>NQII01000012.1:1300988-1352129 GCA_002778355.1 Clitarchus hookeri
TACCTTTTGAGTTGCATGCACCAGGCTATAAATTCCTAGGCCCAGGTACCAGACTAAAAGAGAGACTTGAGAGAGGTGATAAACCTGTTAATCCATTAGATGAAGCTGCAATGGAGCATGATATAGCTTATCATCACTATAAAGATCTAGCTGAAAGACACGTAGCTGATAAGGAACTGGAAAAGAAGGCATTCAAAAGATTGTTAAGCTCAGATGCTGATCTCAATGAGAGATTGTGGGCAGGTGTTACGGGATCTGCGATGCATATTAAATGTAAGATGGACTGTGGAATTAAAATAAAATTTTAAAATATTAGGTATAATAAATGAAAGTAAAAAACATTGCATTTAAAGTTTCTAACGAGGAGCTGGAGGGTTTGAATATTATTCTTTCCTGACGAAAGACCAACTAGAACATAAAAACAAGAAATTGAAAGTAGGCACAAGTATGACAATCACAGTCTCAACTCCACAGCTTAAGAAAATGCCTAAGGAAATGAAGACTGGAAATGGTTTAACATCTCATAAGGGCGGATTTTTAAATTTGATTTTTGCAGCATTGGGAGCTCTAGGGGCATTGATAAGAAGAGAAACCACGAAGTGGAAGAACAAAATTGACATAATTTAGCCATGGAAAAACAAGGTAAGGGGGTGAAGAATGCCAAAAAAAGAAGTAACTCCCCTCAGTAACATTGATATTGATAAAATTGTTAAAAAATTAAACATTAAAAATGTTTGAGGTGTATTTATAATTGAGAAGCTACCTAACACGCCACTCGATAAGAAATGTGGGATTGTTAACCTAGATATTTCAAAAAACTCTGGAACATACTGGGTATGCTACTGGAAAAAATCCAATAAAAAATATTTCTTCGACTCATTTGGTAGAGATCCACCCTGGGAATCGATTGCATATCTCGGGGGTAATATTATTTATAACGATAGCAGAATTAAAAATTTCTATCAAGTAATTTGTGGTCATTTGTGTGTCATTGTGCTAAATCACTTTTCACATAATTTTAAATTTACAAAAATTATTTTACTATTAATAAATGATGGATATATGTGGAAATGTATTAATGACCACTTGGATTGAAGATCAAATTAAAGAACACAGGGATAATGATACAACTACTGAGAAGATCAATCCTAATTATTTTGTTTCCCACCCACAGTTCAGTGACTTTATAACCACACCGACAAGAAATAAAAGATCCTTGGATAAAGCCTTTCTTACCTACTTGGAAGAAGATAATAATATAGATTTTGAAAACAATAGGCTTAGATATGTGGGAAATCCTATTGCTCCTAATAATGGAGTCAATTTAGAGTACTATCAGTCCAACAGAATTGATGTTATTTGTTTAGTAGGAAAATACAGTTCTAAGGACAAATTATTTTACCTGAGTAGTAATCAAACACAATACATTTTTATGAGGAGTGGAAGAGTAAATGAAATAATAATAATAATAATGAAACCAGAGGATTATATAGGAATTATTAAATTATACCATAATTTGAAAAGCCTTTCTATGTAATGCCCAATGATAATATATTTTTTTAAATTCCAAAAGCTTTCAGTTTATCTGAAGGCACAGTTGCGTTTTTTGATATAATTGTGGTATATAAATACCTTTAAAAAAAAGAGCAGTGTCTGTAAGTTTTTAATGGAAACACTTCCATTAAAAGCAAAGGAAAATATTCTATTGATCTAAGGATTTAAAACATCTTTAATTTTATTACGATACTTGCCATTATTCAACTTACGAATCGTATCTATTGTAATGAAACCATATTCCCTATCCCAACATTTAGTACAAATCTCCCTAAATTTCTCAAATGGGATATCACCACCAACGAAATCGCTATGAATATGTTTAAGATTTGTATCATCTTGTCTGAATATGCAAAGAAAATTGGCATTGTCTCTTATAAGCTGCTTAGGCACTTTTAAGTATGTCTGAGCTAAATAGAAGCAATCAATATCTTTGTGCCTACCGCGAGTGAAGAAATCTCTTACTTTGTCCTGATTTTCAAGTATTACATCATCAAAAATCACAACAGAGTCATTACAACATTCATCCACTGTAAACATTTCTTCATTTGTAGGGAAGAATTATGCTATTGTTTCAGTTATTGACTTTGCTGCTATCTCTGTATCTTCCTTTAAAGTGATATATTTTGGCTGATTCAGACTTTTTGAACACATGTAGATAGTACCAAAGTCCTACCATCCTGGGGCATATTAAAATTATCAATCATAAGTGTAATTTTGTCACAATTACTACGACCCACTATCAAACATCTAATATTATTAGGCATTTATTCTTCATGATGTTTTGTCAATAAAGCCTTGTCTGGTATCCTTATTTTAATATCCCAGTCTATGTGTTTCATGTTTCTTGGATTATTCATTTATTTAATAGATTTTTTTCTTTTTGTAAAAAATTAGTTAAGTATTCAAGCTAACAGATAACAAATCAGTGTTGAAGAAAAGACTACATTATCCTTTAGAGATAGGGGAGCACTCAGTGGCTTTAGTTCAGTTCTATGCAGCATACCTAACACATAACATTACCCCTGTGAAAAAAAGGCCCTATTTTAAAGACATGGGTGGTTATGGAAACATTAATTGAAATTTCAGTTGGCCAATATAGTTTAAAAGATCTTGTAAAAACTATAAAGACAATTCCCCCATTTGACGTACTTCTAATGGGTGGGGGATAAAATAATAGCTTATCCCTCGAGCTGCATAAGTCAACAAACAGGGTGAAAGTAATATGTGTGTTTGATTTACAGTTTGGAAAATGGGGTTCGATAGGAGAACTTTTGGGTTTCACAGAAAATAAAATCCTGAAAGCAAACGAGTACCATTTTGGAAACACAAATCCAAAATTTGTTTCCTTTGACACAATAAATATACACTGCAATATAGCTAATGGCATGCTTTTAAGACGATATGAATATAACCACAGAGAAACTAGCATAATTGCTACATTTAAACCAAGGACGACATTTGGATTTGGTGACATAATCTATTATGAACCTGCTTATCCATTATTTTTTCCAGTCCAAACCAATCAATTAAAGGAAATAATAGTTGAAATTAAGGATGACAAAGGTAGGTTAATAAATTTTGATTCATCAGAAACAGTTGTGATCTTAGAGATGAGACCGTAGATACTCATTTTTATATTAAGGAAAAAAGGTATTTTAGGTTGGAAACACTCATATAATAACTTTAATAGTTACTTAAATCATTGAAGTTTCACATTAAAAATACTAAAGAATATAGGTCAGGATCGTTGATAAATGCAATTGTATCACGTGTATCTGACTTCAACACACAGCTCGCATTCTCTTGGTGTAGAAACAGGTTTTCCTCTTGCCGACTCGCTATCTACAAATGGCCGCGCTATCTGTGACGTAATATGTGAACCAGGTTGTAGTCGAGGTCAATGTTTACACGCTCTGGAAGTGATTCATTCGGCGGGACTCGCAATATAACTTGTATGAAGAACCTCACCTAGCGTCTTGCCAGTTTAGCTCTGTGGTAAGACGTCCGATTCTTAATGCAAGGTTCGTGGGTTCACATCCCGGGCTGAGCTGATAAATTGACAATGTGGGTGTGAGGGTGCCCACATCCACACTGTATGTTTATCAACCGAGCCGTTCCAAATTTGAGCTAACAAAATAAATGCTTGTACTCTTAGCAGATGTCTAGGAGTAGCAGATGCAAATATATGGTATGTTTTAAAGCCCAGAAAATATACTCTCTACAGTATACAGTATTGTATCAGACGTATAGCTGTGTAATCTCGGATGGTGAAGACACCACACCATCTGAGAGAGGGTACCAGGAATTAAAAAAACTCCTCCACCTCACCACTTAAAAAAAAAAAAGGCCAGCCGAGTAGTGAGGTGCGGGAGTTTTCCGCAACACTGAGTTTTATTGGCGTCAAAATTAGCCCGTACTAATAATAAAAATAGGTCCCTGGCGAGTCATTAAGTTAACCGTAAACATTTTCCAATTTTTTCGTGTAAGATAATAAAGATGGATAATATTTCTATAGAAAGTGTAATGAGAGGTTTAGGAAAAGAATAAGGTGTTTCACCTACTTTAATATGTTGAATTTGAAGCTACATATCAAAACTTGTAATAAGACTATGTTGCACAAAGTCAGAGCGGTAATTGTGTTTTAATGGTTTTATAATCATTAAAACATTATAGAGATAAGAATACAAATGAAAATAAACTGATGTCTAATTATATGAAGACATGCATTTACTCTTTTACAAACATAATAGAATGCCTTTGTGTCTCACCATATTTTTTCATTCCTTTATACACAAGACCTGTGCCTCCTCGATTAACATCACTTAACAGTTTTTTACTGATAGTGTATACATATCTGTCTGGTAAAGTCACCTTAAAATTTCCTAAAGTAACTGACACTTTGAGACCGCACTTGGTTAATTTTATTTCAGCGTGGTTTATCGGGTAGGACTGCCATATTGTGAGGTCGGAAAGTTTCATAAAATGGCGGGTGCTGTTTAATGCATTTAGCAACTGAACCATGTTTTGTTGGTTATTATACATTTTCATTTCTTTAAATAGAAAAAAAGTATCACTAGTAATTCTTTTTCTAAACCCAAATTTTATGCAACTTTTTTGTGCTGCACGCACCCGTGCTCGGTTCGACATTATCATAATTTATGGTTTTTTTCAAGCAATTAGTTTTAAAGTGGGTTGAAGCTGGATGGGTATTTTAACCCATTAACTTTTAAAAGTGGGTTGAAAACATATGGCTATTTTTAATCCATTAGTTTTTTGAAAGTTGGTTAAAAACATATGGCAATTTTGAATCCATTAGTTTTTAAAAGTGGGTTGAAAACATATGGCTATTTTTAACCAATTAGTTTTCAAAAGCGGGCTGAAAACAGATGGCTATTTTTAACTCATTAGTTTTCAAAAGTGGGCTGAAAATGTATGGCAATTTTTATCCATTAGTTTTTAAAAGTGGGTTGAACAGGTATCGCTATTTTTAATCCATTAGTTTTTAAAAGTGGTTTGTAAATGTATGGTTATATTTAATCAATTAATTTTTTTAAGTGGGTTCAAAACAGATGGGTTGGGGTTGTTACTCTTCATCATTATTAAAATATATGTACCATTTATTTTTAATTATTGTGTATAAAACAAACTAAATATAAATATAAAGGTTCTTGTGGGGAAATTAAACTCGTGTGATTTTATTAAAAATTTTTAATAGATTTTGTAATCCCATTTTGGGAATTGATNCTTGTGGGGAAATTAAACTCGTGTGATTTTATTAAAAATTTTTAATAGATTTTGTAATCCCATTTTGGGAATTGATGTTTTTTGCACTTCAGAAAAATGGAAAATATATTTTTGTAACTACGTTTTATTTTACTGCGCAAACCCAGACTATGCTTTATAATCCCCTTTAATGACACACTTACCGAGAGGTCTCTATTCCTTGAAATTAAACATCTTCCTTAGGAAACAGAGACGAATCCTATTTTAATGTGTCGGCAGAAACCGCCACAAAATGATGCGTCATCTGCAATGAACTGCACACAGCATGAATTTTATCTAAGAAATTTTTTCTCTCGCTATACCGGATGTACACAAATTAATGATAATAAACACCAGAGTGAGGCAGATGAGTACAAATTGAGCATTNCTCTCGCTATACCGGATGTACACAAATTAATGATAATAAACACCAGAGTGAGGCAGATGAGTACAAATTGAGCATGTTTAATCAATGAACAAATTTTCTAACATCCACAGTTATCCCGCAAATGGCAGTGGAAATGTACATGGGCG
The DNA here is from genome assembly GCA_002778355.1 of Clitarchus hookeri. Classification (NCBI taxonomy): domain Eukaryota; kingdom Metazoa; phylum Arthropoda; class Insecta; order Phasmatodea; family Phasmatidae; genus Clitarchus; species Clitarchus hookeri. Next base: position 1,306,842 of record NQII01000012.1, read on the forward strand.
GGTATGCAACCACAATAATTATACAACAGACAGTGAAATGAAATAACCATTTATTTACTCATTTAGTAAGAAGGCATGTGGCTCACAGTGTCTGTTTATAGTTTCAGCCACCGTTATCCACATAGGCAGTGCGGCATTGAAGCATGTTGCTACGCACATGTGCAAATGCTTCCGGCTTGGCATTGATGGTGTCAGCTGCTCTCCGTAGCTGCGTATTGAGTTCATCCTTTGTGTCAAGTGGAGTGGGGTACACCATCGATTTGATGTGGCCCCACAGTTAGAAGTCAGGAGGTGTGATGTCAGGTGAGCGTGGTGGCCACGCTATTAGGCCTTTCCTACTTACTCACCAGTTCGGGAAGTGCATGTCGAAATGAGGAGAGACACTATCCTGCTGAAACCACAAGTTCTCAGGAACTGGAGATACATAGCACCATTGAGACACGCGGAACTGCGCACTGGCTGGTAAATATGCCAAGTACACAGCATTGCATACCCGCCCCTGCACATTGCCACTGTTATTAGCAGGTCACATATGGACGTTGGACTATTTGTTCTTTGGTGAAATACTCTTAAATTGTGCTCATCTACCCCACTCTGGTGTTTATTATCGTTTATTCGAGTACAANTGTTCTTTGGTGAAATACTCTTAAATTGTGCTCATCTACCCCACTCTGGTGTTTATTATCGTTTATTCGAGTACATCCTGTATAATGCTAGGTGTTTATAAAGGTTAAGTTTTATATTGGATGTTCTCGGTAAATTGAGAACTTTTAAGGCAGTGATTAAAAACTCCTTTCATCTTATTTGTATCCTGTGTCCAATNATATGAATATAACCACAGAGAAACTAGCATAATTGCTACATTTAAACCAAGGACGACATTTGGATTTGGTGACATAATCTATTATGAACCTGCTTATCCATTATTTTTTCCAGTCCAAACCACTCAATTAAAGGAAATAATAGTTGAAATTAAGGATGACAAAGGTAGGTTAATAAATTTTGATTCATCAGAAACAGTTGTGATCTTAGAGATGAGACCGTAGATACTCATTTTTATATTAAGGAAAAAAGGTATTTTAGGTTGGAAACACTCATATAATAACTTTAATAGTTACTTAAATCATTGAAGTTTCACATTAAAAATACTAAAGAATATAGGTCAGGATCGTTGATAAATGCAATTGTATCACGTGTATCTGACTTCAACACACAGCTCGCATTCTCTTGGTGTAGAAACAGGTTTTCCTCTTGCCGACTCGCTATCTACAAACNTCTGACTTCAACACACAGCTCGCATTCTCTTGGTGTAGAAACAGGTTTTCCTCTTGCCGACTCGCTATCTACAAACGGCCGCGCTATCTGTGACGTAATATGTGAACCAGGTTGTAGTCGAGGTCAATGTTTACACGCTCTGGAAGTGATTCATTCGGCGGGACTCGCAATATAACTTGTATGAAGAACCTCACCTAGCGTCTTGCCAGTTTAGCTCTGTGGTAAGACGTCCGACTCTTAATGCAAGGTTCGTGGGTTCACATCCCGGGCTGAGCTCATAAATTGACAGTGTGGGTGTGAGGGTGCCCACATCCACACTGTATGTTTATCAACCGAGCCGTTCCAAATTTGAGCTAACAAAATAAATGCTTGTACCCTTAGCAGAGGTCTAGGAGTAGCAGATGCAAATATATGGTATGTTTTAAAGCCCAGAAAATATACTCTCTACAGTATACAGTATTGTATCAGACGTATAGCTGTGTAATCTCGGATGGTGAAGACACCACACCATCTGAGAGAGGGTACCAGGAATTAAAAAAACTCCTCCACCTCACCACTGAAAAAAAAAAAAGGCCAGCCGAGTAGTGAGGTGCGGGAGTTTTCCGCAACACTGAGTTTTATTGGCGTCAAAATTAGCCCGTACTAATAATAAAAATAGGTCCCTGGCGAGTCATTAAGTTAACCGTAAACATTTTCCAATTTTTTCGTGTAAGATAATAAAGATGGATAATATTTCTATAGAAAGTGTAATGAGAGGTTTAGAAAAAGAATAAGGTGTTTCACCCACTTTAATATGTTGAATTTGAAGCTACATATCAAAACTTGTAATTAGACTATGTTGCACAAAGTCAGAGCGGTAATTGTGTTTTAATGGTTTTATAATCATTAAAACATTATAGAGATATGAATACAAATGAAAATAAACTGATGTCTAATTATATGAAGACATGCATTTACTCTTTTACAAACATAATAGAATGCCTTTGTGTCTCACCATATTTTTTCATTCCTTTATACACAAGACCTGTGCCTCCTCGATTAACATCACTTAACAGTTTTTTACTGATAGTGTATACATATCTGTCTGGTAAAGTCACCTTAAAATTTCCTAAAGTAACTGACACTTTGAGACCGCACTTGGTTAATTTTATTTCAGCGTGGTTTATCGGGTAGGACTGCCATATTGTGAGGTCGGAAAGTTTCATAAAATGGCGGGTGCTGTTTAATGCATTTAGCAACTGAACCATGTTTTGTTGGTTATTATACATTTTCATTTCTTTAAATAGAAAAAAAGTATCACTAGTAATTCTTTTTCTAAACCCAAATTTTATGCAACTTTTTTGTGCTGCACGCACCCGTGCTCGGTTCGACATTATCATAATTTATGGTTTTTTAAGCAATTAGTTTTAAAGTGGGTTGAAGCTGGATGGGTATTTTTAACCCATTAACTTTTAAAAGTGGGTTGAAAACATATGGCTGTTTTTAATCCATTAGTTTTTTGAAAGTTGGTTAAAAACATATGGCAATTTTGAATCCATTAGTTTTTAAAAGTGGGTTGAAAACATATGGCTATTTTTAACCAATTAGTTTTCAAAAGCGGGCTGAAAACAGATGGCTATTTTTAACTCATTAGTTTTCAAAAGTGGGCTGAAAATGTATGGCAATTTTTATCCATTAGTTTTTAAAAGTGGGTTGAACAGGTATCGCTATTTTTAATCCATTAGTTTTTAAAAGTGGTTTGTAAATGTATGGTTATATTTAATCAATTAATTTTTTTAAGTGGGTTCAAAACATATGGGTTGGGGTTGTTACTCTTCATCATTATTAAAATATATGTACCATTTATTTTTAATTATTGTGTATAAAACAAACTAAATATAAATATAAAGGTCCTTGTGGGGAAATTAAACTCGTGTGATTTTATTAAAAATTTTTAATAGATTTTGTAATCCCATATTGGGAATTGATGTTTTTTTGCACTTCAGAAAAATGGAAAATATATTTTTGTAACTACGTTTTATTTTACTGCGCAAACCCAGACTATGCTTTATAATCCCCTTTAATGACACACTTACCGAGAGGTCTCTATTCCTTGAAATTAAACATCTTCCTTAGGAAACAGAGACGAATCCTATTTTAATGTGTCGGCAGAAACCGCCACAAAATGATGCGTCATCTGCAATGAACTGCACACAGCATGAATTTTATCTAAGAAATTTTTTCTCTCGCTATACCGGATGTACACAAATTAATGATAATAAACACCAGAGTGAGGCAGATGAGTACAAATTGAGCATTTTTAATCAATGAACAAATTTTCTAACATCCACAGTTATCACGCAAATGGCAGTGGAAATGTACATGGGCGGGTATGCAACCACAATAATTATACAACAGACAGTGAAATGAAATTACCATTTATTTACTCATTTAGTAAGAAGGCATGTGGCTCACAGTGTCTGTTTATAGTTTCAGCCACCGTTATCCACATAGGCAGTGCGGCATTGAAGCATGTTGCTACGCACATGTGCAAATGTTTCCGGCTTGGCATTGATGGTGTCAGCTGCTCTCCGTATCTGCGTATTGAGTTCATCCTTTGTGTCAAGTGGAGTGGGGTACACCATCGATTTGATGTGGCCCCACAGTTAGAAGTCAGGAGGTGTGATGTCAGGTGAGCGTGGTGGCCACGCTATTAGGCCTTTCCTACTTACTCACCAGTTCGGGAAGTGCATGTCGAAATGAGGAGAGACACTATCCTGCTGAAACCACAAGTTCTCAGGAACTGGAGATACATAGCACCATTGAGACACGCGGAACTGCGCACTGGCTGGTAAATATGCCAAGTACACAGCATTGCATACCCGCCCCTGCACATTGCCACTGTTATTAGCAGGTCACATATGGACGTTAGACTATTTGTTCTTTGGTGAAATACTCTTAAATTGTGCTCATCTACCCCACTCTGGTGTTTATTATCGTTTATTCGAGTACAACCTGTATAATGCTAGGTGTTTATAAAGGTTAAGTTTTATATTGCATGTTCTCGGTAAATTGAGAACTTTTAAGGCAGTGATTAAAAACTCCTTTCATCTTATTTGTATCCTGTGTCCAATNATGTTCTCGGTAAATTGAGAACTTTTAAGGCAGTGATTAAAAACTCCTTTCATCTTATTTGTATCCTGTGTCCAATTATTAACATAAAAATTACCATGTGGCTAATAAATATATTGTTAAAATTTTACACCTTAAAAGTTAACGTCTGAGGATACAAAAAAAATTCGATGTTGTAATGCCAGCTGGTAGCGCCTTAAAAAGTGTTTACTTTACTGTGAACAACATATACCCAAGGGGATGAAAAAATTACTGTACAGTATTGGCAGGCACCAACGGCCAAACTGAGGAATTATCTTTATTAAGTTAAGTAAAATATTGGGGCACAGTGATCAGGGGCAATTTCAGGTAGGATATAAAATGTCTATGAGCCAATTTAAAAGCTTAGTTTTTCTTAAAAATTAGTTTCCGTCATCTACAGTATTCCAAGAAAAAGTTCCTGACACCAAGAACTGCATTGGTAGAAACTGAAAGCAGAGGCAGTGGTAAGAGTGGGCGTGGCCGAGAGAAAACCTTCTTTTGAGAATGCCGAAAATATCTAATCTTGGTCATAACGAAAACAACCATGAAGAAATTGCTTTAGCAGCCAGAGTGACAGTAAATGCACTAAAAATACTGTAATTATCCCAATTGTCTCGAAAATAGCAAACAAATTCTCGGGCTGAATTTTTAACTATGATATTGTGCCGTAGCACAAATAATTTTATACAAAACACAATTGAACAGTAAATTTTGATCAAAAATTTGCATAAATTGGCAGTTTCATATTGATTCATATAAAATCGTTCATCACCAAATCTTTAAAAATCCGAAAAAGCATATAACAATAAAAAAAATTTGTAACATAATAAATTACAAACATAAAAATATTACATAGGCTGCTCTCTTAAAATTTACATTATCAAACGTACATTAAAATGTTGAATACAATTATAGACAATATTTTTAAATAGTTCAAATACCAATACAGTTAAGTAGAGATCATTAATGGAGCATTTAACCAAAGGAAGGCAGCCTAAGAAGCCAAGTAAAGCCTCTTTTATTAAAAATACATATTAAAAAACTGTAATAAAAATTTACATTAAAATATAACATCGATGGAGGCAGTTCAAAGACCTATCAAATCGCCACTCGATTAAAAGAAATAAGGACAACCGTGTTTAAAAGGTAACTTACTTACGTCCAACGCGTGAGTCATGGCCATGCAGCAAAAACTATTAGACTTTAAGGTAAACTTGGGCGGCAGACGATACTAAACACTACACGTTAAAACAAACTGAAGCACGCAGCACCCAAATTTCGGCAAGCGACCAAAAGCACAATGTAAAAAAAGACTATCTCACTGCATAACCAAGACTACACAAAGTTACGCCACACAATTATTAAAAACACTCAAACAGACCCGAAAGACAAAGCTGCGTCTACAACTCACCGTTTCATGTTCCTCCATATTATGGCTACACATGCAACGAAACAAGTTGTAAGTGCCTCATATACACCCACGTCCCAAGAACGGGTAATTTGACAATTTATGACATATTGCAGATCCTCTCGCAGTTCCAGCAGGCGTCGAGCCGACGAGGAATAGTCGTAGGCTAGGCGTAGAGTAAAAATAAGACCTGTACAGCATGTGCAACGACTTATATTAACTTTCCCACTTTACANTCGTAGGCTAGGCGTAGAGTAAAAATAAGACCTGTACAGCATGTGCAACGACTTATATTAACTTTCCCACTTTACCAAAAAAAATGATGATGCACAAGGAGGCGAAAACAAGGGAGGGTAATCAAGGGTGGAAAAGGGAGGGGAGTCGAAAGGCGCGACGGCGCTGGCATCACATGACCGAGTTATTTTACAGTCAATCAAATAAATGCTAGTGCTGCCGAATTTGTTACCTCCACAAATTCTGTAATAATAAAATATATCTTACTTTTCCAGCTTATCAAATACTTACACCAATGAAAATACTAATTTCTCTCTCCCTTGCTAGTTAAAATGATATGGTAACCAAATTAATAAGTCGNTGATATGGAAACCAAATTAATAAGTTGAAAGTGCCCGTTAAACAATTCTGCAGAAATATTCGCACTAAATACATGAAGATGATGTTGGAACAACCAAATAAGTTTTCTGCACAACGAATTATTTCAAACAGGTTTTTTGGCCCAAGGGAACGAATGCAGATACTTGGAGTAAAAGCAGATTAGTTGAGTTTACAAAATATGGTTCAACGTGAACAAATGATATTCAAGAAAAATAATTTAGTTTCTGAAAGTGTATATCTATCTCAGTGAATGCTGACAACCATTTTGGCTACGATATGTGACAACTGTGGGAAATACCTACAAGGATGGGAATGTGTGATCTGGAGCCATCAACTGCCCCATAAAAAGTGAGAGTCGATACTGACTCGGGGCGGCAAGTTGTCATAACAGTCTCAATATTTTAAAATTAAGTAGAGAATGACACCGAAGTTTCGAATGTTCATCGAGCGTCCGTGCTTGTCAAACTTTATACAGTTTTTCATGTGCACTCGTAAAAATGTAAGAATGTAAATGACGCTTTGCATGAATTTGACCAGTTTTAAATACGGAGGGAACATAAAGAAATTTAGTGGAATATATGGTTCTGTTTGCCGCTGAGATTACCTCCCACTACTCATATCGCAGTATATCCCTGTTGTATTTACTAAGAGTATGTTCTGTACTTGAAACTGTGCTTGCATTTTTACTTACTGGCAAGTTACCACCTTCCTGGGTTACATTTGCACACGATTTGTGTTGTCGATATTTTCGCTTCTCCGGATCACACTCTTTATAGTGCACCAACCGACTGCGCTATGGGAGGTCCTAACATTGTATTGAATTTTGTGCTATTTGAAATAAAAGCAAATGCTTAGTATATTTCTGTCCTTTCATTGTTTCGTTTTTTGAATTTCCCAGACGCGATGATTAATGGCAACTCTGGGGAAAACGACAAGGAAAATATTAGAAAGCATTTCCGTGTCACCCATTGTATACAGCTAAGTGGAAGTCGCATTCAATTAAACACTGGAGCTACCCCTTCAATTTTCTCGGTGTAGTAGCTGCGTCAATGGCTGCAGTAAAAGATGTAAATATTAGATGTAAATATTTTACATAAATCATATACTGATATAAAAATGTAAGCACACATACAGAAAAAAAAAATCTCAATTCAATAGTTAATATTTTTTTATTGTATTCACTGAATGTGCGCATGTGTGCACAAATGATAAATCATAAACATATAATACTTATCGTCCATAGTTTCCTTCGAGCTCCCTAGCGACTCTAAATTATTACATACGCAGCGTTGCTCGCCTGCTTCCTATGCAACTTATCCTACACGCATGATCGCACCACCTTGTTCTCCAGGCGTTGTACGACCGCGGCAGCACGAGTTTATTTTCCCACTCAAAAAATGGCGCACAGGTATTTACTTTACTCGCCAACAGATGTCGCGCTGGTTGAACTGTAAGTTAATATACCACAAATAACGAAATTGTCCCACACGTTTTTACTAGTCTNCCCTAGCGACTCTAAATTATTACATACGCAGCGTTGCTCGCCTGCTTCCTATGCAACTTATCCTACACGCATGATCGCACCACCTTGTTCTCCAGGCGTTGTACGACCGCGGCAGCACGAGTTTATTTTCCCACTCAAAAAATGGCGCACAGGTATTTACTTTACTCGCCAACAGATGTCGCGCTGGTTGAACTGTAAGTTAACATACCGCAAATAACGAAATTGTCACACACGTTTTTACTAGTCTTTTTTTTTTCAATTAAATGTATAATTTTTGGTAGGTGTTTTTATGCCTGGAAAAAATAACTGAATCAAATTTATGTAATGATTTTTAGTGTAAACGTTTGTTCTGTGGGTCACAGAATTTCGATATGCTTCGAATTGTAACGAAATGNGGCGCACAGGTATTTACTTTACTCGCCAACAGATGTCGCGCTGGTTGAACTGTAAGTTAACATACCGCAAATAACGAAATTGTCACACACGTTTTTACTAGTCTTTTTTTTTTCAATTAAATGTATAATTTTTGGTAGGTGTTTTTATGCCTGGAAAAAATAACTAAATCAAATTTATGTAATGATTTTTAGTGTAAACGTTTGTTCTGTGGGTCACAGAATTTCGATATGCTTCGAATTGTAACGAAATGCGTATCACAGTGCAGTTCATAATCACTACATTCGCTTTGTGTTTCGTTATGTCACCGAAGCCTAACGATTGCTGTCGGAGAGTTCGTGTTCAGCCCGCAGGCACTTCCGAGATCTGCATCGCTTTGCGGGAAATCCCCTCACACCAGAGAGATGGGTCAAGAGCGAGAGGGACGGGCGTAGGAGGGACAGCTTCTTACCTTCACAATGCTGCCACTGCCTGAATTTTTTTTCCGCGTTTGAGGCCGAGAAGCGCGGGAGCGATAAGGGCGACACTGCCACGCGCACCAAGTGCGCCATCGCCGCTAAGCGCAAGGCTCTGAACTGGCGTGCAGTGTTCTCGTCGCACTGCGTGTACGCATGGGACTTTCAGGGTGACCCTATTTTTTTTATAGGCTGAAAGTCTGTAGGATGGTTCAACACAGGACCCTTGAGTAGTTATGTATGTATCTGATGCATATATTTTGAAATAGAACGCTTTGAAAAAGCCTTTTTTAAAGCCATTTTGGAGTACTCAAAAAATGGCGTTTCTAACGTGGGTGACGTGTTGAAAGCACTCAACAGCCCTCGTCTGAAGTGTGTGTTCCTATCAGCACATTGGACGCATGTTCAGTAGTTTCGCAGAGCAACGTGCTTATCAAACACCCTGTAATGCAGTTCAGGCACCAGGTAGGCGGGGGCCTTAATGTCATTTTCAGGTGAGTCACCGACTGGAAGAATGCGCGCCAGTAGAGCGCCTTGCGCGTAGACTCTATATGGTTTTACATACGCCCGTCGGTGTCGCCTTAGCGCTTCGTAGATTTTTGCCTTGAACAAATTCACCACTCACTAAGCTAACGCCTTAAAGGCGTTGCACCCCAAAAAATTAATAATTTTATTTTTGTACCAAATATTTTTCAATTTGTACACTTAAATTTGATGACATTTTCCTCGAATAAAAAAATGTTACACTTTATATTTTTTGAACAATTTGATGTCAAACGAAATTTTTTTTCTGTTTTGCTACAGCCATAATAACAAATACTAACTAAGTTGTACTAATAAAAACCATTTCAAATTAAACTAATGCCATGGGATAGCACGTGACATATATGTCATCACCAAATAACAACACATATAAATGAAAAAATTGTTAAATATAAATAAATGTTTGTATATTTAGAAATTTTTGAAATACATCAACTGTTATTTGGTGATTAAATATGTCACACCGTAGCCAATTGCATTAGCTTACTTTGTACATTTATTCATACGTACAACTTATTTAATTTGACTTAAATTACTAAAAAAAATATGAAGTATAAATTTTTTTATTCCAGGAAAATCTCATCATCTATAATTAGAGACATGAAGAATTCGCGGATTCATTTTGGGACAAGCTAGAATTCAAAACACGTGCGTTTATATAACTTCATCCATTGGTCCACACGGTGTTTGACCCCCTCTGGAGAACGGTGTCCAATTGTCGCCTTCCACTGTGACTGCAGACAACCAATGTGCAATTGATATGGGCATATGTGTACACGAGACTGTAGAGTCTAGCCTGCAGGTCATTGAACTCGCGAATTTTTCAGATCACTACCTATAATGTGTACAAGTTGGAGAATGTTTGGTACAGAAATAAAATTATTAATTTTTTGGGGGATCCAACACCGTTAAGCACTGCAATAACATTATGTTGAGAATGGTTTATAAAAGAGAAGACTGGCGTATATGCTCTATTTGAGATTCCTTTACTTACTAAGAAAATAAAATATTATACTTACTTTTACGATACTAAAATTATATTTTAGTCCATGCTAATTATAACATTTTAATATAATGATAAACATAGTTAAATTAGACATTTATCTCCACTTGTAGGTACGGGGGTTTGGAAGTGGCAAACATCTATAGTTTTAAAATTACTTTAACGTCGTTATCATTCAAACTTTATTATAATGACGTAAACATATCAGGTATATAATCCAATTGATTTGTACAACATTTGCAGAAGTGAAAGAAAAATCGACATATTTCTTCAATTAATGACTTGTAAATTACTTATATAAAGATAAATGAAAACAAAAACAGACCCAATTAGTTTAGGTATGTGCCAAATAGAGTTGTTATATTTATAGAAGTTAAGATTTTGGAAAAGATCTTTATGAAGGAAATTTATTGTATACTTACTGTTAACATTGAGTAAGAAAGTTCACGCTTGTATTCAACAAATATAACCCCGATACCTGCAAATTTTAATGATTTTTTGAGGTGTGTACCTAAAACCAGAAATTAATCTCGGTTATACTCTGTTCTTTTAAAAGAAGAATAGAACTCGTTTTTTACTTACCTGACAAGTAAATCCCTATTCTTGTAAAAGTTATTTAACAGCAAAAAAAAAAAAAATGTTCCCCTTGTTACACAAATATTTAATTTATGGAGGGGCTTTAATGATATTATGCAAGTGCTACTTATTTATATCATACTTGAAAACAATACTCATTTCTGGTATNATGGAGGGGCTTTAATGATATTATGCAAGTGCTACTTATTTATATCATACTTGAAAACAATACTCATTTCTGGTATTGCATACTTCTAAAGCGAAGTAATAGTCACGCTTGTTTGAAATTGGTTATAGAAAAATGGAGCAAAGTATATAATGTATGTTTCAAGTACTAACCCGGTACTAGTAAATATCAGTGACGGATTTAGCTATATTCATGCTTATTAGATGTTTTATTTCATTTAAAAATCAAAAGTGATTAGTTAGCCAATTTATCTACGTTTATTTGGAATGTACCACGTATAAACCCAACACGTTTAATGGTTAGGTTATTGTGGCAATGAATACTTGAAAATTTTACTAAATGCATTTATGGCTCAAAGAAGTTTGATAGAAAAACATAAAAATGTATTCGAGTACGCGACATGTAACACACTGACACGCCCTCTACCCCCTGTGGGCTGGAGACTTGGGAAAGATCCCCGAATAAACCCCATCAGCGTAGAGCAGAAAAGTGATCATTCTATGTTGGTCTGCATCATGTCGTCTCACAGAGGTGCCCTGGCGCGTTTTCTCAAACCTTTCAAACTTTGTTATTTGCGTGGTCGCGAATGCAAACACTGTATGGGAAATTAAAAAATTATGAATTACAAATCTTGAAAGTCTTTCTGTATCTTTTTATATAACTACTTTTATATCAAATACTTAATACAATATTTCATAATCTTTTACTAAAAAGAGACATTTTAATATATATGTAAAATATTTAGCTAAAAAAAATTTTTATTTATACAAAAATATTTTTAATGATTTCTACGATTTCACAGCATTACATTACTTTGTTGTATTAACAAAGTGTCATCCTCAAAATTAACATACTTTAAGTTATCTTTCCTTTTAACAAAACTTCAATTAAAAAACATTTAAAAAAATTCACGCCAAAGCCTATCACTTAAAAAATTCCCTACCTTTCTTTGACATTAACAACTATTTTTAAAAGGCTCAAAATATTAAAATATTTATCTTCATTGCGAACACCTCCAGAGTCAGAGAACTAAGCACACCAGCTACAAGAATGCATTCCTATTTATTTAAAATACCTTTGCTCGCCCCTCACCAGTACTTAAAATTTAATAGATTTGGCAATGGGGTAGTCAGCATTTAATTAGGTACATTTCATTTTAACCAATAAGAAAAAATATATTTGAAATAGAGGGCTCGCAGGGCTGCNTCAGCATTTAATTAGGTACATTTCATTTTAACCAATAAGAAAAAATATATTTGAAATAGAGGGCTCGCAGGGCTGCAAGGCGACAGTCTTTCATTTTCTGCCGTGAGCATTTTCTCTCTTCAACCTGCAACTCTTGGCGACATCGCTGACGTCACCAAGACGTAGCCAATAGCAGTGAGGCACGCCAGTATTTCGTCCGGCCGGTCTGGAAGCACGGCCGCTTTCGGCAGCTGGATTTGTGACTCTGAGGCGGCCGCTATGCTGGTCGACCCGCTGTTGCTTCGAAGGCCCACTCGACGTTGGCCACCGAATCTGCTACGTATTTTCCACCCCAGGCGAGGCAGCCTAGATCGTGGTTCTCCAGAGCTGTTCCAAGCTATTCGCCAACGGTAAGGAAAAAAACTTCCAAAGCTGAATTTTTATAACGGGAGGCGAAAATACGTAACGAGACGCACTTTCAGTAGGGAATTGGAGCTCTTGAACACGAGGCGAAAACTTATCGTCTCATCATGTGTATATTAATAGTAATTAAATTGTGGGAATGTACGGTTTTCAAACCCATTGCCTTTATTGCTGAGGAGAGGGCTTTTATTATATTACTCACTGCACACGTATGAGATATTGAAAACTTTGCGAATTTATTTTAGGAGAAGCTGGACGCCTAACACATGTCCATGTCTTCTATGTTTGCAATTAAAAAACAGTTTATAAGACACGTCCAGGTGGACTCCGAGCCAATAACAGACCTGTAAAAAAACGAGCAACGAATCCCGTACCACCTAGTCCGAGGTGAAACTGGCGGCACACTGGGGCATCAACCAATGAACAGAAAGTTGAGGTTCCAGAATAGAGAGGGTTTTAGAATTCATTCCACAGATCGTTTAAAACGCCAACTTTTCCTGTCCCTAGATATGAGTTAACTACCGCTAATAAGCTTTCATGTTTAGAAAATGAAATTAATAATTGCATATAGCTCACAATAAATGTATTGTTTAAAATACGGTTAACACAATAATTGTCTCAGAGTCTTCTATTAATTAGCGGAGCGGAGAGATTTGGGAGGCTCTTAACAGCTAGGTCTTGCGAGCCGATTCCATTGTTTAGAATTTTATCCATACATGCTTATGAAATAGTCAATACTTGTAGAGCTTAAAAATAGATCATGTGAGAATAGGTATACGAGTATGTGCATGTAATACGGAATGCGTTGATCGTCTACATTTTTGATGGTTATCACACGTGTATGTAAAAGTATATTATTTCCTTAGGTGGTTAAAATGTTTCAATCCACAAGTGTGTCCAGGGGTATAGTATAATCAAGGTTACTTCCATCTTTTCTGAAACCCTACTGAAGTTCTACTTCCAGGATATTCCTCCACCTCGTGCAAACAAAGCTTAACCAATTCTAGAATATTACAATAGATGGACAAAGCACCGCATTCGTGTACACTCTGTTTAATATTATCTTGCTTAAGAACAATTTCTTTCTAGGAAGATACCAAAACCCTGGTTTTATTTCTATTTTTATTCATATAAATTATAAATTAAACGTCATAATTAATTTAACAAAATGTCAGTAAAAGTTAATGTTTACCAATAATAAGACACTTCTGTGTTAATAGTCGCATAAAACGCTTGTGATACACAACATATATAGGAAACAAACAAACACTTCATAGGGGTGATTTTTCAATGGTTTGATTCAAAAAGTGTGAACATACTATGAACACATTAGTATACATAAGAGTTGAGTTGAGAGTTTTATTCAGCCCTTGAAAAGAGTATGTGCTGAATTATATTTTGTGTAATCCTTTTTTGCACGAATATGCGTATCTCGGTAAATAATTGTTCTAGAAATACGAATTTTTGCCAGGATAGGTAAAAAAAAATTAACGTCCAAATTTTTAACTTTTATCGTATTTTGCGTAATCGTGGAGAAAAAAATTGTGGAAATGGTCAAAATCGCATTTTTAAAGCTTGCCTATGCAGTTTCCTTAAGTGGTAAGAGAAAAGTATGAACATACGAGCGTAGATTAACCTGTAGGCTTTCATTGCGTGTAATAAAGTCTCACTGTTAGAGATATAATTTCCAGAGTACAGCATGACGACGGAAACACTGCACGCCTTGCGCGTAGGGGCGATGAGGCGCTAGGAGTGCGTGTTAGTGTCGCCCGTATCGCTCCCTCTCTTCTTGGCCTTGGACGCACAGCTACATACTACTCTTAATAGTGAGGTCTTGAGGGCCGGCGAGGCTACGTAGCAGCGGTGGAATGCAAGAGCGGGGGCCAATTGGCCTTGCAGACGAGTAGTTGAAGATCCTTTACCAAGAATCATCCTCGATCTGGTTAGGAATTTGTGTAGTGAGGGCGGACGGAGGAAAGTAGATTATAAACACATAGGATGGTCGTATCGGTGTGTCGCTTCTATGGCTTGCCTGTTGCTGTCATGCTGAGAATATAGGCACGAACTTTGTTTTCCAGCTCAAGAACAACTGGCGGCCTTTGTCGCCGTGCATTCAGGGCTGTTGATTCCCGTTGGAGATTTTCTCAGTGTTATCTCCAGTTTTTCTTCCATCTTCAATCATCAACTACTCAGCATGTCCAGTTTTGATAATGACAAACTTTTCATAACCCCCTTTCAATGCTATGAAGTAAAATCGAATTTAAAACGAAAATATTTTGCCACATCTACATAATATTGTTTTAAAAATACCCTTAACATTTATTTAAAACATGCGAGTAACAACCCCTTTTGTGTAGACAGTTGTAAATAAGAAGTGAAACAATTAATATTTTTTCTGTGTTTTAATTCTAGTGAACATCATGTTCCGGAACTGGAAAAGGACAGCAAACCAGCCAGTCACGAAATGAAGAGAATATCAAGAATGCAATATCCAATGTCATATCAGGTAATACGAGTCAATTGAAAGCTTCTGAATCGTCTAGTGTCTCTCCAAACACACACTGAGAATTACGGCAAGGAAAGTAGGGCAATAGAAGTTGTCACCTTAAAATCGTTCTGGTAAAAAACACCGGATACTACAATACTGCGTTTGAGGGACAACACGAAGAAATAGTTGGCATATCAAGTTTTAACATGATGACGAACCCGGAACTGTGCGTGGTAGGATCCTGGATTCAGATAAGTGCGTAAATCAGTATTCGCGTGAATTTTATATGCTGTTTTACGTATCAATTGTTTTAAAATGTTATAACCTGTTTAAATACTACCACTAGACTTTGTGTAACGGCCACTTGAAAGAGTACGCAGATTTGGGCGGCTCTTAACAACGAGTTGTTGAGAGCCGATGAGGATAAAATGAGATGAGAATGGAGAAGCGCCTGAATGCAAGGGCGGGGGAAACGGGAGATCCCCGAGAAAACTCGCCAACCAGCGGCATTGTCCGATAAGATTCCAACTTGCGAAAATCCGGAGTGACACGGCCGGGGCTTGAGCCTGGTTCCCCTTGGTGGAAGGCGAGCAGTCTAATCGCTCAGCCACCGAGGCTGGCCTCAGGCACTTTAAAGAGTACGCTGGAAAGGGGGAGGGGTAAAATATGTGGAATGAAATTGCAAAAGGAGAGGGTTTGTTCCAAGTGTGAAATTCGTAGCTTAAATGGCTTGCAAATAGTAAAAGGACATACAAAAGGGCACGTATAAGTGTGAGTGCGTGGAGAAGACTTCGTGGAAATAGAAGAACTCAAATAGGATGTGGTAGGGTAGACTCGGTACGGTTGTGCCATTTTGCATTTGATCGGCCATAGTTTTGTATGTATACCAGTTAGCTAAACGAAAAGTGCTTTTTCGTATAATTTCTACATAACCCTACATATAATTAACTAAAACTTTATCCCTAAACATAGTGGTTTGCACACAGGAGCAAGTTAAAAAAAAAAGGGAAAATGTCACAACGGACCACACCCCAGGGGCCGTTGTGACAGTGCTTGGGGTCAAAAGTGACAGGTTTAATAATACTCTGAAATAGTCTCAAATCACTTATATTGCAACACTCCAGCATTAATATTACATAACATTCTTTTGGAAAGGAAAGGAACAGAAAAAAGTATGTTTGGAAACACTTCACTCACTTATAACTAATAAGGCACTATAGCATTTATATACATAATAGGTAATTATTAAAACCAGTCTTCACATTTCAATGAGTCTCAAAATTTTTGTTTTACCTAGAAACTAGCATAACTATTCATAATCAAACTATAAAAGGAATGTTAATTAACATCATAAATATCAAAAATACCTTTCTAGATAGAAACTAGCTTTACAGGAACTCTTTAAGATTAAAAATAAAACATTAATCAACGTAACCTCAAAATCTTTGAAATGAAAACAGGACAATGTGATTTTCAACAAAAAAATAAATATCTTTGTATCAACACTTGAACTAGGACATTCGATTAATTGGAAACATTTCTGCTGCTTGTGGCAGAGATACACCTCGTTTTGTTTCAATATATGCATTTTCGTATTGAGTAATGTCTTGCCTCCCCCTTTCGGTCTTCTGCGAGCGTTGTCTGGGCTTCTAAAACAATAAAACACAACTTTTACTTATGTCACAACCGTACCCACGTGTTCAGACATGCAAGCCCCTCCCTTCGCCGGTACCACAACTCGCTAATCCGTATACTTTGGCTAATATTTCGACTGTCACATTCGTACCCTGGCACAATCATACCCAGTCTACCCTACATGCTAAGCACGAAGTCCATTACTTACAAACAATTTGAGAATGACAAAGGTCCACATAAAATGTGTTGTTAGAAGGCGTGAGAAACTAGTCACCATAGATACGGAAATCTTACTAATATTATAAATGCGAAAGTCTGTGTGTGTGTGTTTGTTACCACTCAGTTCCATAACGGCTGAACGGTTTTGATAACATTTGGTATGTAGGTACTTTAGGTCCTGGAATTGGACATAGGATACTTTTTACCTCGGTAAATATTACGGGTCCTGTGGAATAACAATAAAACGGCTGGGAATGTGACCGAAATATTTTTCCCTCTGCTGTCAGAGTTTATCAGGCCGCCCAAGGACCTCTGAAATGGCTTAACGACTGCTATAAATCGATAACAACCGGAACCGAATATTTAACGTGCCCTCCGAAGCCCAGAAGTGCTCAGATGTGATACCACTAAACGGTCACCCATCCAAATGTGTGCCGCTGGGAACGTTGCTTATCTTTGGTGATCGATTAAGGTCACTCAGCAAAGCGAAAAAAGTAGTACCTAGCTACACTTATTTGTAAAGTTACAACTTGATGAAACTCACGTTTTGATTTTCATACATCGACGCTGGAAAGCGGAAATGTGGTAACTACATGATAGTTGCAAAGATATACTCCAAAAACAATACCTTACTTCTTGGCTATTAGGTAAAAAATCTTTCCTTCCTTTTGGGTTGCCGTAATCAGTTAAAAACCTAGGCCAGCATGGTATAATTTTATAATTCTGTTTTCACATAATTGTTTTTCCCCAATTTATTAATTAGTGTATCACTTTAAAATTAAATTATTTGAAGAGGTCAGTATTTGTTTACTTCCTTGAAGTTTTCTTGTGAAGATTTCCGTAAAATACTTGGTATCTATGTTACTCGCTTCTTAGGCTAACTCGAAGAGTTGACCATTCGCTCCATGAATAAAAAAATATTTAAAGTTAGTAGTATGGAAAAGGTAAAATGGCTTTCGAGCGTTCAGGCCAAGAAACGAGCTGAGTTGTACGCAAAAAACGTCGTTAATTGTGCAACACCTAATTAAACTGAAAAACTTAAAACTTTAATATAATGGAATATTAAAATTAGAGAAATTGCGACGGTGGCGCCGCCGTGCTTATCGTTTTTGGATTCGCTCCTCTGTAAAGCCGCCTGCTATTTGGCTGACTCGTCTCCCCTCCTGTTTCCTCCCCTCACTTCCCTTCCCTGATTACCCCTCCTTGTACGTCAGTTTTTTTTAATTCAGGAGCTAGTTTATATAAGTTGTTACACGCCTTGTGGAACATTCATTCTACTTCTCATTCTGTGCCCTTGAAGAAGATCGCCGGGTTGACGCCTGCTAGAGCTAATTTAAATTGTAAAATGAGCTAAAATTGTCAGTTTACCCGTCCTTGGACAAGGGTGATATGAGACGCCTTTTAAATAATGTAGTTGCGTGAGCGGCTGATTATGCTAGAGCTTGTAATTGGTGAGTCGTGGTCGCAGCTTTTCATTTGTGGGTCAGTTTAGTGGTTTTGTTTTTTAATAATTGCGTGGTGTAGCATTGGGTTTGTCTTGGGCTTTGCAATGAGTTAGATTTTTTTCTAAATTATGGTTTTGGACGCCTGCCTAAATTGTAGTTTCGGACTAACTAATTTCTTGCTTCTCTGAATATTTCCGGTTGCTTTAACGTGTTGTGCATAGTTTTTGTCTGCTGCCCAATAATTTACTTAGAGTTTAATTGTCGCTGCTGTGCTGCCACGACTTATGCGTTGGGCATAGTCTGTTGAAGTGTTATAATTGTCGTCGTCGATTATTTAATCGATGGAGCTATGGTTATGGTTTACAAACTGTCTCCATCGATTTACTATAATAACATAATATTTTATTTTAGATTTTAAATTGAATTTTTACGTAAATAAGGCTTTTCTGGGCCTATAACTCTGCCCTCATTTAGTCAAATTGCTCCACTAAATACCTTGAATTTATCTAGTCATCAAAGTAACTGTTAGAATTTTAGAAACGTTTTAATATCACTCTGGTCATTTTTTCAATTATAAATTTAATGTATATTATGGAGTAACGTAATACTTTTGAATAAGCAATTGCGCAGCAATTTAATCTTTTTTGTATGAGTGTTTGAAGTATTTATATTCAACAGAGTTACTTTTTGATATTTTTGAAACGTTTTACACTACTGGACTTGTTTGCAAGTTAAATATTTATTGTACATTAAGCTAAGCAATACTTTGAAATAGCAATTCAATATATTTGTATAGTTATTTTAATCAAAATAATTTTTGCATTATGAGCCTTTGGAGTTTAGAATTTTGCATGTCATATTTTTTGTAAATGTTCATTTCAAATTTTCAATCCTAAGGTGCTGCTACCTTAAAAATACTCTGAAATTACAGACGTTGAAAGTGACATCGTCTTTGTATTATTTGTGCTAAGGCACAAAATAACCAAAAGTCATCGATCTAAACTTCTAAGAACAATTTTGACTTAAAGCAATTAAGACAGAATACTGAGAATACTCCAAGAAATGTTAAAAGCCTTGTAGTATCAGCCTACAGAACATGTATTTTTTTCCTGAAGAAATTATGCACGGAAGATACTACACTTTTTCTCCCCGTGCTCTTTACGTAACATTTCTATCGTGTTTCGTTAAAATTCTGCACCTTGTTTCTTTAGTGACTACAGGTGCAGTATAGACACGGAAATGATGTTAGTGTGTTATGTTCGTGGTGAGTTTTATTATGCCACCATCTCAGTCATTTCTGAGCAGACGTAATATTCGACCACAGAGAAGCTAAGAATGAGGAAGAGAATCTACAATACTGTGTGAATAGGAACACCTAATTATAGCGAAAATATTCTTTGACTAGTTGTGTGTTTTTAAACGTCATACCCGGTTTGGTGGTTGGATGATTTTAGCTGTTAGGTGTTATGCAGATTGTGTCTAGCCACGGATCACAGATGTTAAGTACTTAATTACGACTGGCACAGCCAAATAAGAAAATCAGTGGTCCTCTCACAAAGAAAAGTGACGAGTGAATAAAGGGAAAGTGCACATGTATGGACATCCGATTTTCGTGAAAAGAATTCGACGTAAGCTAGACTGGTGCAAACGTAGACACGTGAAACTTTTCGCAAAATTACTTACGTCCTTACTTGAAATCACACAATCAACATCTGCAGCTCATCTAATATGGTATTATTCTACTGAAAAGTCATTAATTTTTTCTGTTTTATAAGTGCAGAAAATTGGCTTTGATGAAAGTTAGGGACACTCAATTCTCCCGAAAATATTTTATGCCTAAGTATGATTAAAAAACTTTCGTCGAGAGACCAGTGTTGTGTAAGTCTGCGATAAAAATAAACTTAGAGAATGTTTGTTCCTTTAAGTGGAGAATAAACAATTATAAGTTCAGTTCAATTTATTTGAAAACATCATTTACGATTTCGTTATTCATAAAAAGTTACTAAATTCATTGATTATGTGGCAAAGAATACAAATCTCTAATCAAAAGGTAAGTAGAAACAAATTACATACTTATTTAAAAAACTTTAGAACTTACGATTTTTGTCATTATATGTGAACACAAATTCCACAAATATGGCTATAGATTGATGACATAAGCATTTTTAGGCAAAAGCAAAGTCTTAAAATAGTGAACTGTTGTAGTTCTACTGTAAGACGAAAAACATCTTAAAAATACCTGTTTGATAACAGATACATCTTGCACGTGATAATGTGTCTACATATGGAAAAAACACGATTAAACATGATTAAAGATTATTTAAGAACGAATATTTTTCAGAATTGGAAAACCTGTGCTACTATTTTATATCTGCCTAGAAAACGAGAGATACCTACGAAGTTTTTCTTAACTTAGTTGTGCTAGGATTTTCTAGCGACTAGTGACAGAAAAAAGAACATCAGTTTGCCTTCGATATACACAACGCCAAACAATTAGCATGATTATACGAACATTTCAAAAAGTGGCATGTAATTAAAGAAGATCGTATATTAAATTAATTTCAGTCCGATTCGTGGTTACATCAAACTTTTCTGAAGCCTTATTTAAGTTCTACATTCAGGCAATTCCGCAGCTTCATGCAAACAAAGCCTAACATAGTCTAGAAAATGACACCAAAGAGACACCGGACTGTATTCGTGCGCACTCAGTTAAATGGAATTTTGTACGAGAACTATTTCTTACTAGGCATTGCCAACTCGCATATTTTCTCACTGATTTCATTCCATTGAATTACAAATGAAAGATTATAATTAAAAGTATAATTTCACATGAACCAAAAGAGGATACTTTAAAGTTAACGGTTGTATAAAAAACTTGTGATACACGACATATTTAGAAAACAAACAAACACGCCATACATTGGTTGATGTTTATCAATGGTTTGATTTAAAAAAGTGTGAAAATACCGCGAATAGATTACAACGAAAGGTGAAGCTCATGTTTTAACAGATGAGTGATTTCAGTGAAAAGTTCACGAGTTTCGATCGAGCTAGTACGAACTCGTTATTTTAAAAGTTCACTGTACAAAACTTATAGATATACATTAGTGATTGGGTGATTTCGGATGTTACCCCTCTTGCATGCCCACTCACTAGACACTAACATTCAGCTCTGGCGTATCTCTTTTTTTTCTCATCTGCCTTGTCGAGTAAAAAAATTCTCAGGAACACAAGCGATCAATATCCAAAGAAAAGATGCAGAAAGTGTGCACATATAATTTTAAGGTCTAGCCTGTGCGTGAAACTTAGCTGTTTCCCTTTTTTACCCAATTTTTTTTTCGGAAAAACATTCCAACACAGGCTGTACTCCAAAACACTTAGCTCCGATACAATTTCGTGATTGGATTATTTTAATCGTCTCACCTGTTAGCTGCCTAAACGAAAATAACGGAGGTTCAGTATTGAAACAAATTAACGCTGATTGATACAGTTATTAAGGAAAGTTTTAAAAACACGTGCCTAATAAAAGGGACCTGCAACCATTGCGTGGTTATTGTATAGCACGCTTAACTTCTCCGTCCTGTATACACTCGAGTCGGCGTTGTTGTTTGTCGTCTTATGCAACAATGATGAGCCATTGCAGTACGTTAATGGTATGGTGGTTGTATCAAAAAATGTTGACGTGTGACAATATGCTACAACCCATGGTTCTCACGAAATGGATGTTTAAAGTTCGAAACAGATAGTGTGTTATGCCTGCGACGTAGGCCTATAAATGTGCGATACAGGTTGTTTACAGAAAGTGTTTGAATGTCATCCGCCATCACTTGTGCAGTGGACCCAGCAGCCAACCATGGACTCGTGTAGATAGTGTGGCCTACGTGTTAGGGACTGTAACGCTGGACCGAAGCTTCACGTGTGTTTAGAACGGAAATCGTTGGTCCTACGCACTTGCAACAAGAGGACCATATTTGTTATGTAAGTGACACTGCTCAATAGGCCATCATAAAACATTACAAAATTTCGACGGTACAAAAGTTGCATACGATAAGAGGGTGGCCACACCTGTTATTTTCATTACCGTGGAAGGTATAAACACATTATTGCTGTAGGTTAACGATCCCAATAACAAAAAAACAATGATAGGAGTATTGTCATTTAATGTCACTTAGTTTCCGATATTTCAGGAGATTACTATTTAAAAATTTGATTTTTAAGGGGGTCATTACTGCCTTAATATTGCATGTAGGTACAAAGTGTACTTTGTATTTTCTACTTAATATTTCATAAGGAATCACCTCCCGGAGTTTGTCGGTGATTTTGAGAGATACGCTTTATATCTACCTGAGGTCTTATATTTCTTTACTTTATTGTTGGGCGGTTGGAAAGTTATCTGAGGGGGAACCACAAAAACAATAGACAGATGTACAGCGAAGAAATTGCATCTTACTATTCACAAGTTAATTAGAAAAAAAATCTCGTAGAATTCAAAATTTAGGAACTCGCCATGGCAGCAAATAAAACCAGCATTTTCAGTAACGATTTGAGCGAAGACAAGGTTACTTGTCTCGGCTGTTATTTGCCTCAAGCATCGGCATTAATATCACTTTCAGTTTAGTTTTTCGTATATTCTGACTAGCCAATCATTGAACCAGTGACTTGGAGCATCACTGTTAATTAAAGACACCCAAATTTTGCGGAATTATTTCTTGCCTTGTTGTATTTCAAAATGCTTTCACTCAAATATGCGTTAATGCTTGGATAATTTGAATTTTTAGGGCGTCTTATCTGTCTGCCCGCGAATCACGGACGGTCAGTATCGGAGTAAATGAATTCTGATTGGCTTACTCATGTAGCAGACTGTATTCACAAAAAGACACGTGACCTATAGTTAGAGACCTGAAGAATTCGCGGATTCATTTTAGGACAAGCTAGAATTCAAAACACATGCGTTTTTATATCTTAANGTTAGAGACCTGAAGAATTCGCGGATTCATTTTAGGACAAGCTAGAATTCAAAACACATGCGTTTTTATATCTTAATCCATTGGCCCACGCCGTATTTGCAACTTCGTGGAGAATGCTGGTCCAATCGTCGCCTTTCACTGTGACAGTAAGCAACCAATGTGGAGTTGATGTCGGCATATTTGTACATAAGACTGCAGAGTCTAGCCTGAAGGTCATTGAACTCGCGATTTTTTCCGGTCTCTACCTATAGTCAAATGAAGACTGCATGTATGCACATAGGGTATTGAAGTCTAGCCTACTCGTAAATATTTTCTCGAAACACAGCTGGCCCTACGAATCAGTTAACCAGAGGGATGGTCATTNAAGTCTAGCCTACTCGTAAATATTTTCTCGAAACACAGCTGGCCCTACGAATCAGTTAACCAGAGGGATGGTCATTGGGCACTGAGTATGCACAACTTGCCAAATATAACCTTCTCTTTCCTTATGATCACATTTGTGTACACAGCCGGGTCTGAATG
Source organism: Clitarchus hookeri (assembly GCA_002778355.1). Lineage (NCBI taxonomy): Eukaryota > Metazoa > Arthropoda > Insecta > Phasmatodea > Phasmatidae > Clitarchus > Clitarchus hookeri. The sequence goes on from NQII01000012.1 coordinate 1,330,817, forward strand.
AGTTAAGAAATATCACACACACGTTNACAGCCGGGTCTGAATGAGTTAAGAAATATCACACACACGTTTTGACAGCTTTGATTCATGTCTAGAGAAGAGATCAATTTTTTTTTGCCGGTTTGTATCCAAAAATTATTCAGCAGGCAAATGGGAGATGCTCATGTTTACCTAAAAGTAATTGCGGTGAATATCGCGTGTGTGTAAAGGGAAAGAGTAATGTTAATGCGAATGTTTATTTACCTAGATCACACTAATAAGATAACGAAGTTAATGGTTACATTATTACGTACATTTGGCTTCTATATATCTTCTCAGCATTGCATACCTCTAGTTCATCTTAACGATAATATTTTCCAGCTGTTTCGCACAAAGTTACTCCTTGGTCTCAGTTGAAACAAACAATTCAAGATAAATATTACTTGTATTGAAAAAATCAATACAAGTGCGATACTAATGCACAAATCGTCTGATGTGTAAAAAAATGCACGTTTTTAAATCGACAATCAAAAATTACAAAATAAAAAAAATATTTTTTTTTGTAAATAACTTTTGTTTACATTCTAAAACATTCGTAACATCATCCATTATATATGTGTCTAAAATATATAGAATGAAATAAATATATGGTTATGTGTGGCCGCTTCGCCTTCGTTCCTTCCCCCCTTTAAAGNAGATGCAGAAAGTGTGCACATATAATTTTAAGGTCTAGCCTGTGCGTGAAACTTAGCTGTTTCCCTTTTTTACCCAATTTTTTTTCGGAAAAACATTCCAACACAGGCTGTACTCCAAAACACTTAGCTCCGATACAATTTCGTGATTGGATTATTTTAATCGTCTCACCTGTTAGCTGCCTAAACGAAAATAACGGAGGTTCAGTATTGAAAAAAATTAACGCTGATTGATCCAGTTATTAAGGAAAGTTTTAAAAACACGTGCCTAATAAAAGGGACCTGCAACCATTGCGTGGTTATTGTATAGCACGCTTAACTTCTCCGTCCTGTATACACTCGAGTCGGCGTTGTTGTTTGTCGTCTTATGCAACAATGATGAGCCATTGCAGTACGTAAATGGTATGGTGGTTGTATCAAACAATGTTGACGTGTGACAATATGCTACAACCCATGGTTCTCACGAAATGGATGTTTAAAGTTCGAAACAGATAGTGTNAATGTTGACGTGTGACAATATGCTACAACCCATGGTTCTCACGAAATGGATGTTTAAAGTTCGAAACAGATAGTGTGTTATGCCTGCGACGTAGGCCTATAAATGTGCGATACAGGTTGTTTACAGAAAGTGTTTGAATGTCATCCGCCATCACTTGTGCAGTGGACCCAGCAGCCAACCATGGACTCGTGTAGATAGTGTGGCCTACGTGTTAGGGACTGTAACGCTGGACCGAAGCTTCACGTGTGTTTAGAACGGAAATCGTTGGTCCTACGCACTTGCAACAAGAGGACCATATTTGTTATGTAAGTGACACTGCTCAATAGGCCATCATAAAACATTACAAAATTTCGACGGTACAAAAGTTGCATACGATAAGAGGGTGGCCACACCTGTTATTTTCATTACCGTGGAAGGTATAAACACATTATTGCTGTAGGTTAACGATCCCAATAACAAAAAAACAATGATAGGAGTATTGTCATTTAATGTCACTTAGTTTCCGATATTTCAGGAGATTACTATTTAAAAATTTGATTTTTAAGGGGGTCATTACTGCCTTAATATTNCACTTAGTTTCCGATATTTCAGGAGATTACTATTTAAAAATTTGATTTTTAAGGGGGTCATTACTGCCTTAATATTACATGTAGGTACAAAGTATACTTTAAATTTTCTACTTAATATTTCATAAGGAATCATCTCCCGGAGTTTGTCGGTGATTTTGAGAGATACGCTTTATATCTACCTGAGGTCTTATATTTCTTTACTTTATTGTTGGGCGGTTGGAAAGTTGTCTGAGGGGGAACCACAAAAATAATATACAGATGTACAGCGTAGCAATTGCATCTTACTATTCACAAGTTAATTAGAAAAAAAATCTCGTAGAATTCAAAATTTAGGAACTCGCCATGGCAGCAAATAAAACCCGCATTTTCAGTAACGATTTGAGCGAAGACAAGGTTACTTGTCTCGGCTCTTATGTGAATCATTTGCCTCAAGCATCGGCATTAATATCACTTTCAGTTTAGTTTTTCGTATATTCTGACTGGCGAATCATTGAGCCAGTGACTTGGAGCATCACTGTTAATTAAAGACACCCAAATTTTGCGGAATTATTTCTTGCCTTGTTGTATTTCAAAATGCTTTCACTCAAATCTGCGTTCATGCTTTGATAATTTGAATTTTTAGGGCGTCTTATCTGTCTGCCCGCGAATCACGGACGGTCAGTATCGGAGTAAATGAATTCTGATTGGCTCACTCATGTAGCAGACTGTATTCACAAAAAGACACGTGACCTATGGTTAGAGACCTGAAGAATTCGCGGATTCATTTTAGGACAAGCTAGAATTCAAAACACATGCGTTTTTATATCTTAATCCATTGGCCCACGCCGTATTTGCAACTTCGTGGAGAATGCTGGTCCAATCGTCGCCTTTCACTGTGACAGTAAGCAACCAATGTGGAGTTGATGTCGGCATATTTGTACATAAGACTGCAGAGTCTAGCCTGAAGGTCATTGAACTCGCGATTTTTTCCGGTCTCTACCTATAGTCAAATGAAGACTGCATGTATGCACATAGGGTATTGAAGTCTAGCCTACTCGTAAATATTTTCTCGAAACACAGCTGGCCCTACGAATCAGTTAACCAGAGGGATGGTCATAGGGCACTGAGTATGCACAACTTGCCAAATATAACCTTCTTTTACCTTATGATCACATTTGTGTACACAGCCGGGTCTGAATGAGTTAAGAAATATCACACACACGGTTTGACAGCTTTGATTCATGTCTAGAGAAGAGATCAATTTTTTTTTGCCGGTTTGTATCCAAAAATTATTCAGCTGGCAAATGGGAGATGCTCATGTTTACCTAAAAGTAATTGAGGTGAATATCGCGTGTGTGTAAAGGGAAAGAGTAATGTCAATGCGAATGTTTATTTACCTAGATCACACTAATAAGATAACGAAGTTAATGGTTACATTATTACGTACAACTGGCTTCTATATATCTTCTCAGCATTGCACACCTCTTGTTCATCTTAACGATAATATTTTCCAGCTGTTTCGCATTAAGTTACTCCTTGGTCTCAGTTGAAACAAACAATTCAAGATAAATATTACTTGTATTGAAAAAATCAATACAAGTGCGATACTAATGCACAAATCGTCTGGTGTGTAAAAAAAAATTATGTTTTTAAATCAACACTCAAAAATTACAAAATAAAAAAATAATTTTTTTTGTAAATAACTCTTGTTTACATTCTAAAACATTCGTAACATCATCCATTATATATGCGTCTAAAATATATAGAATGAAATAAATATATGGTTATGTGTGGCCGCTTCGCCTTCGTTCCTTCCCCCCTTTAAAGNGTCTAAAATATATAGAATGAAATAAATATATGGTTATGTGTGGCCGCTTCGCCTTCGTTCCTTCCCCCCTTTAAAGCAGGCTCTGTGTTTGCTCCTCCCAAGATGACGTAATTTGTGGTGGGCGAAGGGGGGATGGGGGCAACAAACCTGCCTGCTTATCACCTCTGGGACTGATGTCACTGTCACCTGCTGGAAAATTCAAGTACTTGGGAGCCATTACGTGAAATTTCCCGGCATCATCTCGAGTGGCGTGACTCGAGATGCAATGAATCTCATGTGCCAGGTCACCTCAGCTATAAAAGCTGAGGTGTGTCGCTGTGTAGGCATTTTTGGAATGACCAGAAGTTCTGAATGAGTGCAACGTGGGCGCGTCGAGAAACGACGGTCGACAACAGCTTGACCAGCGAGTGGAGTGCGACTAGTGTGAGTGCCGAAGAGAGCAAAGTACAGCGGTCTGGAGAGCAAACACTGATGCTGTCCCAAAGTGTAAGGGCGTGGCACTTATTTCGTGAGCAAGACACATTCGATTGCTCTAAATGTGTAGCAACGGACATTTTTTGTAACTAATGCAGAGGTACAATGGACGCTTATTCCGCGAACTCCAGCAGCACACACCACCAAAATGGCGTCAGTAGTCAATCAGATTCGAAACCCGTTCCCAGATCCTCGCGCAGCCAATCGAAGACTGGGTACGCGCACATCAACGGAACCGCCAAGCCATTTTGCTTCTGTGTACTCATCTTCTCTGTGAGAGCATCTTCAGAAATCTCAGAAATGCAACGAGTGTCTTGATTCATCAAGACCAATACTGAGAAAAATAACATTTAAGAATCTTTGATNAAATCTCAGAAATGCAACGAGTGTCTTGATTCATCAAGACCAATACTGAGAAAAATAACATTTAAGAATCTTTGATGTCAATTTACTCAAAACTCACGTGTTTTATTGCATAACACATTCCTACTATCGTGTTTTAAATTATTGTTAGAACAAACTAATAAAGTAGGAATTAATGTCCTTTCTTTGTCCATTTTTCATAGTGCATCCGTGTTTGACATATGCATAGTCTCATCCACGGATTGCTCTGGAGCATGNTTTCTTTGTCCATTTTTCATAGTGCATCCGTGTTTGACATATGCATAGTCTCATCCACGGATTGCTCTGGAGCATGAAGTGGATAGCTGTTTGTACACCCATGAAATCCTTCGGGGGTGATTCCAGTCCTGTACAGATGTAGAAGGCCAGTCTACTTTTGGATTCTTATTGGAAGTGCATATTTGTGCAACTTGTCGAGTTTTTTTTTTTTGTTAATGCTGGAGGACGCCCTTTTCCAAACACGCAGATTGATCTGTATTTATAAGGAAACTCATACTTAAAGTGAGCAGTGATTACTAAGTGAACTTAATCTTTTTGCAACTAGACAATTCAGTTTCTAACCATTGTCATACTTAGTTCGATTTATACTTAGTAATCTAGAAAACTCTTGTAAGTTCATAACAAGTGCGGATTTCAATTCCTTAATCATGTTTTATGCACTTGGTTTGTTCCCAAGTCAGTTCGGCATTGCAACTACAAAAACTGCTAACAGTTCTTGCATGTTGCATACACTGTAAGCAAAATAGTTTTATTTTACATGTAATGTATATGGCAGCAGGGTTTCCACTGAAGTCGGTGTAATTTTACACCTACGTATGTCAATGTTTTTTTTTACTCTACGTCCAAGTAAATTTATCCTACAAAGTAGTTAAATAACACGTACATTGTACAACTAATTTTACATTTAACGTTGTAAAATTACAATATCTCTGCAGCAGAAAATAAACTTCAACATTCGTGTATTTTTTCTCCAGGGCAAGTAAGCTTACACAGACATCACAGCTGTAATTTCACAACAGTGTACGTGTCTTTTTTAGATTACAAAAAAGTAAAACACAGGTTCACTGTAATTGTAAATAAACAATTTCTGTATGTTTATCAGTGTTTTACTAAGAAATTTTACCATCATTAAATGTTCTTTTANTAATTGTAAATAAACAATTTCTGTATGTTTATCAGTGTTTTACTAAGAAATTTTACCATCATTAAATGTTCTTTTACAACTGCGTGTTAATTCACCTACCATACATGTGAAGTTTTAAATTTTTCACGTTATTGTACTCCGTTTTGCAACTTTTTTAAGTTTAACAGAGTTATAAAATGTTATCTCNAGTTTTAAATTTTTCACGTTATTGTACTCCGTTTTGCAACTTTTTTAAGTTTAACAGAGTTATAAAATGTTATCTCCAAGACTTCTAATATGGAATACGAAGTTATATGCAAAAGCCAGCATATTCCATCAGTGGGAGTTAAGTTTTCCTTTTGAACGCACAAGTGGAGTTAGAAGTAGTTCTACTCCCTACTGCTAGATCACATGTTTCAAGCAAATACATGTAGTTTCCTCTAAATTCATGGGAACTTTAGTGTAAAACTATTATTGTAAAATTTCAGCAAATTACTCATAAAAACGTAAAATTACCAAAATTTGTGTAAATATAGTTTTACACATACTTCACAATGTAATGCAAGTTTACACACGCACGGTCATTGTAAAATTACACTATGGAAGATGTACAACTTCAATGACATTGAGTGTTTATACAACGACAATGTACAGGTAAAAATACACAATTTAACGCCTTAACGTACACATTAATTATTCATTTCAAGTGCTGCAATGAAGGAAATGTATGGCGTGAACAGAACTTACGAATTTTTAATAACAGCTTAGACTTGGGAACCTACGGGAGGGGTTTCAGCGGATCTATTGGACGAGAAGCAACCAATTGTATAATACTTGGTGTGTTAGCAGCAGCCAATAGCATTGCCCAGGGAATGGCGATGACTTGATTGGCGCTAGTTTCTGAACTTGTACAGCACCGACCATGATTTTACCTATTCCGCAGCTTGTCAGACGTAAACGAGTATAATCCGCCTTATATGTTATGGGGTTAATGCTTTGATACATACAGTACTTCGAAATGTGAGAATTAACACCAACATTATGTTTATTAAGTATACGTTCAAGCATTTCACGCAAGAATAGTAGTAATATGTGAATTCTTAAGAACATACAGTGACACTACTGCAGCTGTTTTTACAATTTAAACATACTAAAATGTAAAATTACAAAAAAAATGATATGTTTAAATTGACATAAATTTTTTACAGTGTACTTTTTAGATTTATCGATCCCGTTGTGCACAAAGTCAACATCCATGTAATTGTGTTCATTTCTAGGAATTTCTGTTCTATTATGTTCATGTGAGTGGTTAGCAAATGCGTATAGCAGAAGTCGTGCAACACATCTGTCGATGAACTACTCTCCGCATGTATCTTAAAACTTAGATACAGGCTTTTGCATATTATCCATGCGCTGGAGCAGGCAACTTTCAAACATGTAACATATTATTTTACCACTGCTTTATAGCCAGCAAAAGCGAAAGTTTTCATTGGACGCGGTAACTAATTTATAGTAAAACTGGAGGCAGAAATGTTTCTACTGTAATACCTAACAATGGCAATAGACAATGGTATTTTTTTTTTAGAATAGACAGTTGGCCAAAAGATAGGAATAAAATTCAACTCTTTCAGAGACTTTTCCTTTGCATTGCAGTCTGTTTTATTCCTCCGATGAACCCCTAGATATTGTTNCTGGAGCAGGCAACTTTCAAACATGTAACATATTATTTTACCACTGCTTTATAGCCAGCAAAAGCGAAAGTTTTCGTTGGACGCGGTAACTAATTTATAGTAAAACTGGAGGCAGAAATGTTTCTACTGTAATACCTAACAATGGCAATAGACAATGGTATTTTTTTTTTAGAATAGACAGTTGGCCAAAAGATAGGAATTAAATTCAACTCTTTCAGAGACTTTTCCTTTGCATTGCAGTCTGTTTTATTCCTCCGATGAACCCCTAGATATTGTTNAAATTCAACTCTTTCAGAGACTTTTCCTTTGCATTGCAGTCTGTTTTATTCCTCCGATGAACCCCTAGATATTGTTCGAGTAGATTAATTCATTCTTGAGAAACTTGGCAACTATCAAAACTGTGGCGGAAATATTTTATCCAGTTTGAAAACGGAAAATTTTACTCACTCCCAAAAAAATTCCTTGGAAGTAATTAACGAAACACGTTCTTCATTTACTATTTTATATTTACCGTACACGGCTTGTCCCAGAACGCGCACATTAGAACGACACCACTTACATCCTGAGCGAAATTTGAGAGAAAAACGTTAGTGTCAAAATGCNCCAGAACGCGCACATTAGAACGACACCACTTACATCCTGAGCGAAATTTGAGAGAAAAACGTTAGTGTCAAAATGCCGTACGATGACATCTTTAGCGCACAATGTGGCAGCACAGCACGGAGTTAGTCCCCTCATTTGTACAATGGTCAACACGTTATGTAAACTGCACGTTGAACAAATGTTATGCCAAGGTGGAATTTGAACCCGCGCCCATGATATGATAGCGAGGCCAGTGTTAGTACGATATCAGTGGTGCGCAAGAGGGGACTAAATCATGCTGTGTTGCCNCCAGAACGCGCACATTAGAACGACACCACTTACATCCTGAGCGAAATTTGAGAGAAAAACGTTAGTGTCAAAATGTCGTACGATGACATCTTTAGCGCACAATGTGGCAGCACAGCACGGAGTTAGTCCCCTCATTTGTACAATGGTCAACACGTTATGCAAACTGCACGTTGAACAAATGTTATGCCAAGGTTGAATTTGAACCCGCGCTCNACTGCACGTTGAACAAATGTTATGCCAAGGTGGAATTTGAACCCGCGCCCATGATATGATAGCGAGGCCAGTGTTAGTACGATATCAGTGGTGCGCAAGAGGGGACTAAATCATGCTGTGTTGCCACATTGTGCACGAAAGATGTCGTCGTACGACACTGTACCACAAACAGTTCCGTCTCCATTGTCGCTCAGGATTCACGTGGCGTGGTTCTTGTGCGTGCATTCTCGGACACCTGTAGAGTTAAACATGTTAGCGAAATATTCTCTTCAAGTATACTGTCGAGAATAACGAGATTCAATTTTACGGAAAATTATTACGTGCGCCTTAACATAACTGCATGTGGCAGGATATATTTTAGTTTCTTACTTGATGTTACACTAGTTTGTCTTCGCTGATGTAAGTCCCATTTTCTGCCCTGTTTTCAAATGCATTCTGAGTTATTCATGATGCACAGCGTATTCAGAAAAGAAAACTTGGGCAACTGTGAAAAAAGTTCAATTTTTTTTAAATTTTTACGCTGTTAAATTTCCATAGTGCGTTGCTGTCTTCTCCTTGGACTGCAACATTTTATCCAATCAGAAGAACATTCTACCTTACATGCTCTGACAGCTTTCAGTAAGAAGCAAAAAATTGTTTATCTTTGATTTTCTGGTATTTTTTTTTCACATGTTCAGCGACAATTTCGACAATTGTTTAAGTTTAGTGGGGGAACAATGCTTATGTTTGATTTTGTATAGCTAAACTTCTTCTCTTCGCCCCTGTGTGTGTCTCTATAGACATAAACACACACAAACACTCTAGGTACCCTTACTTCCCGTCTATTTCCCTACTTTTTTCTCCTGATCCTTGTTCTCGGTCTGCTACGAATCCAAATTATTTAGGGAAACTCCTCTTTAACTTTTTACTTTGTACCATAACCTCTGGTATACCTAGAAAAATCAAAACATTTGAAAGTTACATTAATCACGAATCTTATTATGTGTTTTTAGAAAATAAAAGCTTGTGATAGCCGGAAAAAAATTTGTACGATACACACCTGAAGAGGTCAAGGATTCTCCTCCTAAAGAGTAACTAAATCCAAATCTGAGCAAATTGACCACCATGCCATTTGGTTTCTGTATCGATACCTATTATGTAACTCAAGCGTAGCGTTCAGAGTGTTTACAATTTTAATGTGAGAGAAATTTACAGACATTCAACACAAGCTAGAAATGAGTCGTTTATATACAGAGACATAAAAAATTCGCGAGTTCAATGACCTGCGGGCTAGACTCTACAGTCTTATGTCCAAATATGCCGATATAAACTGCGCATTGTATGTCTGCTGCCACATTGGAAGGCGACAATTGGACATTGTGTGGACCAATGGCTAAAGGTATATAAACGCACGTGTTTTCAATACTATCTTGTCAGAAAATGAATCCGCGAATTCTTCAGATATTTACTTATATATCATGAACACGAGTTTTGTTGGTCTCTGTATTTACACTTATCATTTTCCTGTTGGTTCACAATACTACGTATGCTGCACTGTAGCCATATGCGNGTTGGTCTCTGTATTTACACTTATCATTTTCCTGTTGGTTCACAATACTACGTATGCTGCACTGTAGCCATATGCGCAACGTTCAATACCGGCCGGACGTCAGTCAATATGGCGGTGATCTGTCAACGTCCCAATTAAACGTTCTTTCGTACGAAACGTGGTTTACAATCCACTGCGTTCATTTGAGTAGTTTACAATTTNAACGTCCCAATTAAACGTTCTTTCGTACGAAACGTGGTTTACAATCCACTGCGTTCATTTGAGTAGTTTACAATTCGAGTGCTGCAGACGTAATATAACTGTTACGCGCTGAATCCCACACAGGGCGCGGACTACATGGTATCTGGTTATGCGCGGTCCAGTACTGTAGGGGGTGACCCAACTGTACCCTCCTGACCCCCAGGCAGACCCTCTCTCTGCTCCGTCACCCGGCGGCTGGGGAATTATTGACAGCCGACTTAGCTGGCGTCACAGCTCCTCCCCTCCTCCCTGCCGACGTAATATAACTGTTACGAGCTGAATCCCGCACAGGGCGCGGGCTCCGTGTTATCTGGCTATGCGCAGTCCGGTACTGTAGAGGGTGACCCACCTGGACCCTCCACACCTCCAGGCAGACCCTGTCTCTGCTCCGTCACCCGGCGGCTGGGGTAATGATTGACAGCCGACCTGGCTGGCTTCACAACTCCTCCCCTCCTCCCTGCCGGAGGAGTCTACGACTTTAGAGGATGAACACTAATTTTCTGGAAATATTATCCACTGGAGAAGTTAATGGGCTATGGTAATACACTATAAATAACGCTGCGGCCGGATGATCGAGAGTCATCGTGGTAGCCATCTGGCTGAAGTTTGGTAGTTCGGGAAAAGGCTGGTGCAGCGAGGAACATCGGCGGAGAGGACGGACGACGGCAGAGGGTACCAAACGACGACAGACAAGGTGTTTGTGATGTGAATGGAGGAGAGGGCGTAATACTTGACGAGTAGATGGCCAAATATGCNTTTGTGATGTGAATGGAGGAGAGGGCGTAATACTTGACGAGTAGATGGCCAAATATGCATAGGGGAGGGGCGCTCGGAGAACTCTAGGGAGTTGCGGAATGGTGGAACCTGGACTTAATTAAGGTGGGACTGCATGAAGATGTGATACGTACTTTATTGTTAGTTCTAGAACTGGCAAATATAGACATATAATTTTTAATATAATTCAATATGTTATGATACATTGTTTATCGTGACCAATTTCAGTTATTTGATTACATTAATTTATTTAAGGGGATTGTAAATAGCATTTACTAAATTTATTAATTGTTAATAACAAGTGATAACAATTTGTTGTAAGCTACTGAGTCGAAAGTATTATCTTTACAATTACAGTTAACTTTTTTATTTAATTAAGGCTATCATTCCTTAAAGAACCTGGTAAAGCGCACTCATTGANTTTACAATTACAGTTAACTTTTTTATTTAATTAAGGCTATCATTCCTTAAAGAACCTGGTAAAGCGCACTCATTGATCTACAGAGAATTGTAACATTATGCTTCAGTGGACGTCATGAAAACTGCTGGCGAGGTAACATCACGTCTTCAGTGATCTCAAGGATTATATTACGTCAAACTCCTTATTTCATTGCTGAATTTAGGCAACGTAATATCNCACGTCTTCAGTGATCTCAAGGATTATATTACGTCAAACTCCTTATTTCATTGCTGAATTTAGGCAACGTAATATCAAGGGCCTGGAAAATTTCGTGAATTCATTTTAGGACAAGCTATACTTCAAACACATGAATATGTCTGTTATGTTTGCAGTTGAACAACAGTATATTAGAGAGGCCCAGGTGAATTCTGAGCCAATAACATACATGCAAGGAAACAAAGACCGAATCCCGTGCTACCTGGTCTGAGGTAAAACTGCCAATACACTGGGGAACCGGCCAATGAACAGAAAGCTGAGTCTCGGAAATAAATTGAACCATGGAGTCTAGCATAGAGGTAGTATAAAGAGCTCTGGGCGCCAAAGCATCTGTTCCTTTTAGGGACACCTGATTTTCGCTCAGGTGAGATTTCAATTCTCTATTGGCTTTCCAGCAATTTTTCGTTGCTTATGGCCCATCTGTTTTAGTCAGAAAATACATTTTTTTTATATGACTGAACAATCAGAATTAGGTTACTACGATACCCCGTTCAACTTGTGGACTTTAAAAGTAGTCTTTTCTAGNTTACTACGATACCCCGTTCAACTTGTGGACTTTAAAAGTAGTCTTTTCTAGCTTAAATATTTACATCGCGTAGTTATTGCATAATGGTAAGTCAAAATCGCAATTTTATTGTTTTGACGCATAAAAACAACAAATATAATTTTTTTTTAGAATTTATAGTATTCGTAGAACCGCTTTTCGAAAATGTAAGGGGCTCTGTGTTCGTACTAAAAGAGTAACGGAACTGTTATTGGGTTTGTAAACTATATTATCCTAAAGTGAATTCGTGAAATCTTTGTGTCAACTCTTTAAGGGACCCGCCTAACTGTGATGCTTAAAGTGCGTTGCAGTGTGTCTGAATTAGAGACGTTATGCACATTTAAAACACCATTTCACTGCACCCCAACATCGTTAAACAACTGGGTTTTCAAATCGTTCGTTATATCTTAAAACATACACGTCAGACACGTACAAAACGACTCAAGGGTCCTGCNGAATTCGTGAAATCTTTGTGTCAACTCTTTAAGGGACCCGCCTAACTGTGATGCTTAAAGTGCGTTGCAGTGTGTTTGAAATAGAGACGTTATGCACATTTAAAACACCATTTCACTGCACCCCAACATCGTTAAAAAACTGGGTTTTCAAATCGTTCGTTATATCTTAAAACATACACGTCAGACACGTACAAAACGACTCAAGGGTCCTGCATTGAAGATTGCCGTCGACTTTCTATCAATATAACTATATTTTAACCTCTTAAAGTCCCATAGGTCCAAGCAGCACGACCAGGACACTGCACGCCAGTTCAGAGCCTTGCGCTTAGAGGCGATAGCGCACTTGACGTGCGTATCAGTTTCGTCTTTATCACCCCCATTATTCTCAGCCACAAACGCGGAAATCAGCTCCAGGTGGGTGGGCAACTCAAACTCTGGAAAAGCTCTGAGCCGTCAAGTATTTGAGCTGTGACGAAAGTCAACATCACTCTTTATCGCGCCGTTCCCCCACGGTTCGCAAAACCCACGTCGAGATAAGATATCTCGCGAACGCGTCATCGCATTAGGAAAATGCACTTCGACGAAGAGTTTTTCATTTCACGTCACCGATTACTGGCAACCCTAAAATGTACATACAAACATTGCGCAACGTCAATCCAGGTCGAACCTGGAAGTGACAATTCCTTATCAAGAAACACCGTCATTAGAAAAATCTGCCAACATCGTTATACCTAGTAAAAATATTTCTGCACCTTGAAATGGNATCAAGAAACACCGTCATTAGAAAAATCTGCCAACATCGTTATACCTAGTAAAAATATTTCTGCACCTTGAAATGGCTTAATATTGCACTCTAACAGACTTCTGCTGGTCTCACAGAATCACAGCTAATACATTTATAATACGTGTTTTGTCACATGCGCGTGCAAAAAGGGGCTCAGTTCTTGTATTGAGCTTACTCCTTGGAAGGAAAGTAATTTTGATGGCTGGTCGAGATCGGCTAAGCCTCATAAGTCATAGTGTGTGACGACCTGCATGTTCAAGGCGTACACGACGTTCGTCGCAGTGACAGTTTTTCTCTTGGCGTGTTCAGTGTAGGTGACAGCATCACGGATTACATTTACCAAGAACCCTTTGAGCACGCCTTGTGTCTCTTCGTAGATGAGTCCCGAGATGCGCTTCAATAATCCGTGTCTATGTGCGTTTCCCTGAAAACTTTTCATTTCGTGAACCAAATTTCCCCCAAACTTCGTATGAATATAGTACTTAGCACGGACATCTGAATTTTATATTTTTCAACCATGCAGGATGCTTATTTTCAAAATGGTGGACAATGGTATATTTAGGGCACTATGTCATATCTCTGCAACCAATATGCGGATTTAAACCAAGTGGCGTATGCTGATAGTGCATGATATAAGCATTGAAATATAAATATATATTGTTATTAGTCGATCATTTTNACCAAGTGGCGTATGCTGATAGTGCATGATATAAGCATTGAAATATAAATATATATTGTTATTAGTCGATCATTTCGGAAGCTAGCTCTACATGAAAAAATAAAGCTTTGACTTAATTTCTTAGAAACTACTTAGCCGAATCTCACCAAATTTGGCATGTTAGTAATGCTATGGTAGTTCATGAAAATATGAGAAGTTTGAATAGATAAGGCACTTATTTTCAAAATGCTGGCCAAATAAATATTTTATGTTAATTTGCTATACTTACCACACCGTATGACCAATTCGACCAAACGTAACATGCTGCGTCTTTGACAAAAATAAAATACGTTAATACACAGCCTTCTTACTGTTATCCGCCATTGTGTTAGACAGCGCTGCATTATAAAATTAGGTTTTTATTTCATATCTCGAGAACATGTCCACCAAGTCTGGCAGACAAGTAGTACAATGGCAGGCCATGTAAACTGGTATCACTAAAGTAAGACGCTTATTTTATAATGGCGGCCTTATAAACATTTGTTAGCTTAGTATGCTATATATACGAACTAATGGAATCAATATCAACCTAACTTTGTATGTTGGCAGTATGTATTACANATATTACAAGAATCAAATATGTTTAGACAAAGCCTCTAGTGTTTGCCACTTTGAAAGATAGTGTACACCGGACGTACTGACAAGAGCGTGGAACGAGTTTGATTATCGCGTAGATGTCGTTCGGGTTTCTCATGGTGGTCATATTTAACATTTATGAATGTTTAGTAAACAAACGTCACGGTTCTACGGTTCATTTGACTGGTCAATCAAGTTTGTAGGTTGTTTGGTTTTGATATTATAGACCTTCAAAGCTGGGGTATTCCTTTATACTCATACTGTGTATATATATACACACTCATCCTATATATATATATATATCAGCAATCAGCAGTGTGGTGAACTGTAGCAAGGTAGGCTGTTTTTTGCGCTGTGCTATACCTAATCGTTTGCTAGTTTACAAATCGGCCACTTAACCGTAGTTGTGCAGTTGACGTCACAGCACGTGTGTAATGGGTTCCTCGTCGCTCTCTCGTGAGTGGCCGCGGTATATTCAGTTTCTCCCGGCCCCTCTGTGGTTACTGGTTCCTGCTGCGTGCGCTGAGTGTGTACAGCACTGAGCAAGTACCAGCCTACCTTGCAACACTTCACCACACGCCACTGATAGAGCCTCTTTACTACTCTATTTTGTAAGAAAGCGCCACATGAAACAAATACAGCTTTAGTCATACCTCGTGGACCAATCAACCTGTCCACGGCACATTTAGCGCACAAATAGTGCTACAGAAAGCCGTATAAACTTACATGATTTTAAGTGACTCACATACCTGATTTTCAAAATGTCTGCTCTGTAAATATTCCAGGTTAGTAAACCCTTTCTTCCAAAATTTTAATGGATTACACCCAAATATGATGCTCCTGATTATACCTCCGTAATTCAGTTGGTTGCACGCCATATTATTGTAAGATATTTTCTGGGTTCGAGTGCCAGGTGATTGTCTCACGAAATTTTGCATATGTTTCTGTTTCCATTTGTAATGATATTGTTGTCAACGAGACGTCAAGGCTGACCTACCATATAATATTTTAAGGAATTAATTGAAAATTGCTTGCACCCATGTTGAGGGAATAATTAACATTAGTTATATCAGTAACTTCCAGTTAGGTCATATAGTTTTAATATATTCCGTTACGATTTTGAGGGGAAGAATGGAATTTTTGAGAGAAAATAGGGAAATTTTGATATGGCGGCTGCTTGCTTCGGCTCCGATTCCGGATCCCGAAGGCACCAATTCCTCCAAATCCTACTACTCAAGTCAAAATATTACACAAAAGGGACAACGAACCGCGTTTGTGCGCACTCAATGTAATATAACATTTTACATGGGAACTATTTCTTGCTAGGCATTGCCAACACAAGTAATTTTTTCCTTAATTTATTGAATTAATAATAAAAGAAAATTTACAATTTATATATTAAATAAGCGTAAAAGTCCAATTTAATGAGAAATTAATTTTTTTTTAAATGAGTATATTACACTCGTAGTACTTGAAATATTTATGAAAGAACGGATCACGTCATTAATAAGGTGATTATTCAAATGTTTGACTCAAAAAGGGTGAAAATATTGCGAATAGATTATAGCAGTATGCAGCAGTTAGCAACACTTCAAGACCTCAAACACGATTACAAACGACAACATTTTCGTGCTTCACCTCTACTTAGTTTAATTGCAAGTTAACACTCCATGCGGTTATAAGGATGTGGCAGTGTGGTGAAAAGAGATGCCGCCGACACTATTATTGACTTGAGTTAAAATCCCACGCCAGACCAAATTGCATAATGTTTTTATAAACTTGTTATCAATGCATATATTTTGAAGGAGTGACATTTTTTTAAATATTTTATTTCTTAAGTGCTTAATACAGAAACTGTCCCATAGCATTTCCTTAATTATTTTGTATTGCAAAGAGCTTATTTATGTCTCCCGGTGTTATGCCTGAAGTCTTATCAGGGGCGGCTTACAAACTAACGTAAAACCTAACTTAAGCTAACATCCATGCTTTACCTGGGATTCGAACCCAGAGCCTCCCACACCCAAGACCGGCGGCTCACCAACCGACTGTGCTATGGGAGGCCGGCTAGCATTTGCTTAAAAAAGTCTGTAAAATTGAATGTCTGAAAATATAATGATACACTTTAATTTATTGAGTGGAATCCTGCTCTGTAAAATCTAGTTAACTTATTAATCTACTTCATATCATGATCAACATACTAACTGCCACAACACACAACGGTGGTTACCATAGATCCGGTGGAGCAGATTACTCATACTTTGCACGTGTAATTGTTGTAGTATTAGTTGGAGAAGTGCGATTCCTTCTATTCCTTCCATTTCCAACCTAAGAACCTCACTTTTCCTTCAGGAACGGATATTTTCTACATACATCAACCAAACTGTGGCAGTAAAGTTAGTTGGTGCTACTNTAAGATATCTCGCGAACGCGTCATCGCATTAGGAAAATGCACTTCGACGAAGAGTTTTTCATTTCACGTCACCGAATACTGGCAACCCTAAAATTTACATACAAACATTGCGCAACGTCAATCCAGGTCGAACCTGGAAGTGACAATTCCTAATCAAGAAACACCGTCATTAGAAAAATCTGCCAACATCGTTATACCTAGTAAAAATATTTCTGCACCTTGAAATGGCTTAATATTGCACTCTAACAGACTTCTGCTGGTCTCACAGAATCACAGCTAATACATTTATAATACGTGTTTTGTCACATGCGCGTGCAAAAAGGGGCTCAGTTCTTGTATTGAGCTTACTCCTTGGAAGGAAAGTAATTTTGATGGCTGGTCGAGATCGGCTAAGCCTCATAAGTCATAGTGTGTGACGACCTGCATGTTCAAGGCGTACACGACGTTCGTCGCAGTGACAGTTTTTCTCTTGGCGTGTTCAGTGTAGGTGACAGCATCACGGATTACATTTACCAAGAACCCTTTGAGCACGCCTTGTGTCTCTTCGTAGATGAGTCCCGAGATGCGCTTCAATAATCCGTGTCTATGTGCGTTTCCCTGAAAACTTTTCATTTCGTGAACCAAATTTCCCCCAAACTTCGTATGAATATAGTACTTAGCACGGACATCTGAATTTTATATTTTTCAACCATGCAGGATGCTTATTTTCAAAATGGTGGACAATGGTATATTTAGGGCACTATGTCATATCTCTGCAACCAATATGCGGATTTAAACCAAGTGGCGTATGCTGATAGTGCATGATATAAGCATTGAAATATAAATATATATTGTTATTAGTCGATCATTTTGGAAACTAGCTCTACATGAAAAAATAAAGCTTTGACTTAATTTCTTAGAAACTACTCAGCCGAATCTCACCAAATTTGGCATGTTAGTAATGCTATGGTAGTTCATGTAAATATGAGAAGTTTGAATAGATAAGGCACTTCTTTTCAAAATGCTGGCCAAATAAATATTTTATGTTAATTTGCTATACTTACCACACCGTATGACCAATTTCGACCAAACGTAACATGCTGCGTATTTGACAAAAATAAAATACGTTAATACACAGACTTCTTACTGTTATCCGCCATTGTGTTAGACAGCGCTGCATTATAAAATTAGGTTTTTATTTCATATCTCGAGAACATGTCCACCAAGTCTGGCAGACAAGTAGTACAATGGCAGGCCATGTAAACTGGTATCACTAAAGTAAGACGCTTATTTTATAATGGCGGCCTTATAAACATTTGTTAGCTTAGTATGCTATATATACGAACTAATGGAATCAATATCAACCTAACTTTGTATGTTGGCAGTATGTATTACAAGAATAAAATATGTTTAGACAAAGCCTCTAGTGTTTGCCACTTTGAAAGATAGTGTACACCGGACGTACTGACAAGAGCGTGGAACGAGATTGATTATCGCGTAGATGTCGTTCGGGTTTCTCATGGTGGTCACATTTAACATTTATGAATGTTTAGTAAACAAACGTCACGGTTCTACGGTTCATTTGACTGGTCAATCAAGTTTGTAGGTTGTTTGGTTTTGATATTATAGACCTTCAAAGCTGGGGTATTCCTTTATACTCATACTGTGTATATATATACACACTCATCCTATATATATATATATATCAGCAATCAGCAGTGTGGTGAACTGTAGCAAGGTAGGCTGTTTTTTGCGCTGTGCTATACCTAATCGTTTGCTAGTTTACACATCGGCCACTTAACCGTAGTTGTGCAGTTGACGTCACAGCACGTGTATAATGGGTTCCTCGTCGCTCTCTCGTGAGTGGCCGCGGTATATTCAGTTTCTCCCGGCCCCTCTATGGTTACTGGTTCCTGCTGCGTGCGCTGAGTGTGTACAGCACTGAGCAAGTACCAGCCTACCTTGCAACACTTCACCATACGCCACTGATAGAGCCTCTTTACTACTCTATTTTGTAAGAAAGCGCCACATGAAACAAATACAGCTTTAGTCATACCTCGTGGACCAATAAACCTGTCCACGGCACATTTAGCGCACAAATAGTGCTACAGAAAGCCGTATAAACTTACATGATTTTAAGTGACTCACATACCTGATTTTCAAAATGTCTGCTCTGTAAATATTCCAGGTTAGTAAACCCTTTCTTCCAAAATTTTAATGGATTACACCCAAATATGANACAAAGGTGGTGCTCCTGATTATACCTCCGTAATTCAGTTTGTGGCACGCCATATTATTGTAAGATATTTTCTGGGTTCGAGTGCCAGGTGATTGTCTCACGAAATTTTGCATATGTTTCTGTTTCCATTTGTAACGATATTGTTGTCAACGAGACGTCAAGGCTGACCTACCATATAATATTTTAAGGAATTAATTGAAAATTGCTTGCACCCATGTTGAGGGAATAATTAACATTAGTTATATCAGTAACTTCCAGTTAGGTAATATAGTTTTAATATATTCCGTTACGATTTTGAGGGGAAGAATGGAATTTTTGAGAGAAAATAGGGAAATTTTGATATGGCGGCTGCTTGCTTCGGCTCCGATTCCGGATCCCGAAGGCACCAATTCCTCCAAATCCTACTACTCAAGTCAAAATATTACACAAAAGGGACAACGAACCGCGTTTGTGCGCACTCAATGTAATATAACATTTTACATGGGAACTATTTCTTACTAGGCATTGCCAACACACGTAATTTTTTTCTAAATTTATTGAATTAATAATAAAAGAAAATTTACAATTTATATATTAAATAAGTGTAAAAGTCCAATTTAATGAGAAATTAATTTTTTTTAAATGAGTATATTACACTCGTAGTACTTTAAATATTTATGAAAGAACGGATCACGTCATTAATAAGGTGATTATTCAAATGTTTGACTCAAAAAGGGTGAAAATATTGCGAATAGATTATAGCAGTATGCAGCAGTTAGCAACACTTCAAGACCTCAAACACGATTACAAACGACAACATTTTCGTGCTTCACCTCTACTTAGTTTAATTACAAGTTAACACTCCATGCGGTTATAAGGATGTGGCAGTGTGGTGAAAAGAGATGCCGCCGACACTATTATTGACTTGAGTTAAAATCCCACGCCAGACCAAATTGCATAATGTTTTTATAAACTTGTTATCAATGCATATATTTTGAAGGAGTGACATTTTTTTAAATATTTTATTTCTTAAGTGCTTAATACAGAAACTGTCCCATAGCATTTCCTTAATTATTTTGTATTGCAAAGAGCTTATTTATGTCTCCCGGTGTTATTCCTGAAGTCTTATCAGGGGTGGCTTACAAACTAACGTAAAACCTACCTTAAGCTAACATCCATGCTTTACCTGGGATTCGAACCCAGAGCCTCCCACACCCAAGACCGGCGGCTCACCAACCGACTGTGCTATGGGAGGCCGGCTAGCATTTGCTTAAAAAAGTCTGTAAAATTGAATGTCTGAAAATATAATGATACACTTTAATTTATTGAGTGGAATCCTGATCTGTAAAATCTAGTTAACTTATTAATCTACTTCATATCATGATCAACATACTAACTGCCACAACACACAACGGTGGTTACCATAGATCCGGTGGAGCAGATTACTCANATCTGTAAAATCTAGTTAACTTATTAATCTACTTCATATCATGATCAACATACTAACTGCCACAACACACAACGGTGGTTACCATAGATCCGGTGGAGCAGATTACTCATACTTTGCACGTGTAATTGTTGTAGTATTAGTTGTAGAAGTGCGATTCCTTCTATTCCTTCCATTTCCAACCTAAGAATCTCACTTTTCCTTCAGGAACGGATATTTTCTACATACATCAACCAAACTGTGGCAGTAAAGTTAGTTGGTGCTACTNCTCACTTTTCCTTCAGGAACGGATATTTTCTACATACATCAACCAAACTGTGGCAGTAAAGTTAGTTGGTGCTACTCCTTACCTAAACTGAGTCTCCAAACATAATCAGGTTCATTAACGGCACAAGTAGCAATGAATTCTTTATTTTGAACAGTTTTCAGCTAGTGTTTTCTTGGTTACTGTGATGGTTGTGTTTCGCAGCTAACATATTATTATTGAGACTTTAAAATTTTTTATCTTTACTTACACCAATTCGCAAAATATTTCCAGGGGAGATATTCTTTGTAATGTGCCATAGAGAGAGAGAGAGAGAGAGAGAGAGAGAGAGAGAGAGAGAT
>NQII01000012.1:1352179-1374293 GCA_002778355.1 Clitarchus hookeri
ACACGTGCATCTTTTTGCGTGTGTTGTGTAGGCTTTCAAGTGTGCTATTTTCATATATTAAATTTCCATTACATTTTATATATTGTTGCATGAGGTAATAACAGTTTTATTATTGGCAAAGCTGTATTTGCATGTTTTGTGATTTAAATGTTCAGATACTCTGATTTTACTGTTTCCAGTGGCAGTCAACGAATCCAGCAGACCTGAAGAACATTCACGGAAGTATTATTTCATGTATTGAAAATAAATACAAGAAGAAGTAATAGTGATGTATGTAATTTATTTGGAAATTTACACTAATATTAGAAACAGATTTTTATACCTTTTCCATTTATACAATTCAACAGCATTTATAGTATATAAATAACCTATTTATGTACATGAAATAAACTGAAAAGTTTTCGTTCTCTTAAACATGGATTTCTACAGCTATTTGAGCTTTGTGGCCGAGACAATCCCAAACAATCATGGTATATTTAAACACAAATACAGTATATGTAAATACTCATTCTGAGTATGTAATTNGAGACAATCCCAAACAATCATGGTATATTTAAACACAAATACAGTATATGTAAATACTCATTCTGAGTATGTAATGTAATGCCTGGAGATAATTTTTACTTTACAAAACAAAGTAGTACACAAACTACATATTTACAATTATTTGTGCATGGCAAGGAAACACGAAAGTACGCGTAATAATTTAATCAGTATTTGCTGACTGATATAATCATCGTTGCATTTAATTTTGGTATACGTTTAAACAAAATTGTCATCGCCATTGTGGCATATGAAAAGTGTTGTGTATATTTTATACATATTTAAATGCAGACATGAAGGCATTTTTTCTAAAAATTAATACGTAATTAGTTTTGACACATTTCGCAAAGGGAAATTAATTATTAATTTAATTATAGTTTGCGAAATACACTGAATAACGTACACAAACTGCTACTTAGAATTCATAATGTGCTAACATATTTCACATTATATTACTGCAGAAGTTGTCTGTAGTATTGTTAATTAAAACAATGACGAAGTCTGTTGGTAAATCTTGAGTGCTTCTTGAGAAGTTTCGGGTTAGTTAGCAACATATGTTGTTAATAGTTGGCATTCTCATTCCGTATAAAAACTTAAAATTCTAACTTCAGAATCATTTAAACTACAGGAACAATAAACGTTAATTTGAAGATATTGTTTACTATCGCAATTGTGTTAGAGTACCATAACAAAATAATTTTTGTTATGCAATTATACAACATCAGGGTTTGAGATTCACCATCAAATACATAGTAAATTTTGTAAATAAAACAGCTTCGTGCCACAAAAAAGTGTTTGAAATCTATTCGAAAAAACACATTTTTTTTTTAAAACATGGTGTCTATATGACCATAAACTGATCTAAAATGAATGCTTTTTAAATGTGTATTTGCCATGGATTCACTTACAAGACCACACAAGTTAAATTAATGTACAGAAATGTTTGCAAAAACGAGAAAATTTTGCTTTAAAAACAATAACTTTTGTTGTTAATAACAAGTACGAAGGATAGCAAATACAAATGGCATTATGACTACACTTACATAAACCATTTGATTTTAAAAACTGTATAATTCATATCCCATGAAATTGATGAAACATTATTTTTAAACACACTTGTTACGGTGTTTAACTCAGAGCTATAATTTCATAACGCATGCTAGAGGTACATTTAAACCATTAGGCTATATTAAATATGTTTTACAATTTTCATGACAGCATTTATTTTGAAGTACCTGCTCGGCTGATCGTTACTCTAACGGAACTAAGCTTTAAACTTGACTTGCTCAAACTGGTGTATAATAAGCAACATACACCTCGGTATTGGATTATAGCCGCAGGTTTTTCCAAAAGTGAATTCGGTATTGCACACAGCGAGGCATCAGTGCCCAATCTTCCATGTGACTACTCTGATTTGCGGAATTTTCCACACCTCTTTGACACCACTGGTGTTATCGAGCACACAGCATGTTCAGAGGTTTGCAAGACAAGCGTTGAACACAAGTACGGCACTTGCCAAAAATTACGCGATTGCAACACTTGAACTCGGAAACTAATGTGTGAGCAAAGGTGTTAAAATTTAGTNGCACTTGCCAAAAATTACGCGATTGCAACACTTGAACTCGGAAACTAATGTGTGAGCAAAGGTGTTAAAATTTAGTTAACTCAATGTAAAAAAAAACTGAAAACCAGTTCGTCAGGGCACTCTCACGAGTGAAGCCTTTCACAGTACATCACCAAAAAAAATTAATGGCGAGTGCACCTTGGGCAAGGCGACACCCTCCGAGTGACGGTCTTTCCAGCTGGGACCCGTAGGTGACCGTCATCCCCGGGCATGACAGNCACCCTCCGAGTGACGGTCTTTCCAGCTGGGACCCGTAGGTGACCGTCATCCCCGGGCATGACAGAGGTGAAGCCGTAGAATGGGGCGGCGCTGGAATGCAAGGGCGGGGGAAACGGGAGTAACCCGAGAGAGCCCGCCGGCAAGCGGCATCGTCCAGCACGATTCCCACATGCGAGGATCCGGGAGTGAACCCGCCGGGGATCGAGCCCGGATCGCCGTGGTGGGAGGCGAGCGCCCTGGCCACTACGCCACCGCTGCCCCAAGTACATCACCAATCAGACAGCATTTGCAGCAGTTACTGTGCCACACAAGTACCATGCAAACCGTACCTATATTACCCTTACTAACAAAAAAAAATCCATGAATAAAAATAAAACAATCCACTAAACGTAATCCACCAACACACCATCACTACTTAAAAGGAGCCACAAAAGTCAGGGCTGAGTACATTTACAAAGAAATCAAACAAGCAATAAACTTATCAGGAGTTAGCTGCCTTACCGACACTGAAGTCTGTATAGAGAGACAGAACCACATATCACAGTTGATTAAATGTTAGTGTGGGTGGATTGATATGCATCCAAAAAAAAAAAAAAAAAAAAAAGACAAAACTAATGAAGCTTAAACGGCCCAATCGTACACATGTGAAACACTGTGTTTGAGGACAGAAAAGCGTATACAACTGTTAACAAGAATAATTAGTGCAATACAAAGCATCGTTTACAAACACTTAAGTTTAAACATCGGAACCAAATTGGAGATGGCTAATGCACGATATAAAATGTTGTACAATAAAAATTTCTGTGAAAGTGCACTTGTGTGCTGTTAGAGGAATAATAATTAATATATAAATTGATGTATTATTTATAATTATTGCAAATTTTTGTAACTCCTAAGTCACACCAGGAGGTCAGTGCTGGGTTTCACCCAGATCACACTGACAACAAATTCGTAACAAATCTNAAAGCATCGTTTACAAACACTTAAGTTTAAACATCGGAACCAAATTGGAGATGGCTAATGCACGATATAAAATGTACAATAAAAATTTCTGTGAAAGTGCACTTGTGTGCTGTTAGAGGAATAATAATTAATATATAAATTGATATATTATTTATAATTATTGCAAATTTTTTTAACTCCTAAGTCACACCAGGAGGTCAGTGCTGGGTTTCACCCAGATCACACTGACAACAAATTCGTAACAAATCTGGATCCATTTATATAAACGGTTACCTGGAAGTAACTTTTTTTTATTCCTTTGAATGATACCACGTAAAACAACAACGGTTTTTTTTGTTTAGGACATTTATATACTAAATCACAACAACACTAATTGTATTCATAATACATTCGTGCGCAACCGCTTCATGGAGAAAAGTATGATTCCTTAGACACGATATTAGGCAGGTGTGTCAGTTTTTTTTTTGGCTCTTCAGTGTATACTACTCACAAAATGTTTAGAATATATCAGAATCCAGGATGTTATATTTGAAAAAAAAGTGGTTTACAAGTCATGTTGTACACCTAATAGCACTTAAAGTAAAAAAAAAATCACAACACTCCTTTAAATCATCCCAGTATGAAACAAACAAAAGGCTTAAACTGAAAAACAACTTAAACAAATAAATCCCTTCATTTGCAATTTAAAAAAAAAGTCTGCTCAGATGCATTGACAAACTTCAATAACGTGCAGGAACTCCACGATTCCTGAGGTACGCTTGTATCCGATGAGGCATGTCAAAACAAGATCATTAAGGATTTCCTAAGGCGATTTGTCCCATTTCTCAACTGCGGCTGTTGTTAGAGCCTGAATTGTCATTAGTTGTTGTACGCGATTTTAAATCGTCTGAGGGATAACCACACATTCTCTATGCAGTACATGTCAGGTGAATAAACTGGCGAGCTCATTCTTCGGATCCCACGTACGTGCAGATACGGGGAATAGGATAAAAATTTTGAGAAGGGGGGAGGGGTATATTCTAAACTTTTTGTGAGCACTATATTATAATGACAGTGGGAGCTCATCACTGTCATTTGAAGTTAATATATAGATCAAACAAAAAATTTGTTTGCGGCCAACCTATTTTAAAGTCGGTATTTTAATGTCAGGTGTGTGTAGTTGTGTGTCTATATACACTAATAAGCAACAATTTGATCACCCTGGAGATGCCATTGCAGTTGCACATAATTGGGCACAGGCACAGGGCATAGTAGTGTTTTTATACATGGTGCACTTAGTATGGTGTTGGACCACCCGTAGCATGGAGACAGGTGGTGATACGGTCGCCCATGGAGGCATACAGATGCCAGATGTTCTCCTGAGTAAGGTACTTCCACAGCTGGTACAACTGACCCTCCAAATACGCCCTAGTTTCCGCTGGCCGCAGTTGCCGTCCAATCCGGCCACAAACATTCTCGAATGGTGATAGGTCTGGGGACCTGGCTGGCCAAGGAAGCTGCTTACTCTGCTACTAAGGCTTTATTTGTTGTCTTGCAGCTATAAATAGCGGAGGAACACGTATGACCCCTAGTGGTACATCCACGCAAGCAAATCACATTAACCGCAAATGGGACACATGTCGGGATATGGCGGCACTGTGTGGCAACCTTCGTTGTACTCGCACAGTTCGTTCATGGTGATCAATTATTTTTTGCAGGTGAGTGTGTATAGGTGTTACTAAAACATGGCGACAAACTTCGGCGGTATATTCTGACGAAAATATAAAACAAAGATGTCAGTGCCACTTTTCTCGTCAAATGATTATTAAGGGAGCTGTGAACCCCCGAAAAATCATAATTTAAACTACCTTACTCAGTATAGCGGTTTGCATGCTTGATATACAACTTGAATTACCTCACAATAGGTTCACCTGAGAGTGTTCCGTCCAGATGATCTTTGTTGTTTATTTAGACGTGCTAATTCACAGGTTGTATTAAAAAATTGCTTAGAACGTAGTGTTACAAAGTTTGAGGCAAACACAGGGTGCCAACAGCCATTTCCAAAAGGAAGGAGCATTATATTACAGACCACGTTTTTAGAGGTGCAAGATATTCTTTATACATAAAAACGTTCACCAATTTCTTGCTTAATCACAAGTGGTTTATGATATTTTCAAATATGCGCATTCTAAAACTTAAGTTTCGGTGGTGCATATGTCGCTAAACAATCACTTTAGGAGATATTTTGTACTTGTATTTTTGTTTTTTATTTTCGTAAGGAATTGCTTGCCGAAGTTTGTTGCCTTATTTTAGAAACACGTAGTATATAGGGTTATTGAAAGACATCGACAAACGACATCGACATCGACGAAAATGCGTGTATACATTTCTTCCCAAAAGTTATTTTTAAAGGAACTGTGCCCCCCCCCCCCCTGCAGACAAATTCAATTAAAAATTTTTTCAAATTTAATTTTTTGTTGCCTACCTATCAGTTAATGCAAATTCTGTTTTGATAGTTAACCAGGGGTTTCTCGAATAATGCTCACCTGAGAGATTTTGGAAAAGACAACCTGTTTTGTTAATTCTAATGCGCTGATTCATAAGATGTCACTTAAAATCGCGCACGAAATTGCATCCGAAAATGAGAGGCCAACTCTCATTTCCACCACGAAGGGGGATGATATTACCAACCGCGTTTTGATAGTGTGGTAAGATCTGGGTGGCTTTTACCATCGAGGTCTTGAGAGCCCACGATGGTGAAGTGATATGAGTGTGGAGCAGTGCCGGAATGTAAGGGCGGGGGAAACGGGAGATCCCCGAGAAAGCCCATCAACCAGCGACATCGTCCGGTACGAAGAATCCGACACGCAAAAACCCGGGATCGGCCCCGCCGGGAATCGAGCCCGGTTCGCCTAGGAGGGAGGCGAGTATTCTAACCACTACACCATCGCGGCTCCTGCGTTTTCAGAAGTGCAAGTTCTCCGTTATACAAAACAACATTCACCGATTTGTTGCTCGATCGCAAGAATTTTATATTTTGAACAAGAAGCATTTTTAAATCCGGTTTTTTTTGGTGGGCAAGNCCGGGATCGGCCCCGCCGGGAATCGAGCCCGGTTCGCCTAGGAGGGAGGCGAGTATTCTAACCACTACACCATCGTGGCTCCTGCGTTTTCAGAAGTGCAAGTTCTCCGTTATACAAAACAACATTCACCAATTTGTTGCTCGATCGCAAGAATTTTATATTTTGAACAAGAAGCATTTTTAAATCCGGTTTTTTTTGGTGGGCAAGNATTTGTTGCTCGATCGCAAGAATTTTATATTTTGAACAAGAAGCATTTTTAAATCCGGTTTTTTTTGGTGGGCAAGACTCCGTTAAGAACCGCTTTAGAGGAAAATTGATGCATATTATTTTCGTTATATTTTTTCGCTATAAATAACCTGGCGGAGCTTGTCGGTTTTGTTAAGACACATCCGGTGTAGTGAATTCAAGGTTTCTTCATAATTTTTTAATCAAACCTTTGAAAAATCACCCCATTTATGACGTGTTTGTTACTTTCCTAAACATACCATTTATCACAAGCGTTTTATACTTGTGATACACAAAAGTACGGTATTTTCGGTTAATTTTAACATTTATTCATATTTTTTAAATAAATTATAATATTCATTTTTAATTAATATTAATAAAGTCAGGGAAAAAACATGTGTTTTGGTAAAGACTAGTAAGAAATCGTTGTTATGTACAATATTATTATACCGAGTGCGCACGAATACGGTGCGTTGCTCCTCTGATGTAATTTTCTAAGATTTGTTGGTACGAGGCGGAGGAATATCCTGGAAATAGAACTTTGGCAGGGATTCAAAGAAGTTGGAAGTAACTGTGAATGGTGTATATACNGCGGAGGAATATCCTGGAAATAGAACTTTGGCAGGGATTCAAAGAAGTTGGAAGTAACTGTGAATGGTGTATATACAGGGTATACCATATAGCGAAAGCTGTGGCTACCAACTGTAGCTGTCTGCAGTGCGGTGCGTGATCTAGTATGCCGTTTTCGTGCGCGCGCATCTCGGTTTCCTTCGCCGGTATAGTGTTACACCCTCCCTACCTGCTTCCGCCTGCACAAAACCCACCCTCCCCTCATCAACCCTCTTTGTCCGGGGAGCAGGGGTGTACATCCTCGTACACCCAGAACAAAATAGAGTTTTGTTGGATGAAACAAAGGTTTTTTGGGCACAACCAAACTAATTGTGTGTACAAGGGCAGTTAAATATGTATTTATTGAAACCGAATTATTTTCTTGTTCTTATTCCGTAACACCCCAAAGTGCCAGCTTCGGTTGGTGCGACCATAGAGTGGTTAAGAATACAGACGTGCAATAGTTGCTTATTCGGCGAGCCCCAGCAGCACACGCAGCAAAAATGGCGTCACTAGCTAGCAACATGGCGGCATGCCGTTCGTAAATCAGCGCTTGGTAACCAACTTTGCCAACCGGCTATTCAACCTTTAGGGGAAAAAAAATGTTGAAGTACGCAGTAGGCAATCAGACTCAAGACGTTAAAAGTTTTATTTATGCAGGCCCATTTCAGTTTAAAGTACGTAACGAAGCTTACAAAATGCAAATATACCAAATAATGAATTTAAATCATTAACAAAATCGTTAAACAGAAAGAGTGTTTGCGTAAAAAATACTGCTCGACGGTTGTTACGACAAGGCAATGTTATAATTACCATTCAACGAAAACTTTAGTTTGTGGAAAACGTACTTGGCAGTGGTTCATATTTAACAAACAATTTATTTGCAGCAACGAATAATGCAATGTAGCTAAGAACGATTTTAAGTGCTACGAGAGAGAACTTTCAGAAATTACGTATACCGTCTTGGGAACCTCTGAGCTAAATTAACCCCTTGGCGTATTATCCATCGTATACTTGTTCCCGTTTGACATGTTGCAGAAAAGGCGAAATCTGGGTTGGTGCTGTACGGGTTCAGAAGGTAGCACCAATGCGGGCATTGCCTTTCCCTGAGCCATTCTATTGGTTGATGCTGAAACAGCAAATATTTTAAAATTGTGCGATGGGTAGAGACCTGAATAATTCGCGGATTCATTTTAGGACAATCTAGAATTCAAAACACATGCGTTTATATAACTTAATCCATTTGGCCCACGCCGTATTTGACACTTCGTGGAGGATGCTGGTCGAATCGTCGCCTTCCACTGTGACAGCAAGCAACCAATGTGCAGCTGATGTCGGCATATTTGTACATAAGACTGTAGAGTCTAGCCTGCAGGTCATTGAACTCGCGATTTTTTCCGGTCTCTAGCCATGGGCTCCAGAATTTGTAAGTACTTCTCATACCAAAAAATAATTCTTTCGCAACACTTGAAACGAAAAATTAGTGTGTACGTCAAGAGATTAATAAGTATACAAAGCGAAATGGTGTGGCGGTTTCTTTGATGTGACCATACCTATTCGTCGAGTGGTTGATCGTCGCTACATTCTAAATCCGAATCTGTGATATCAGCCAGTGAAAAAATACTAACTGAATGTCAGTTAAGATTTCGTTACGGACCAGCAAATCAGTCGAAATAAAAGGAAATCAGTGTCATTGTGTGGTATTAACTGTTATATCATGGTGTGGTATTGACTGTTATATCATGGTGTGGTATTAACTGTTATATCATGGTGTGGTATTAACTGTTATATCATGGTGTGGTATTAACTGCTATATTATTGTGTGGTATTAGGTTATACCATGGTGTGGTATTAACTGCTATGTCTGGAGATACGACGCCAGATGTGGCCACGGTAGCTGAGCATTTAGAATACTCGCCTTACACCAAGGTGAACCGGATTCAATCTGCAACTGGTTCACTCCAAATTTTTTTCAAGTGGGAATCGTACTGCACGATTCCGCNACTGTTATATCATGGTGTGGTATTAACTGTTATATTATTGTGTGGTATTAGGTTATACCATGGTGTGGTATTAACTGCTATGTCTGGAGATACGACGCCAGATGTGGCCACGGTAGCTGAGCATTTAGAATACTCGCCTTACACTAAGGTGAACCGGATTCAATCTGCAACTGGTTCACTCCAAATTTTTTTCAAGTGGGAATCGTACTGCACGATTCCGCTGGCCGGCGGGTTTTCTCGGGGATATCCCGTTTCCCCCGCCCTTACACTCCGGCGCTGCTTCATCCTCACCNCTGGCCGGCGGGTTTTCTCGGGGATATCCCGTTTCCCCCGCCCTTACACTCCGGCGCTGCTTCATCCTCACCTCTTTTCACCCTCATCGGCTCTCAAGACCTCGATGTTAAGAGCCGCTCAAACTCCTTCAATTAACCCTTTCAGACCCACTTTAATTTACGGTCTCAGGTATTGAAAAAAATATATTTTTTGGTGCCAAATCTCTGTCAACGCACCTCAACGACGTCAAATGTATTTAATTTTTTCTCCTTCGATCGTGCTTGAGATGGAGACTTCCATTATTTCGAACACAAAACTACACGAAAAGTGTTTTCAACGATATTAAATCATAAAAAACTATTTTATAACGATATAGTAAATCTCTCGTTTGCAAGAAGACCACTTAACTTATTATACTGATTTCCAACTCTTAAAACTGAGCAAACAAATACAATGGCTAGTGAACAGCAATAATTTCGCCACGTTTAGTCCCTTAATGCTTCTTAATATATCTGTACTGTGCGTTAAAACCGCTCTACAAGGTTTAAAACATAACATGTTCACAGTTATCTACCATCTTACGCCACTATGCGAACTTCATTTCATCGAATTCCTGTCACCATAACAATCAGTAAACTGCAACAGATTTCCAGTCGAACAATTTTCACTGGTTGTCAATGATTTGGCTACATTTTCACTACTTCATGTTTAGGGTGTATAGGGAACGGTGTTTTTGTATCATTGGCTACAGCGTACTGATTAACAAAACCTATTGGCTGTGCTGCCAACTGGCTAGTAAGCTTTTCATCATTAATGTTTACTGAAAATTCTTACGGCAAATGTAAAGTTTATAACCCCCCATAAAAGTTTTCTGTATTAACCCATTCAGACCCATTGTACACAGTTGTGTCCGTTTTGCACGTGCAGGTAATTTTTTATCTTTACTACACACTGCAAAGCTCAGTGACTAATGATCTTGCCTGTGGGTAAATGAATCGCAAACCATCTTACCAGTCTTAAGTCACAATTGGTTAATTATAACTGCAGCCGAACATACGGCCTACAGATCATTGGCTGTGACAACGAAACAGATGTTATGTCGACTTCAGTACAGAGCGCTTCATAAAATATTTTGTTTGCAGCACCGGAAACCGTAAGTTAACGCGTGTCTGAAAGGGTCAGTTTTCAATATGGCGGAAGTATACAGAATGTGCGTAAAAGTAGATGTTAGTCAGGGTTTTCGAAATTGCTGTCTCTAACGTGAACAGTCTTCACCAGAGTGCAAGCGAGAACGCGGAGGCGACCTTGAAAGGGTTATTCTGAAACACGGAGCACTTGCGCACGTGACGACTCAGGGACTCGAAGTCGTTTCTNAGACTAAAGAAGAGGTGAACCGCTCATTCGTCTTCTGCGCATGCGCACAACGTTGACCTACCCCGAAGAACACAACTGCCAAAGTCCCGTGGTCAACAGTGATAAACGTGTTTGTTTATATCTTAATTTTAAAATTGCGAGCACATTTATATGCATTGCAAACAGGCTAGAGGACGTATAAAAACATTTCAAAGCAGTGGTTTAAGTGTGCTAATCTCAAATCCAATCCACGCCGTTTTTGCTAGCCGCATTGGCAGAAAAGCAGTTAAGTATTGGGACACGGAAACTGGTTGTGCGCAGTCAGCGAGATCGCTAAACCTCGTCTTTAGTCTCAGGCAGCGGCCAGAGAAGTTTATCCCGATTGTTAACGCCAGATCTTGTATAGTCCATTAACGGTTACTTCACACCTTTTTGAAGCGCTGATACAATTCTGCTTCCAGGATATATCTGCGCCTTGTGCAAGCAAACCTTAACTAAGTCTAGAAAATTAGATAAAAATGCACCGCATTCATGTGCAGTCAGCGTAATAATAATTTGTTGAAGGCCTATTTCTAGGGGTAGTAACATTACGCAAGAAGATTTCAAGACAACTTATATTTCAAAACACTGCAGGGTCGTTTATCTATCTTGATTGGTCGAATTACTTTTTGACACTAACTGCCAGCACATGAACCACGAAGGAACTGTGGCGATGTTGCCAAATTCTGAGTTGCCGGTCAAATATGAAAACTCCTTCTCAAGCAAACGGCATCCAACGGACATACAAAAACTGCTTTTAGGTGCTTATAGTATTGAAGTCTACCGTTTACTAATTTTTTTTTTCTCGCGGAAAAACACTAGCTCTACTTGTTTGTTACGAGGCCTCACCATCACACCTATTTTTTCCCTGACTTTTTATTCATTTTAATTTAAATTATATACAGTTTCTAGATAGGATATAAGTAGAGACCCAAAGAATTCGCGAATTCATTTTGGGACAAGTTAGAATTCAAAACACGTGCGTTTACATAATTCCATCCATTGGTCCACACGGTGTTTGACATCTCCTGGAGAACGGTGTCCAATTGTCGCCTTCCACTGTGACAGCAGACAACCAATGTGCAGATGGTATGGGCATACGTGTACATAAGACTGTAGACTCTACTGCAGGTAATTTAACTCGCGAATTTTTTCAGGTCTCTAGATATAAATAGGGCCGGTGACTTATCCCGTAAAAATCGGAGCGCACAGTAGACTTCAATACTTTATACACACTTCAGCTGTTGTTATACCTCCATTGGCTGCTGGTGCCGTGTCCGTCTTTGACCAAGCCACTCAGGACTAAGTAACTCCGACACTGAACCTTCGTTATTCGTGCGCAAACGGTTAACACGGGAACACGGGACAGAACATTTTCTAGTCAGTCAAAGAAGCTGGACGACCCTACAGTGCTTTGGACTGTATCTTGTCTCGAAATCTTTTCGCGAAATATCACTGCCCCTAGATGTAAGTAAAACTTACTATTTACCAGAAAGTATGTACATTTATGTTAACATAAGAGTAAAACGTTTGTGGAACTTGACGTATTTAAGAAACCACCAAACAAGGATTGCATGGGATGGTTTTTCAAAGGATTTGTTTAAAAAGTACGAAGAAACTGCCAATATACTATACCATGCTAGCCTTCACAATACTGAGATATTTTTTTTTTTTACTTTTACAAGAGAAATTCTTGGAAACCCAGTTGCCAAGAAAATCCTCTGTAGAACTACAAATATTTCTCTTGTAAAATCTGGAAAACATATATTTGTAACAGCTCAAATAATGGGCTCGTATTATAACTTACATTATTGAGAAGTGGACACAAAAATATTCTTTTTTTATTCTAGAAAACAAATACAATGAATTACAAACCGAGAAAAGGGAAAACAATTATATATTGAAAAAAGGAATTTGCGGGAAAAAAAGTTACGCCTTGCCAGCACGGGAATTATAACTCACGTCCCTTGCGTTATTATCCCTCACCTTTAACCACAAGCCCAACTTGACTTACGAGCTTAAGAGTTGTTTTTGTAGTGGGAATACTAATAAACACCTACCAAATATAAGTGGAGATATTCGGTCCAGAAGAACGGATTTATTTCATTTTATGAGTTGAGTTGAGTTTAGAGATTTGCGATGCTCTTACAACGAGGTCTTGAGAGCCGATGAGGGACAGGGACAAATGTATTTGTTTCTTTAGAACATAACGGTATTCCTGTCTTGCTATTGGATGACATAACAAAATACCCAAGGGACCTAGTAATATGTTTTATTGCTATAAATCATTTTAATGAAACCACTAAGTGAATCAAAATAAACAATATTTCATGAACAATTTGTCTTGCGAGAAAACATAATTGTCTCGAAGTGTTTCACTCCGATATATTTTTCCTCCCCAGGAATATTTTCCTTTCCAACTTAAATAACTCTTTACTTTTTTTTCATAGTTATTGAAATATTAAATTTTGAAAAAGTTCTACTGTACCGTAAAAAAACTAAGAAATAATGTTGAATATTCAAGATTTTTTGGATTTTTAACTGTCAAAATACTAGGAAACTGACTTTCCATGTGACACTGCAGTCGCCACATTCAAAGCAGTAGTGGCACGAGTGATCTCTGTTCAAAGTTGCCGACTTCTCTGAGAGCAAGCCTCCTAATGAATAAGGTATATGCAAAGATCACCAGAAATTTGCCAGCTTGAAGTTTTGGTCTATTTAAAATTAAAGTTAGACGAAAAATATAAAATATTTGATTACACAGTTTGAAATATTATTTATTATTGCTCGCCACAGTTTCTTTTCACCGTTTGTATAAATACTACCCTCTTATATTAAAAAAAAAAAACAAAAAAAATTATCATCTAAAATACTTTAATAACGCATTCGCTTAATATACGTACAAATACACAGTACTCTCAAGCTGTATAAATAAATACTTCAAGTAGTTTTCCAGTGTTATAGTAATTCCCAAAACTTCGCTTACGATGGGTTCGCGTTGGATTTTTACTCCCCCAAAGACCGCCTACACGATAACGTGTGATAATTAGTGACATGCCGTAAACATCTTATATGCATCTCAAGATCTTTGAATTCTCTCACCAAGTGTAGATAATACATTTCGCGGAAATTGTCAATCCTT
Source organism: Clitarchus hookeri (assembly GCA_002778355.1). NCBI lineage: Eukaryota > Metazoa > Arthropoda > Insecta > Phasmatodea > Phasmatidae > Clitarchus > Clitarchus hookeri. Next base: position 1,366,235 of record NQII01000012.1, read on the forward strand.
ATGGGCACCCGAAATTTGCGGAAAGATTTCCGCACGTGGTAATTTCAATAACTACGGGCGTGCCAGAAGTTTTGTTTTACTTACTGGCGGAATGTCTTTGTCACAAGACATTTATTTATTCGCAGCTGGCCAATCGGAATTAAGTAACTTCAGTACTGCACGTCTGTGGATATCGCGCAGAATCCGATGACTCGGAACACGGAAACCATCCAATCACGAAAGTGGATCTGAGCTTAAGTCTTATGACATTCAACCGATCGTGAAATATTTTCATGAAAATCGAGGGTCCTTATCATTCCTGAAAACACAAAATGTGATGAGCTGATAGAAAAATTTTATTTTTCTTCCTTGAAGTCTCTGAATTTGCCGTCTCAATTTCACGGAATTTGCTAACTTTTCAACCTGTTGCAACTATCAAATTCGGTCACCATACCATCCTCAGAAATCTCCAGACATGGCGAGAAAATCACCAATTTGGAAACTCTGACGCTGTTCTTGCAGATTATATTATATTAATTATGATACAATTTCTGTTACTGTCAGAAAGCTGCAATTACTGAAGAATGTTGAGTGCAGGGATTTGGACGGCTCTTAACATCGAGGTCTTGAGAGCCGATGAAGGCGAAGAGAGGTGAGTATGCAGTAGTGCCGGAATTAAAGGGTGGGGGAAAGGGAGATCCCCGAGAAAACCCGCCGACCAGCGGCATCGCCCGGCACAATCAGGAGTGAGCCGGCCGGGGAGTGAACCCGGTTCACCTTTGTGCGAGGCAAACAGTCTAACTTCTCAGTTACCGCGGCCCCCTGACGAATGTTACTTGGTTTACTGACACTGCTGATGAGTCTCTGGTGAGAGGTGTTACAAAGTCTGGCCTGGAGGGTACATTTCCTCATCAGAACAATGATGTGTAGGACAGGCTGTTTCAGCGGTAGCACACGACGGAAAACGGCGGTGGTTAACGATAATTCCCACCGAGAAAGTGTAGCATATTATGACAAGGATGCGAAGAGACTGAGTATGGGTAGGGTCAGTGACTTTTTTCTTAAAAATCGGAGCACACAGTATACTTCAATACAATATACACACTTCAGCTGTTGTTATACCTCCATTGGCTGCTGGTGCCGTGTCCGTCTTTGACCAACTCACTCAGGACTAAGTAACTCCAACACTGAACCTTCGTGATTCGTGCGCAAGCGGTTAACACGGTACATATTATTTTTCAGTCATTCAAAGAAGCTGGACGACCCTACAGTGCTTTGGACTGTATCTTGTCTCGAAAAATTTTCGCGAAATATCACTGCCCCTAAGTATGGGTTATTATTCAAATAGTTTCACCTGAACTAAATGTCCATGCTATAATTTGTTACAAATTAATGTCTTTATCATCGAAGAATACATCCATTACTAATGGCTAGGGGCACCTGATTTTCGCGAAAAGATTTCAGAACAAGTTTGGTTACTTAACACTTAGTTCCGAACCACTTTCGCAATTGGATCATTTTAATAGTTACGCGTCCTATCTTTCTGCCCGCGAATCACGGGCAGTCAGTATAGGAGAAACTTAATTCTGATTGGCGCACTCATGTAGCAGTCGGTCTTCGCGCAAAGACAGGCGGCCAATAGCCGAAGGAAGGCTGCAATTCCGCATGTAGGATATTCAAGCCTAGCCTTCACGTAAATATTTTTGCTAAAAACAGGTGGCCCTGCTAATGACATGACAGTAAAGTCGTCGGGCATAGCGGACGCCAATTATTTATACTGTTGTCACTTCAGATTAGTGTTCCGCCAAATAGATCACCGCTTGGCTGTTGGCGTTCCTAAATTATTTTCTGCTGACCAGTTTATTCAGCTGCGTCAGTATAAGAAAGGAATGCAACCTCAGTTGGAAGCTTGCAAAAGCAGAATACCTAAAATATTGTAAATAAATATCGCAAATATGAATATGGTAAGCAATGAGAAGGACTTAGGATCGGTTTTTTTGGGCTTTGCACAAATGCAGCCGCTAAACGAAACTTCCCACTCAAGTTACTTCCGATAAATATGAATGTAACACTTTATAGAAATAAGAGTAGAATACACAAGTATGAGCCGGAGGAAAAGTAGCAACAAATGCGACGCGGCGCTGAACTAACGAATGCCATGCACTCATGCCCACATTCAGCACTGAGTACGGCAGAAGGCGATTTCTAACTAAAAGAAACCTTAAACAAGTTCTGAAATAGTCAAATATATTTCAAGACAGCTAACATTCCCAGAAATCGTAAAAAAAATTTCACACGTTTTATCATTAGAGCTTAGAGCTAAGCGTGACAATATTTGAAGATTCAACGTTTCATGTAGTAAAATTCTAATATAAATACCAAAGGACCCCGAATAAAAAATACTGTCAAGTCAGTGTTTGCTCCACTGTTATAAGAATGATTTGATCTATTTATCAACGTAACATTCATGACTGCATAGTATTTTGCGCTTTTGCGATTTCTGTCATATTGACTTCATTCACAGCTTATTTTAATTAGCTGACAGTTTTAGTTTCGTCCCCTCCTTTCGTATCGTGCGTGTTAAGCCAGTGTAAAAAATGCCGTCTGGTCATATAAGAACAGAATTAATGTTTAGTGACTTGCCAAATCTTGCGCTAAATACCTGACACTACAGATATTTCAAAAATCTAGTTTGACGATGTTTCAGAGGAGATAATAACATAAAAATTTAAGGACAAAGCAAAATTATAGATTTAACCCAAACAGCAAATCTTCTCATTGCGTTTTATTTTGCATTATGATTGCGCTGGAACAAAAATACACACCTGCCTAATTTTTTTAAGGAAAAAAATGACCAGCAGAATTACGTAATCGCGATTGCTTAAAATGTAAACTGTATTTTCCTAACGCGTATTTAATAGTTGTATTGTTACACGGACGTGTATATTTATTTAGGAAATATTTACATATATAATGAGATATTAAGCCCTGTAGGTGAATATGAATTTTTATGTCGCCTGTGTCAGGAATATGCAACCACATAAAATAGTTTTGCTATTAAAAATTGATATTGGTCTGTGTATAACAATCTTGTTAGTAAATGTATTCCCATTCATCATTTCGTTCCACTCCCTGAAAATTTCTATTTTATTACACTCTATAACAGGCCAAACTAAGACATGGAAACTGTTGTAACTCAGTAAAATAAATCTGGGTCCAAACTAGGATTTTTAGCGGCACACAAGCGACTTATACATGCTGAAAACGCTCACAAGAATGAAACCATTGGTAATGGTGATCAGAATATAGCTTTGCAAACAAATGTACTATGCGGAGCAATCAGGGAAACTGAATAGCTTGTAAAGTTCCATACCTCCGATTGTGCGTAGTTAAAAAATTTTGTACCAGACTCATTAACGAATAATCACTTTAATTTTTTCTTTTCCTATCATTGTGTCCACTGAAGAAATGTGTCCCCGGCTCATTAAATGAATTCCAGGGTTCTGGGAATCCAAGCACTATCTGGTAACTGTTTAGCTTTCAGCTGATAAANATATTGGTCTGTGTATAACAATCTTGTTAGTAAATGTATTCCCATTCATCATTTCGTTCCACTCCCTGAAAATTTATATTTTATTACACTCTATAACAGGCCAAACTAAGACATGAAAACTGTTGTAACTCAGTAAAATAAATCTGGGTCCAAACTAGGATTTTTAGCGGCACACAAGCGACTTATACATGCTGAAAACGCTCACAAGAATGAAACCATTGGTAATGGTGATCAGAATATAGCTTTGCAAACAAATGTACTATGCGGAGCAATCAGGGAAACTGAATAGCTTGTAAAGTTCCATATCTTCGATTGCGCGTAGTTAAAAAATTTAGTACCAGACTCATTAACGAATAATTACTTTAATTTTTTCTTTTCCTATCATTGTGTCCACTGAAGAAATGTGTCCGGCTCATTAAATGAATTCCAGGGTTCTGGGAATCCAAGCACTATCTGGTAACTGTTTAGCTTTCAGCTGATAACAAAATTTAGTAATGTGTTTCTTGTTAATTTCAATACTTTTCATTTCCATGGTTTATTATTGAATGTAGTTGGGAAACTCATTGTGAAGACAAATACCTGTTCATTCCCTGCTCCCCCCTCCACTATACTAGGAGAAAGGCAGTATCCCCCTGCTCCCCTTCCCCACCAACACTTTAACTGGTGGGGACGCGGTGGTGAAGTGGTTAGAGTCCTTGCCTCTCACCAAGGCAAACTTGGTTCGATTCCCGGTGCGGTTACTCCCTTCCTCCCACCCTCCCTCGAATTTCACATGTGGTAATAGTAGTACCGGACGTTGGCGTTTCCCCCACCCTCACATCCTGGCGCTGCTCCATACTCACCTCGCTTCACCCTCATCGGCTCTCAACACCTCGATGTTATAAGCTGCCCAAATCTCTTCACTCTTCATTCACTCTATACTGGCACTCGCTCACAGCCACAGAGTAAACGAAAAAAAAAAAAAAAAAAAAAAAACGAACTGTAACAGCTGCTTATTCCGCTGACGTCAGACCAACACGCCAGCTAATTGGCGTACCGCGACCAACAACGTGTCTGAACGCCATTCGCCCAATCAGCGCCTGGTAACGTAACCCGCCGATCGGCAGTCAAGCCAACAGGGAACACTCCACAGCTCGCTAAAGCCAATCAGACTCGGTTCTCGCTTCAGAGCCTTGCGCAGCCGATCATGTCATGGGTTACGCCCACATCCGAGGAACTGCCGCGCCTTTTCATTTCTGTGTACTTGCCTATTCTGTGCCGCTAACACAGAGGTGAAACTGTCGAATTCATTTCGGGACAAGCTACAACACAAATATTGTATATTGCGTTACTACTGAAATTCGTCCACATAGGATTCCTCTTGGAGAACGTCTAACAAATAACAAACCTGCTGTAACATGCAGATTGTTTGTATTTTTTTTGTGACAAATTAGGATAGTAACAGTGTTTGATAGTGCATTTTATGATGCTTAATAATGGTATAATCATCATTATAAAACAAGTTCAAAAGGAAACTAAAAAAAAAAGCTTGTAGAGGTTGAAATATTTTTTTGCGTACGTTGTCTATTATTCGATATGTATGTATTTAAAAACATATCAACTTCATCACTACTCACTCAGGCTGAGGTTTGCTTGCGGCGTAGAGCTCGGCCTCAAACACTCTGGGTTCGATTCACGGTCAGGTTGAAGTTTTTCTTATATTAATAGAAACTTTTTAATGTACGTAGAACCAAACAAGTATATAGTTGCGCCAACCAAATCTCTGCTTGGGCCAACCAAATAAGAACAACAAAATAATTTGGTTTCAACAGCAAAATAGGACTATTTGATTGCCCCTATACAGACAGTTTATTTTGTTGTGCCAAACAAAATTTGTGTAATTCAACAAAACCTTTTTATCAGTGTAACATCGGGGTATTGAGAGTCCGTCACCGTGGGATATTTAAGGCAATAAATGTATTAACAATATGCAAATTCGTGCTCTTATAGCTTGTAAAGCAGGAAAAATTCTCCGTAACAATTTCAGCACGGTGTTTGTATATCGCCATACGGGTAATCATGTATTTATATTCCCTCGCTTTTAATATCTTGTAAAATCATGTAATTAGTTTTTATACTAAATTATTGTAAACAAGAAGCATAAAATGAAAAATTTTCCTCTCAGTAATATCACAGGGCTGGAAAACTCCATTGGGTTATAAAATACGCGAATAAGCTTGATAAACTGATAAAAACTATTTATTCTTACACCCTTGAGGACGTTAATACTGCCGCATCAAACGTTTAAAAACAAATTCTTATGTATAACATCTTTGGTTGTTTGCTATACCATGTATTACAAGCATTTTGTACGTGTTGTGGCGAAACACAAATAATACACATAAAAAATTCAGTTGTGATGCATATATTTTCCCAATAAAATATACATGAAAAACAAATCAGCACCTTTGATTTTAGAACATGCATATTTGGCAATTAATAAGAAGTGTTGAAAAATATAATATCTTTCTTTTCAGACCCACACAAAGGTAAAAACCTGACATGAATATAATAAATTGCTCTGTTGATTAAAGATTATTTTAAAACAATTGTTATTTGCGGAACACAACCAAAGCAATAAATATGACTAGACTTACCATAAGAGCAATTTAAAAGGAGGGCAGCTTTATGAGCCCAGTTAAGCCGCCTTTTCATATAACCAACACTTTAAAATATCCATTAAAAAATACTACATTAAATTGAATTTTCGTAGGAGACAGACAAGTGGCCCGTCAGAGCTCCTACCGAATAAAATGTCAGTGAACTACAACAACTTAAAAAGATAGACTACGCCCAACGTGAGAGTCGTGAACACGAAACCTTTTAAAAATGAATTTATTCTTGGGCAACAAACAAGACTTAACACAACACGTTAAAACAGGATAAACACAGCAACGCTAGGTTTAAGTTAAAGCCAAAACCAAATTTAGACTGGCAACCGACACCGCAATTTTGAAGAGAAAAAAACCACTAACACTACTGCATACCCAAGACAACTCATCTACGTCACACAAGGAATTAAAGCAATTAAACAGCCCAGCTAACACACAAACTCATGGTCCGCGACTCACCGCTTTGAATGGCTCATTCGCTCAGCGACTCAGGCTACGAAACAAAATAAAAAATGCCTCATCACGGCAATAACTCCGTTGGACGACCAATTGGCAATCTATTCCACTTCCGCAGATCTTCAGGAAGACGTGTAGGTGATGACAGGGCGTAGAACAGTGGAAGCGCGAGACGTGCAACGACTTAAAAAATTGGGCTGATGAAAAAAAATCATGACACACGAGAGGAGGGGAAATCAAGGAAGAAAGAACGAGGGGAGGAAAAGGGAGGGGATCCGAGCTGAGCATAGAGCATACCACTACACAGAGTTGTAACCGACGAAGACGACAAGTAGCGTCGCTAACCCCAGCCCAAAACCTGTGCTCTGGCAACCAGTCTCTGAACATCCTGACAAAACATCCATACAATACACAGAGATACAAAGAGTAGAATGCTTGTAAACACTGAATTAGAAATAGAAGAGTGGTAGAAAAGTTCAGAGAAAGATTAGATTTCCAAAGTAACACGTAGAACAGTCCAGCGACTTTTCACAATGACAGGAGGAGTGATCAGCTCCTTGTTAAAGTTGACGATGTCGTTGACGGTGCCCCGGGGACGGCGGGCAGCCAAGTGCCGAAGCAACTCAGTGCCAAGAGCCGGTCTCTTCTCGAGCACTAGGTACGACAGCACGCCAACAGGAGGTTGCGGCAGGAGAAACCCTCCGAAGCGCAGCTTCTTCCAGCAGTTGCCTCGAACACCACTTCAGCAGCACGACGGCGAGGCTCGGTGGGAAGACGGCAACAACATCGAATAACCAGGGTTTAGAAAAAGGGGACACACAATTACCGAAATGAGATTGGGTTAAATGTTAGGGAAACAAAGTGCGCTTACAATATTAGTCAAAAACAGCCAAACTGCCAGTACAGATACGTAATAGTTAAACAATCAACTGCGTTGCAGATAAGGTTTAAGATGACACACACGTGATACTCTAAATGAGCGATTAGAGCTGGGCGAAACAAAGCTAACAGTACTAAAACCTAGAAACATGCTGATCTTAAATGGACCAAGAGATTTAGGTGAAAGCTTTCCCGTTATATCGTTCCCCACATCTCCCAACATATAATTTTTACATAAGATCAGGTCCCCTAACTTGAACATTTGGCCGGACGACGCAGAGTTGCAGTCGCGGCCGGCTCGTATGGGAGGTGGAAAACACGCACGACACTCGCTAGAAGATGCAAGACGGCCTTGCACTTCCACAGCTAACTGACGTAGCTCACGACAATTGCATGGAGCAAAAACAAGCGCGCCTTGAGCGCGCATGTGCTGGGCCTAATTGTCTATGATAACACTAACCGGATAACACTAACCGGATTCACTCATTTGTAAGCACAAGGTATCACGAAATGCACAAATGGAATCATCAAATTCATACAT
>NQII01000012.1:1374318-1400868 GCA_002778355.1 Clitarchus hookeri
GGGGGGGGGGGGGAGACAAAGACTCGATCACCCAGCGTTAAGAGCCTACAAATGTTTCACGAAGTAACTGTAACATAAATCCTCCACATTTAATCGCTATGGCTTTAGGAGACTATCATCAGAACTCAAACACAGACTAGCTATTTTACTCATTGCAATAAATAAATGTAGACTTCTTACTGGTTCTATAGATGTCAGTGGAGATAGGTTCTGTAAGACCACCAGGAATAACTTGTCTACATTGGGCGGACCATTGGTGACACTTACCGGGACCACTCGTTCAGAGGGTTGCGCCATCGGACCTTGTTGACGTCAACACCCCGCTGCAGCTCTGCGCAGAACAGCTATCGTCATCGCCTCATTCACCTCAAATTCGAGGTCCCGTAAAAAATTCAAACGTTCATCTTTCTTCAGGGCGTAAATAAACCCGACTTCGGCCATTTCGTGCAACAAATACAACATGCAGATATGAGAAAACAATATAGCAGAGTTAGCGCATAAACTCGGGTTGCGGAAACACAAATAATATACATGCAAAATTCAGTTGTGATGCATATATTTTACCAATAAAATGTATATGAAAAAAAGTAGCATCCTTGATTTTAGAACATAGATACTTGGCAAATTTATATTTTACTTATATTATCAGTAAATTATAATAATTCAAATTAAAGTTAATATGAACAAAAGACAGAGAGAAAATAGGCGAGATGGTAATGCCTGGTAAGCAATAGTTCTTATGTAAAATAGTATTACATAGAATGCGCACGAATGCGGTGCGTTGGTACACTGGTGTAGTTTTCTAAGCTTTCTTTGTCTGAAGCGGATGACTATCGGGGAAGTAGAACTTCAGCAGGGCTTCAGAAAAGTGGGAAGTAACCGTGAATGTAGTATACGTATACTATCGGTACGTCTAATCATAGAACTGTCGTTATTAATTTGCTGCCAACTTGACAGGGAGATTGCTGCCCATTGTAAACTGCATGTAACATACACATAGCTACGAGCAGTGATTTTTTTTCAAAGGTTGGCTTCAATAGTGCTCACTGTACCGTGAACAGCTTTTAATGAGGTGTACTCTATCACTATGTGAGAAATGATTAGTTATTATCACTTCGCGGTTCGCACGTTATTTGAGGATGTACAGGTGACGTAAAAACTCGCGAACAAACCTCTCTCTGAAATCTTCACCTCCCTTTGATAGCCGCAACAGTGTGTTATTGGGTGTATCGCGTGTTGCCCACCTGCTAGGTATTAGTAAGTATTATTTTGGAATTAAAATACGAATTACTCGAAAATGGAGAGGCCTAGAGTATTTACACAAGGCAACCTTTTTCATTCAATGTAGCACGTGGATTATCAGTGTACCATTTGCTGTGATCATAGAGGTTAGATCGAAATAAGAGCAGTAAGCCGTGTTTATTTGTATGAAATATTTTATTGACAGTGAAGGGTGTTGTGGCATTTTTTGCAGACCTTTGTTCAGTTATACATCATCCAGACATTCAGTGTTCCATCTGAAATGTTTTCTCCAATATTTGCAATAAACGAGTGTGTGTATATATTTACACACACACATATATATATTCAGCTTCCATTTCAGTGATTAATCACGTCTTCAAGTGACGGAATATTTCCGACATGTAGGACATAAACACATTTCTCACTTCAATAAGTGGTATTTATTTAATTTCAATAAGAATATTGCAGAGTACGAGCACAATGGTCAGCGGGCATAACAGCAGACGAAGTTTTGTTATGATAGTGAAATGTTTGAAAACCTTTTAAATATCTGTTCTAAAGGTCCTACAATGTGTAACTAAAACTCACCGACAAACTTAGGTAGGTGATTCCTTGTCAGAAAACAAGTTATATATATATATATATACATGGCATATACCCTAAGGCCTTTCCTTAACGGTATGCACGTCCTCAAAAGTGGTGATAAAATCCACGTTTTTTTTGCAAATAAAAAATGCAGTATGTGATACTTATCTGAGAGTTCCATTATAATGTATTCTCAAAGAAAGACGTGCAAGCTATGTTAATTTGGTTTGCCGTTTTAAAACTTTTTCATAAGAAAATAAGGGTTGGCGCAATTTTTGAGCATGAAAAAATGCGACCCTCCGGAATATGTTAGGATTTATCTGCCGACGTATGCAGTACGGTAAATTTAAGAAAAAAATAATTCCATTGTGTTATTACGCCACACTTCACGGTTTAATGTTCAAAACAGTGAATGTGATATGCATGCGAAGTACGTAGGAAACAAGTAATATATAAAATTATATATCATTTTTGGAGCAGAAATAATTATATCAGCATGGCGGCAGTCACCAATTCAAAACCAAACAACTGATGAGTAGGGAGCTGCTAAATTCGTGTTATTTTGTGTCTGCAGACTAAACTCTAAGACGTGGTGTGCTGTGTCGACTTCTGCCATTGCCCAAAAACGTGTGTGTCACGTCGCAAGGACGCTTCCAGCCAATAGTTGACAACGAACAGTTGAGCAACGATTCTACAGAGAAGTGGCCACACAGGTTAACGACGTCCTTCAGTTGGCAGTAGCTACGGTTTATTCTTCTCAGTTTTGGAACAAAACGAGTTTTCTAATGGGAGAGTTTCGGCATAGGGTAAATTTCCACCGCTAGGTGCGTAGAGTTCCAAAAGGTAACTTTTAATTAAAATTTTAAGCTACGTGAATAATAAAAGATAAAGATTTTTCTTAGTTACGAAGTTATTTTATAATTTATTTGTGATTATAGCAATTATCCGGGTTTTTCAACATAAAGAATAGAGAAAACCTTGTACGTTGCCGACACTAGCGCTTACCTAGTGGCGAACATTTGCCAAACTTTCAACGTTTATCTTCTCAATATTTAGTAGAAGTGACCTTACAGCTAATGAAATTACGAACTGCGCTCACGTAGGTATATGGTATTGAAGACTAGCATGTTACCAAATAACAAACCTGATTTTGCACGTCTGTACTGACGAGTTGTTTGTCTTCCGCAATTCGTCGCGTTATCCTCAGCACAATACAGTTATTTGCTTGTTATAAAATGTGCTTGGCTGTATTTCGGAACAATTAAAATAAATCAGATTACAATTAAAATTGTGTAGCCATGAGACAAGAAAATAGCAAATTACTCATACTGACGTGAACGATGTGCACTACATGGAATTATACTGCGTGTTCTTTAAGTATATAACAACGTTTGGGAGGCGATTCCCTATAAAATATGAGGTAGTTAAGATATGTACGTTTTATAAATTAAAGTGTTTATTAAATGAGTTACGCACCCCCGAAAATAATAAAATAAAATTCTTGTATTAAAAATTATTATTAACTATTATGGATGAAAGAAAATTAATGTGTGCATTATATCACTGAAATAAGATAAGCAGCCTCGAAACTCAAAGTCCGAATAACGTTCCCTAACAGTGAAAAAATACATGTAGGAGCTGTTTTATCGGCAACGTAAAGAGTTAAGTTATTAAAAAAATTCAACTTTTTTCGCACGTTTGGGCATGGTGATTAATAAATTGTCTTTGATATTTACCAAATCTCAGGGGTGCAACATTTAATGCGAGGTGATAATTGCAACCCCTACATATTTGGTTACTGGTGGGGTAATTTATTTACATTTCCAGTTTCGCGGCGGCTTATTATTTTCAGCGTGATAACCGTCCACATTCGTTTTCAGCCTACTTTTCGAAGGAAAGAAAGGCTTATGAGAACACTTTTCTGTCTGTGCGTCTTTGTGTGTGTGTGCGCGTGTGTGTGTCCCACCGTTCCAATTTTTGAACACTTTAACAGAATTACACGAAACTCGGTACACGTGTAGTACTTAAAAGGACACTTAACTTTTATAATTTAAACCACTCCGGACACTTACTTTCAAAATGCCGGACATTATAATATTAAGATAGATATTGCATATCTCGCTAACCATTCAACCGACTTAAACCACATTTTGTTTGCTGGCAGAACATCGTGAAAGAATTGAATATTCAGATAAATGTTTTTGTTGGTCAGCCCTTTTAAAAAAAAGCACCAAATAAAAAATGTTTATTTTACATTATATCTCAAAACCTATTAAACCAAATTTCGCCCAATTTGGCACGTTAGTAATAATATGATAGGCTAGGTAAAAATAAGTGATTAAACTTGATAAGGTACTTATTTTCAAAATGGCGACAATACAAATATTGTAGGTTTATTTGGTATATCTACTATACCATTTAACTGATTTCGACCAAATGTCGTATGATGAAAGTACCTATGACAAGCATTATACATGATAACGCATAGCTACTTTTGTCGGCCATTTTATAAGATAGAGCTAAATTAATGAATGAAGCTATTATGTTATATATTGCTAAATATTTAACAGATTTGCACATAATTTGGCAAACAAGTACTACTGCAGCTGATGATGTTAGATGGTATATTTTAAGTATGCCAGAAACATGCAAAATGACGGCCATACAGCCATTTTAGCTAAGAAAACTATATAGTCGAAACCATGTAATTAAGTCCAACTTATATTTGTATGCAAGAAATATATATTAAAAATAACTACTGTATCTACACAAAGCATATTTTACCTGCCAATTTGTAAGATATCACCACACGAATTAATAAAAATTTTATGATGTATCTCGAGAACCAACTGACCAATGCTATGAAATGTGGCAGAAAGCAGTACTTCACAGATTATGTAAAATGTCATGTTTTAAGTACATCAGGTACTTATTTTAAAAATGGTGGTCATATAGCCATTTTAGCTTAGAATACTTTATCGTCAAAACCATGAAATCAATTTCAACTAAATTTTGTGTGCTGGCAGTACGTCTACACGGAGCATCATTTGTCTGCATTTCGTAAGTATACCACACTAAAAAAGTTTTTAAGTAATATCTCCAGAAACAATTTACAGATTCCTTCCAAATTTTGCAAAGAGATAGCACTGCAGCAGGTGGTGTAAACTGGTATTTTTTAAATTAGGTCAGGCACTTAATTTCAAAATGATGGCTATATAAATATTCAAGCTCAGTATATTTTATTAACGAAATAAATTCCAATTTAACTTTGTATGCTGGCAGTATCAATTACAACAATCAAATTTGTCTATACAGAGCCTCATGTCTCTGGCATTTTGTAAGTGAGCCTTATAACTAAAATTAAGTTTCTGTCATATCTCAGGAAACAATCAACCCATTCTTACTCAATTTGAAGAAGATGTTGTATTGTTGCAGGCCATATAAATGTATGTATTTTTATGTGTGACAGACACTTATTTTCCGAATGGCAGTTACAAAATCATTTCAGCTTAGTGCAGTATATCTAATATCTACGAAACTATTTTATTTATTTTCAGCTCTACTTTGTTTACTGGCATTCTGCAATGATCAAATGTGCTTATACATAACTTTTTTTCTCTCAATTTATAAAGATCGCCATATGAAAAACATAGAGGTTTTATGCCATATATCAGGGACCAATAAACCGATTTTCACCAAGTTATTCACACAAGTAGCACTATGGTAGACCATGTACTCTTACATGATTTAAGTGGTTGAGTCACATATTGTCAAAATGACGACCCTGTAACTATTTTAGGTTAGTAAACCCTATCATTCGAAACATAAAGCTGATTATATTCGAATTTGATGCTCGAATCCGACCTCCGTAATGCAGTTGATTGCACACTATCTTATGGCACGAGGTTTTCCGGGTTCGAGTCCCGGGAAAGGCACGTGTGTATCTGTAATTGTCTCACTATTGTTGCATATGTTTCTGGTTTCATCTCTTAAATTATACTACTTTCAAAAAGGCGACAAGTCCTACCTACCAACTCAGATATTAATACATTATTTAAAAACTAATTGCACCTATACTGAGGAAAGTAGGCTCATTTGTTATATCAGTAACTTCTTGTTCTAACTAGTCTTTTGTGAGGAATCACATATCAAATGTTGGAACATGCTCAACACATTCATACCCGGCATTCAATCTTGTACACTAGACATGTCTAGGTAGTTTATTGCCTGTCTCCACACTGCTGAGCTCAGGGACAAATTACGTTACCTGTGGGCCAATCATTCGCAATCCGTCTCGCAGGTCTAATTCGCAATTGGTTCTTATTACTGTAGCAGGATATGTAGCCTACAGTTCATTGCCCGTTAGAACGAAACAAGTGTGTCGCCTTAAGTGCAGCACACATCACAAATGCTTTGTTTGCAACACCTGAAGACGTAAATTGAAGTGGGTCTGAAAGCGTACGCTGTAGAGAAATAACGCCATCGCAAAGTGTGAAAAGTGACGTGTTTACTTCACGCGTGTAGAAAAAGTAGCGTACGGAATCACAAGATGCTATAAGTAAATGAGAGTTTTTCCCGTCGGCAAGCGGACGACTAGGGCGACAGCCGTGGTCCTCTCTTCGAGAGGCTGTGGCAGGACGATGGGAGAGGGCAGCGGGTTGCCCACTTCTCAGGAAGACCCCGATGTCAGCAGGACGGTGCCAGGCGCAGGCAGGCATTTAGCTCCCCGGGCGCCCGGACTTGGCAGCGCGCCCTCTCAGCGCGATAATGTGCTAAGCCAGCTTCTCCATGCAGATCTGCCACGGCCTTAATAACTCAGCCGGCCTTTCCTACCCTGCTGCCCACAGCGTTCTCCTCAACTCCTCCCCGTGGGCGATGCCTCACTCTTCACGAGCCACGTCCACCACCTGTGCCCCCTTCTCCCAGCGCTGACAGCACAAAAAAAATATATATCCCAACCACTTCAATATACCCTGTCTCACCAGCGAGTGAGGGACCGCGTTGGTGTAGTGGTTAGACCGCTAGCCTCCCGCAACCGGGCTCGATTCCTGGCGGGCAATACCCGTATTTTCTCATATGGGAATCGTGCCGGACTATGCCGCCGGTCGGCGGGTTTTCTCGGGTGTGTCCCTTTTCCCCCCGCACTTGCGTTCCGGCACTCTGCTCCATAGTCGCCTCTCTTCACCATCGTCGGCTCTCAAGACCTCGACGCTAAGAGGAGAGCGCAGCTGCGCGTCCAAGGTCACGAAGCGAGGGAGCGATACGGGCGACACTAACACGCACGCCTAGTGCCTCATCGCCTTTACGTGCAAGCAAGGCGTGCGTGTTTCCTTCGTGGTGCTGTACTCTGAAAACTAGTTCTGTAACAGTGGCATTTAATTACACGCGATTAAAGCCAACAGAGTAAACTAGGCCCGTATGTTTGTACTTTTCTCCTGCCCCTTAAGGAAACTGCACAGGCACTCGTTAAAGATGCGATATTTGACCACGTTCACCAATTTTTCTCTACCTGAATATACCTTATATGATAAAAGTAAACACATATTAACATATATAATGGTTTTTTTTACCTTTCTGGCAAAAAAAACTCGTATTTCCAGAACATTTATTTACCGAGATACGCGAATACGCGCAGAAAACGATTTCACAGACATTGTGTCACCGTGGACTCCTGTTAAGAGCCGCCCAAATCTCTTCACTCACTCACACATCCATGGCTACAGNCAGACATTGTGTCACCGTGGACTCCTGTTAAGAGCCGCCCAAATCTCTTCACTCACTCACACATCCATGGCTACAGGGGTGGCTCTACTGCCACAGATGTTGTTTTCATAAACATTTTCGTCTGACTGTCAACCTGTTCAGTATGTCAGCAGAAAAAAATTTGCCGTGAAAGTATCTTTACACGAGGATACGTTCAGAACTTTCAAAAATAGTGCACTCGTTTGTGAGACAGACTAAAGAAGGAACAGCAGAAACTTGCATTTGCATTGCCCAATGTGAGTGAAAAAAAATTCGTTCCGTTTCTATGCCACAAGCGCATCAGTNAGACATTGTGTCACCGTGGACTCCTGTTAAGAGCCGCCCAAATCTCTTCACTCACTCACACATCCATGGCTACAGCGGTGTCTCTACTGCCACAGATGTTGTTTTCATAAACATATTCGTCTGACTGTCAACCTGTTCAGTATGTCAGCAGAAAAAAATTTGCCGTGAAAGTATCTTTACACGAGGATACGTTCAGAACTTTCAAAAATAGTGCACTCGTTTGTGAGACAGACTAAAGAAGGAACTGCAGAAACTTGCATTTGCATTGCCCAATGTGAGTGAAAAAAAATTCGTTCCGTTTCTATGCCACAAGCGCATCAGTNGCAGAAACTTGCATTTGCATTGCCCAATGTGAGTGAAAAAAAATTCGTTCCGTTTCTATGCCACA
The DNA here is from genome assembly GCA_002778355.1 of Clitarchus hookeri. Lineage (NCBI taxonomy): Eukaryota > Metazoa > Arthropoda > Insecta > Phasmatodea > Phasmatidae > Clitarchus > Clitarchus hookeri. The sequence continues at coordinate 1,382,582 of NQII01000012.1, forward strand.
AGCGCATCAGTAGAGAACATGACACTTCTCGAATTTATTCGAGCACAACTTTTACTTGAAATAAATACGCATTTTGATTAGCTTTTCCAATTGGACCCCAATTTTTTAGACACGCCCTGAACGAGTCTCAGCCACAAAATATTTGTTTATTAAGTGCCAAAAATATATTTAGTTGCCCCAAGCAAAATTTGAAAAGCAAAATTAATTTTGTTAATCTAGCAAAGCACTTGCTTGAAACAAAACATCTGGTGTTACACCAAAATAAATTTGAAACTCAGCAAAATATTTGGTTGAATCAACTGTATATAATTGTTTGGCCACTCATTTGCTCAGACAAAATACTATAATGTTATTGCTTTGTGACCAAAAATTACTATTGAGGCAATTCTTTAAACCTTTTATATTGTAGTGAAATTAAGAATAGTGCAATAAAGTTTATAATTTTAACAATTTACTAAGTCTTACATTACTGTAATGCAAATATACCGTTGAAGTGTTAATTTTAATAATGCCTCTATATAATGTTGCAGCAATCAAATGTTGTATTACGCTAAAAACAACACGAATAACTAAAGATTTTGTGTTACATCGACATCAAAGTAATTTCCAGCCAACACAATTTTACACAGACTTGACGTAGTAAAATGGTGGATACTAGTGAACAGTGATAACCTCATAAAATTAAACCTTTTTATTTAAATTTAAAAGCAAAGTATGATAACTAAATGTAGCTTAGACCAGCTCTCAAGCATTGCAAAGCAGTTAACGTGTGACAAATTATGCATATATTTCTATTGCATAAAGTAATTCCAGATAACAAGAGAAAACAACAGTTTGTAGTTGTATTGGGCTGAATAAAAATAATATGAAACGATGTCTCACAGGTCAAAATAGTGCAGTTCATATGATGTTGAATTTCGTAGAAAATTGAACCTCGAGCACTTAAGAAGGGGGTTTAATACCATTTCTGGGCGTAATTTTTTTGGTCGTTGGTGATATTTCCTTTTGCGACAAAATAATTGTACTTTATTTATTTTACATGGGAATGTTATTTTTAAAGCAACATAATTTATAACAAAACTGTAAGTATCAGTCCAGCACAATATTTGTTTTTCCGCGACATAAACACCACCTTAATGTTGACAGTATAGTAAGGAGCTAACGGTGTTACAAAAGTAATTAAAGTTACATTTTCATGAATAGCTGGGCAATATATTACATTGACAGCAACGTAAGTTACTGATGGCTCACATATAGTAAAACAAAATCACCGTCATTGTTAGGGTAATACTGTTGGCACAAAATTAGACATTGATCTGTGTGATTTCCTTCGTTAGAATGTACAGCTTGAGAGTTGGTTTGTATTTGTTGTGATAATTAGTATAGTAACAAGTTCGACAGCAAACTAAAAAGTAAAGTTGTACAAATGTAAATATTTATTTGAGCACTTTGGGGCCACGGTGGTGTAGTGGTTAGACTACTCGCCTCTCACCAAGGCGATCCAGGGTTCGATCCCTGGCTTGTTCACTCCGGATGTACGCAAGTGGGAATCGTGCCGGACGATGCCGCTGATCAGCGGGTTATCTCGGGGATCTCCCGTTTCCCCCGCCCCTTCATTCCAGTCCTGCTCCACACTCACCTCACTCCACCCTCATCGGCGTTCAAAACCTCGCTGCTAAGAGCCACCCAAATATCTTCACTCACTCACTATTTGAGCACGTTCTCCAGTATTTGAAATGTGTTTACTCAAAAATATTCATATTTCTTGAGTAGTAACTTAAGCAGAGGCGTGGCGCACGGACACGACTGATGTAAGCTCAAACTGAGGGGAGCATCAATAGTTTTTGCATTAACCGAAACTGTTTAATGTACGTAGAGCAAACCATATTTTAGTTTGAGGGAACCAAATACGAAGAACTAATTACTTTGTTTTCAACAACGAAATTTAGTATTGCCCCTATAGAAATAATACATTTTGTTGGGCTAAACAAACTTCGTCTGATTCAATCAAACCTTTTTCTCAGTGCTCCATTGAATCCGCAAGAAAAATAAGTACCAATACCTGGTATAATCCGTTCGCGATTACTTCGAACTTACACTGAAGAACCAAAAAAACTGCTACACCTGCCTAATATCGTGTAGGCCCCCGCGAGCACGCAGAAGTGCCGCAAGACGACGTGGCATGGACTCGACTAATGTCTGAAGGTATGCAGGAGGCATTCAAATCTGCGCCAATTTGAGAAAGGGTTGCACGTCTGTCGCTTTTAATGATTCTCGTCAGTCGTCGTTTGTCCCGTTCGTTCACGATCTTTTTCCGGCAGCAGCGATGTCGAAGATNTCTCGTCAGTCGTCGTTTGTCCCGTTCGTTCACGATCTTTTTCCGGCAGCAGCGATGTCGAAGATTAGATGTTTTCCAGGTTCCCGATATTCGCGGTACACTCGTGAAATGGTCGTACGCGAAAATCCAAATTTTATCGCTAGCTCGGAGATGCTATGTCCCATCTCTCGTGCGCCGACTATAACACCGCGTTCGAACTCACTTAAATCTTGATAACCTGCCATTGTAGCAGTAGTAACCGATCTAGCTGCCGACCGCATCGCGTTACTCTGATTGGTTCCATACCTCTGTTATTTGCATACGCACGCCTATACCAGTTTTTTTCGGCTCTCCAGTGTATATGAAGCAATGCTAAATATCTACTTTCAGAATGTTCCTCCGCCTTATGCAAAAAAAGATTAACCAAGTCTAGAGAATTAACACCAAACGGACAACGCACCGCATTCGTGCGCACTCAATTTAATAATATTTTGCATAAGAATTATTTCTTACTAGGCATTACCAATACACATTTTTTCTCTCTGTTCCTATTCATGTTAATTGCGAATGAAATTTCATAATGTGTTAATAAAATAGAAGTGAATGACCAGTATAACAGAAATAAGGTACTATTGTACTAACCCAAGTATAAAACGCTCCTGATAAATTACATATTTATGAATCAAACAAGAATGTAATACATGGAGTGATTTTTCAAAGGGTTATTTAATAAGTTTGAAGAAGCCACGAATAGACTATACCTAGGGCCAGTGACTTATCGCGTAAAAATCGGAGCACACAGTAGCTGGACGACCCTAACTATACCTGCTTTGGGTTTAAACTGTAGCAGAGCAGCCAATGAACAATCAACTGAAGTTCGAGTTCACAAAGTGTTGTGAAGTCTAGCTTGCCGCTGAATGAATCTTCGAGATTTCCGTCTCTCTACGGGTCGGTAGGGAAACCTGGTTTACGCGAGAATATTTCTTGACTCGAAACAGCTGCAGTTGAGGGATTGCTTTCGTGTTCGGATGGTGTTGGTTGATACTTGTGTTTCGTGTCTGCCTGCGAAATCACAGAAGTTGATGAGTATCAGCGTGACCTCTTCTCACAAAGACGAAGGCAGTGAAACGGAGCACAGTGATTTGGGCGGCTCTTAACAGGAATATGTGCTCAAATATTTTGTGAGATTTTTTTTTGTTTTCTCGCAAAAGCGCATCTAAGTAAATACATTTCCTGGGGAGACGACTTTGTGCAGAAAAGGTAAAATCCAATAATTTAATGCGGTATGCTTAAGATTTCACATTAATAAGTTCATCATAGAAAAAACAATACCGTGAAATGGCAAAAAAAAATTCTCATTTTAATCGCCTCTCTAGGCAGTTTTCTTCGGGCGTAGGAGAAAAGTACAACTATAGGCTTGCTGTTGTGCCATTTGTGGGCACTCGCTTATTTTCAACTTTGTTTTTTTTAACCTTGTATTCTCTTTCAGGGAATAGTTTTGGGTTTGTTGGTAAAGCCGCTTGTTTTCTGTTCTATCACCTAGCTATTGGTTATTTTTAAGCTTAGATAAAGTTTTAATAACTGTTTCTGCAATTTTGTTTATTCAACCAGGTATGTTCCAAGATTTCGTTACTTTATCATTTTAAAATTTTTCGTTCATCAGCTACTCTGATCAATTTAAGCTGTTTTATCAACCGATAAAAATATCTTATTAAAAATAATTCTTAATTTTGTAANATCATTTTAAAATTTTTCGTTCATCAGCTACTCTGATCAATTTAAGCTGTTTTATCAACCGATAAAAATATCTTATTAAAAATAATTCTTAATTTTGTAATGAAATATCTAGTATTAAGTTTGTGATTTTCATATTTAAATTATTTTCTGTCAATGTAATATTATAAAGCATTTATGGTATTAATGTAAAATACCGCATAAAGCATATCATTGGTCTTGTTTCAAGTGACTTGAATCTGTGATAGTAACTGGAACACACCCTAGAGCTTTCTTCTTGCTCTTTACTCGTTATGGCGTGACACGAAATAAAATTAGCTCTGGCTACTATCCGGTTTTAATGGATTGATCTTTTGATTTTTACCGCTTTGCGTGAGTGTTTCTTGTTCTGTTTCTCGATCGTCACGTCAGTAATCTATAATTTCGTGCTTGCCTCTTTATTTTATGCGTAAATGTTGTATTTACTGCCGTCGACCTGTTGGGTCGGAAATGGTGTGTTGAGGCCATTTCTCTACCTTGCTGCCGAGGCATGGCAGATTTTCGTTGAAGTCGCCTTGCGTCTTCTTCATGCCGTTTTAAAGATGAAGTAACACCTATGATGACGTTGGCAAGGGAGATGTCCCCAAGATGGGCCACATCTCAGGAAAGCCCAGCCACTTTGTTTCTATCATTTTCGGCAAGTGCATTAGTCTTTCAACTATACAGCAATCAAGTCACAATATATGAGCTCAATCTGTCATTTAAAAAAGAAAAAGAAAAAAACGTAACCTCTAAATTTTTTGTATGGCTCGGCATATTTTGTAATTCTGAATTTTTTTTTATTGTGGGATCCCAACATAATTAACGATAATTTCTTCCAGAAATTTTAGTTTGTTACAACATGCCAAATATATTATATATAAATAGATACATCAAGCATTTATTAGGGTAACGCATTTTAAATATTTATTATTGTGTTGTTATTGTTTTAACTCTTTTTAAAACACATTTTGATCACACGAATGGAAGTTCTATTTTCCTATCAACCACCTTTCTCTTTTTTATTCTAAATGACATTTTACTTTATTACTACACAAATATTTGTTATTTTTATTTATGTATAAATGTGCTGGAGTAGAACTTTTGGCTCGGCCTATTTGTTTCTACATGCTATATTGGGGTTACACCTACACAACTAGATCCTTCGCAGCTTCTACTTATAGCATGCTCGTGGTTATATTGGGGTTACACCTACACAACTAGATCGTTCGCAGCTTCTTCTTGTGGCATGCTCGTGGATTTCATCCACGAAGTCTCCCAATGCAACACTGTTCACGGTAATGTGAGCACTTTTGAGGCGCTAATTACTTCTTGCCTTTTTTTTAATCCTTCCATCACGTTTTAAAATAAATATGGCCATGTAGGTAATAAACAAAGCGTTTATATTTCACCGGACTCAAAAGTTAACGTCTAAAGCTACAATATAATATGTTTATTGACTATTATTCCAAATGAGACAGCTTCAAAAAGTGCTCACTTTACCGTCAATAGCTTGTATACGTATTAAGTTAAATCGGCAGGCTTTCGTAACGTGTAATTAATAACCGTTGTTAAAGATATAATTTCCACAGTTCAGTGTAATGATGGAAACGCTGTGGGCCAGTTCAGCATCTTTCGCCTCTGGGCGATGTGGCGATAGGCGCGCGTGTTAGTGAGTGAGTAAGTGAAGAGAAATGGCTGGCTCTTTAACATCGAGGTCTTGAGAGCCGATGAGGGTGAAGCTAGGTGAGTATGGAACAGCGTCGGAACGCAAGTGCGGGGGAAACGGGAGATCGCCGAGAAAACCCGCCGGCCAGTAGATTCTCAAATTCGAAAATTCGGGGGCGACCACGTCGGGAACCGAGCCCGATTCGCCTTGGTGGGAGGCGAGTGCACTAGCCGACACGCCACCGCGGCCCCCAAGATCGATGGCAAACTGGAGGTGTGCACGTAGAATATTCTATCCTGAAGTCTAAGCTTGAGTAAAATCACGTCTGTCTACCAGTTTTAGGTAGTAAGTTAATGCAAGTTATTAGTAGTTAATTGCAAGTTTTTTTATAAAAACTTTAAGAGTATCTAACTCATCAACATTTTTTTTTCAAAGTAACATTGCTTAAGGGGACCGCGTAATTCTAGCTGTTTTCCTCGTTCGAGGTACAGAAGCGAGGAAGCATTAGGTCTCCCACCTACCTGGAGATTTTTTCCGCGATTGAGGCCGAGAAGCGCGGGAGCGATAAGGGCGACATTGCCACGCGCATCAAGTGCGCCATCACCGCTAAGCAGAAGGCTCTGAACTGGCGTGCAGTGTTCTAGTCGCAATGCGTGTACCTATGGGACTTTCAGCGGTGACCCTATTATTTTACTGATGGAAAGTCTGTGGAAATGTTTAGTGCAGAGCCCTTGATTAGTTTTGTATGTATCTCGTGCGTATATTTTGAGACACAGCGCTTTGGAAAAGCCGTTTTTAGTCGTTCTGGAGTACTAAGAAATGGTGTTTCTATGGTTTCGTGACGTTTTGAAAGTACTTAACAGGTCTCGTCTGTAGTGTGTTCCTTTCGTAGATCAGCTGTAACAGAGTTACGCTACCTCATGGAAGTCTGGCTCGGGTCATGGGCTCTTACGTTGCTGAAGACGTTTGCCCGTTGGTGGCAGCTCGAAGAAGCGATCGACTCCGTGATGCTGGTGCCTGGTGGCTTCGGCGAAGGCCGGAGTTTCACTGGACGCACAGCGTTTCCTTCCACCCAGCGGCGGCTGAGGGGGCCTTGTGACGTCAGCGCTGCCTTTGAATTTTATTGGGCGCCGATCTACATCTGCTTCGAGGATGTTCTCCATATCTTTGGGAGGACGAGGAATCTTTACTGCGTGTAATTACCCTGGAAAACTAAGCGACGGCGGACACTTAGGGGTTATTGAGTTTGTTGTAAATTAATAAATTATGTAATATTTTGAACTTAATTTTCATAGGCATTGTTTCTGTACCATGTTTCTATTTCATATTTTGTATATTTTGTGGCGTAAGAAAAAAAAACAGGACGAGAGATGCCCGAAAATTAAAAACTCTCAATTCACATTTTAACTTTCTGCAGTCACCTTATTAAATGAAATCTGTATTGCTATTAATTTTATTTTCCTTATTTACCTCACATTTTTTGTGCTACATGAATGACACGGTTGTGGAGTTGTGGGCAAGTTTTGTACATTTGATAGAGGTGTCTAGTGATCATTAAGACACTCTGTTACAGCTCATTGGACTCACGTTTATTATTTTCGTTGGGAAAACGTGTATTTCGAACGATCTGAAACGCAGTTCAAGCACCAGGTAGGCAGGAGACTTAAGGACAGTGCCTACAAAGCCTGCAGCCACAGTTATAACGGGGATTCAAAGTTAAAATAAATCCTTCTCAATTAATTTTTGGGGATAGCTTAAGTTATTTGTAACTGCGAAACTGGTAATCTAATGCGATCATAATACAAATGACCATTACTTGTGTGTGGTAAGTTTCTAATAGCCAGCAGTTTAATATGTATACTAATTAGTTTTTAAGAATATACACTTGTAAATTGCGTGGCACTGAATTATGCATTCGATGATTTCACTAATTTTATATCCGCTGGGATCCGGCTAATCCCACTATCTCGGAGTCATTGTGGTTACCGGCTTATTAAATGATTTCGAGGGCCTAGCATTTCATCAACTGATATCCCTCATTCCGTTTACTGAATAAGCTCTTCGTACATTAAATTACCAGTGTGGGTAAAGAATTATTCATTAACAGGTGAGAATTTTATTCAAAATACTTATAATCTGAAGGCGTTAAGAGATTGAATTTTTACATTTTTCTCAAGACGCCAACTCTAAATAACGATGTTTTATAAAAATAAATATTTCAAAGTATATTTGAAGTATAAATTGTAGCCTACATTTGCTAATAGTACCAAGATATATAAAAATGTCACCTCGGTCAACTCCAGGATAGTATACGTGGTTTTTCAGAAACATCTATATTTGAATATATGGCAGCACGTTTCTTAACATACACATGACAAAACAAGATTTGATTTTGCGTAATGAAACTCAACCGTTCACGTGTTGAATTAACTTGAGGCTACGTTGAACATTCTCCGCCAGAATTTGATATGCGTATGTCGATAGGTTAAATGGAGTTTGACTTGCAATCTAGTATAATCTAAATTTTATAATAAGTATTAAGATGACTCACAGAAGTTTTTTTGGCGTTATATTTTAATAAGTCTGGATTGCTATTTTCTTTTTCAGACTCTCAGCTACACTATGCGCAGTACGTTCTAAGTCGGGTAAATTGAACATTTTAAAAGGAAATAAACGAAAGCGTACTTTTAACAGTGAGCACACATAATGGCGGGAGCTTTCAATACGAAGAGACACAGGCAAATGAATAATCTGTGCACATCCAATGCAACTGCATACAGGTGATACCACGGAGGCAAAATCAGCTGAGTTTCACAGATATGTCACTAACCATACCATCCGGAACGTGATGACTAAAAGGTGAGGACCCAGTTTGGTTTAATTAGGTTGTCAAGTTTGAAAATTATTGTGGGGGTGGGGGGACACATACTCCAAACAGACAACCTGATGACTGCATAAACCTATCTTTTCTTTGGAAAGTAGAATAAAAATTGTAACTATTACGCCCTTAAAAAAATTACTATATTATTGATTTTAATGTTCTTGAGTAATTGTTAAAATATCTATTATTGCTATGAGCCGAGTGTAACATCACTATTTATTGCAGAATTTTTTCTCTGTAAGTATGTATATATATGTGTATGAAGAAACCAAGAAAATGCACTAGTTGTTTCACGATTTCAAAATATGAAATACAGAAATTGAAAACACAAAGAAAAAATTTGTTCACAATCTTTATTTACAAAAAGTCTATCAAAATGGAAGCAACTATTTATAAATATATAAGGACTTTTTCAGGACAGTTATTCAGTATAATTACATACACTCCTATCAAAACATAACAACCCATGAGGGGTGGAGTAAGGTCACTACATTTAATGCAGGCATAGAAAAATTCATCATGTCGATCAAGGAAAATTATTTATAACAAAAACTTCGGTAGTATATTTATTGCTAAGCCATTTACCATACCTGAAGTTGTAAATTTGAATTGTTATTTTCCAAAATTGTTCGGATTGCAAAACAGAAATTCTATACGAGTTTCTTCCTATTTGACTGTCCACAAAGGTTTCGCTGGCTAAATTAGTTGAAACTAAGATATTAATGTAATTTGTAATATTGATCGTCAAACTCCAATGAAAAATACTGGGGTATAATCATGCTTCTTTAAACCATTTTATTACCACTTGTCTTCGGTATAAGAGCGCTGATTTACCGTCCGCATGGAGCATTTCTCCTGCATAGTCCTCAAATAACGACGCTTAAGAAGTAAAAATGCCTTTGTGCGTTGCTACCTTTCAGGTGTGACACCATTTCCTCAAAACACGGACTTCAATGGGCCTCGTATCGGAGACACGGCTGACAGTCTTTAGCTCTCTTCTGATAAACAAGCAAGGCTACAGTGGTAACCCTCGAGAGTAATGCAAGACAAGACAGTTTCAAACGCCTGGCGACTGCAGACACCACTTACATGCAATTGGCGTAGACATGAACTTGTGGCCTGTCAACACCCTCACCAAGTTTCTTTGGTCTCATTGTGTTTGCAGCAACCAGGTGTTTCAGTGCGAGGCCACAACTCAGTTAGCACCCAGATCGAGCTGTATCTGGTGGAGGGACTTGCCACGGGTCTCCGGCAAGAAGAGCAGCACCCAGACGCCAGCGAGCGCGTTGATGGCGGCGTAACAGAGGTAGGTGGCAAGGTGGCCGATGGTGTTGACGGTGCCCATGAACAACTGCACGACGAGGAACATGAGCAGCCAGTTGAGGGTGACGACGACGCTGGCCACCCAAGTCTTGGACTCGGCGGGCACCAACTCGCCCATCATGAACCAGGGCACGGGGCCGAGCCCCAGCGAGAAGGCGGTGTTGTAGCCGATGACGGCAACGATGGGCAGCCAGCCGGGCGGGCCGGCGGCCAGCAGGCCGAGGAACACGGCGCAACCCCAGCACGAGGCGACGAGCAAGGTGCGGCGCCCAGCCATCTCAGCGGCTGCCACCATGCCCGCCGTCACGGCCAGGTCGACGAGCGCGCACACAGTCGCCGACGTCGACTCGTTGAGCGAGCTGCCCGCCTCCTGGAACACCTCCACGGCGTAGAAGGTGATGGCGTAGATGCCGGAGAGCTGGCGCGCCGACATGAGCGCCGCGACGATCAGCAGCGATCTGAAGCAAGGCGAGCGCAACGCGGAGAGGTCGAGCGAGCCGCAAGATCGCAGCACCGTCCACGGCGAGGCGCTGCCGGCCTTGACGACCATCTTCCTCATGTCGGCCAGCTCCGCCTCGACGTCGTAGTGTGGACCACGCAGCCAGCAGAGTGCGGCGCGCGCCTGCTGCTCCTCGTCCTTGGCCAGTAGATGCACGGGCGACTCTGGCACCAGGAACAACATGGCGAAGGACAGCACAGCGGGTAGCGCCGCCAGGATGTTCATCCAGGTGTAGGGCATGACGGTGCCGGCCAGGTACACCCACAGCACGCCCAGTCCCACGGCGCAGTCGTAGAGCGAGCCCAGGGAGCCACGCACACTCACCTCGGCGATCTCCTCGTTGTAGAGTGGCGTCACCACGGAGCCCACACCCACGCACACCCCGTGCAGGAAGCGAGCCACGTACAGCGCAGCAAGCTGCGGCAATGTGCACACAAAACACTCACTAACATTGAAACATGCATGCTTTATTGTTGCTGGCATAATTGAGCTACATATTTACTGCTGCACTCTGTAGAACTCTGCCAATTAAAAACATACTTGTCAACAAGGAAATATAATGGATAGGCAGTAAAATCTGTTTTATTCGCGAAAGGATTGTCTATGTAAAAAGTGTTTAGGCACCTTTTTCCAATCGTTATTTGTAGCATGTCTTTGTGAGAAAACCNAAAGGATTGTCTATGTAAAAAGTGTTTAGGCACCTTTTTCCAATCGTTATTTGTAGCATGTCTTTGTGAGAAAACCTTTACTCACATGAATGGGCTGTTCATAATAAGGTTACTCTCATATTAAACTTAGGAGTAATTTATCAGCTGAAATCTAAGATGCGTAATAAACAACATTTCGAATAACAATAGTGGATATGAACTAAAGTGTTTTGAAATATAGCTGATCAGAAATCTTTTCGTGAAAATACAGTGTTTTATAATGAATAATGTAATATTGAAAGTACCAATTATAGTATCTGGAGTATAGATAACTGTGGAGTCTTGTATTATGGCCAAATGACTGTGTAAATCTACTTAGTGTCTATGAATTAAAACATTCTGAGTAAATGGTTTACTTCAGTGATCGAGTTTAACTTATTTGCCAGTAATCACTTCTAATGTAATGGGTATTTGATCATTATATGTCAACGATTTATAGCATTTTTCATGAATTTGTTACATATAAAAATAACTTAATGTCACAGTTTTAGTGCTGTTTATTTGAGTCACTCGTCCTAATGATGACTGCGGGAACTAGAATGAGTCGTTTTTGCTGCTTACCATATGAATAAGTACTGAATTAAATCATTATTTACTAACTCATATCTCTTCTAAACTAATGATGTGTTGATATCTTATTTTGCTTGTCCAAATGCCAAAATATATTAATGGAAAATATAATTTTAAAAATTGTATGGTAGCTTTTACTAAATTTCGTTATGAAACAGGTTTACATCTTCTTGAATACAGCATATTTACATGGAAGAAACAAATGTCCCCACACGAGACTCCCAAGAAGGCTTACATTTCCATGTAAGTGTCATTGTTCAAAAATTCCCATTTGAGGCTCCCAAGAAGATATACCATTTCACTGATATATCATTTTTAAATACATCCCCATTTGAAACTTCAAAGAAGATTCACTTTACCATACAAGTGTCGCTGTTTACAAAAATCCGCCTTCGAGGCTTCAAAGAAGACTCTCTTTATCATGCAAGTGTCACTGTTTACAAAATTCCCCATTTGAGATTCCTTTGAATATTCATTATTCCATGGAAGTGTCACTATTTACGAGCATTCTCACTTGAGACTCCCAAAATTGCTATATTTTTTCATGCACTTATCGCTGTTTACAAACATACCCATTTGAGAATCCCAAGAAGTATATTGTTCTATGTAGATGTGACAGTTTACATTCATCCTGATTGACACTCTTAAAATCACTTCCTGCTTTGTGCAAGTGTCACTGTTTGCAAACATCATCATGCGAGATTCTCAAAAATACTTTCCATTCCATACAAGTGTCGCTGTTCAAATAATCATTTTGTATGCCAAATGAGTATTCTTATTCAGCACAAGTTTCATGATTTACAAAAATCGCCATTTGAAATTTCCGAGACATCTCACCCTCACACATAAGTGTCAAGGTTTACAAACATCCCCATTCGAGATTACCGAGAAGACGTTATATCATTTTCAATAGTCACGATTTTCAGACATCTCCATTTAAGACTTCCAATCCGTCTTATAATTTTCAATTGCTTCAACTTGCAGACATCTTCTTTTAAGACTCTTACTCATAAGAAGACTTCTTAATCTGTTCAAGTTTCACGAGTTTGGACTCGCATCCGGGGGAAAACACGGGTTCGATTCCCGGACCGGCCATCCTGATTTCTGTTTTCCGTGGTTTCCCGAAATCACTCCAGGCGAATGTTGGGATGGGTCCTTAACAAATGCCGTGGCCGTTTCCATCCCATTCCTCTGCCAGTCCCACTTCCCTGAGCAAATTGCTCCGTCTCTAATAACCTCCTTGTCGACGAGACATTAAGCACAACTACCAACCAACTACCATCCTTTCGAGGCACCCAAGAAGTCCCCGCAATTCCATGCAAATATCAAGGTTTACAAACAACGTCATGTTAGACTCCAAAGATTAATCTTTACTGTGTAAGTGCTAAAAGTGTTTCGAAACACCGGCTTCTTGGCTTTTGTTCCCGCAGGGCACACTGTAGAGAGAGAGAGAGAGAGAGAGAGAGACAGAGACAGAGAGAGAGAGAGAGAGTGTGTGTGTGTGTGTGTGTGTGTGGCCGCCCAGGGTTTTTACCAGCAGAAGTCGAGAAGCGACCATCAGTATGTGTCGAGCCATGACTGAGGGCAGTTGTGTTAGCAATTAAGGTAGTTATTTAGTGGAAAAGATGCGATTTTGTAGAGTATAAATGGGAGATGAGTGCGCGCTCTACTCGTGTGAGCATTCTTACCGGCCTCCCTGGCGGATGGACCTACAACTGTATTCAAGTTGAACTGCGGACGGACTAGCCAAGGCTCGGCTTGGAAGAGGACTCACCTGGCGGCCACAGACGCAGATGAGCAGCCAGCCGAGCAGCAGCGGCAGACTCAGAAGCTGGCCGGTGACTCGCCTGCCCAGCAGGTCGGCGAGGTAGCCGGCGGGCAGCGAGCCGACGAGGGCGCCGATGGGCGCCATTGAGCCCACCAGCGAGCCTTGCTGCACCGTCACGTGGTCGGTGAGCGGCGCCGAGCCGTTGACCGCGACGCCCTCGTCCCTCTGCAGGTACAACAGCGCCGGTGACGTCCACCCGCAGATGCAGCCCGACGACATCGCGTTGATCGTCGCTGCGCACACAATTACACACCTCTCTTAAGTCGAGTGGAGAGACTCGGGTGGCTCTTAACTAGGGATGGGAGAACTCCGAGACTTTATTTGAGGACAAGGAGCCGGTGAGGTCTAGTGGTCAGACTACTCGCCTCCCACCTAGGTGAACCAAGTTAGATTCCCGGTGAGGTCGCTCCCAGATTTTTGCAAGTGGGAATCGTGCCGTACGATGCCACTGGTCAGCGGGTTTTATCGGGGGACTCCCATTCCTCTGTGTGAGTCTGATTTTAAAGACGTATTCACATAAAAATTCTCCGTTGCTTTTTCAATAATGGACTTTCCGTAAATTTCACAGAATTTGTTTAAAACCTAAAATTTAAATCCTTGGATTTTTTTTATTTTTCTCGTATCGATCACAAAGAAAGCAATTTACCTCATATTTGAATAATTTTTCGCCAATAATTCCGTTTTAAATGGTCAGAGTTAGAACTGTCTAATCCTGTTTCAACTTGTTGAAAAAAAAATATTAAGCGTTTTGTGTTCTTGGTAGTTCTGTGCCATGAGCTTATCACGTCTGGTGAAGTTATATACAAGGGTTAAAATATTTATAGCGATATGCACTCATAACACAGACACAGCATATTCTTTCAGAAAGTAAATATACAAAAAAAATCGTTTTTCCAGGATAAAAGTAAGTCAGTTACCTGAAACTAAATGAGATTTAAAAACTTATTCTTAATCAGCACGACGCTCAAAGAAAAGCAGGTCGGTCTCTTAGAACAAATATATTGTTACGCGCCTACTGCCGCACGGGGTACGGGCACTATGCGCGAACTTGGCTCAACCCTCTCCCAGGCAGACCCACTCGTGGTCCCGTCGCCGGGCGGCCGGGAGTGATTGACAGCTGACCTGGCTGGCATCACAGCCCCTGAGAACTAGGACGCTCGGCGCAACGCGGTATTTGGAGAAACTTCTGAGTGACGACCTACGACCCTACGAACATCACAGCGGCCCCAGGGTCGGCAGTGTTTGGCCGAGTGCGGTAACCGGGCCAAGTCGAGCGCGGTGGAGGGCCATTGGCGAAGAGGACGGACGACGACGGCGGACGAGGTGTTCGTGGTGTGAACGAACGAGAGGGCGTGAAACCCGACCAGTAAAGGCTACCGTGCGAGAGGGCGCTCGGAGAACCCCAGAACATTGCGGACTGGTGGGACCTGGACTAAACTGAGGAATGACTGCATGGATATATGATACGGACTTTATAGTAAATATTGGGAGTGTAAAATATGAAATTATTATTTATAAAGTAACTTTGTTTACACTATTTATTGGGAATGATTTTAGTTATTTAATTACATTAACTTCTTTGAGGTAATTGTAAATTGTATTAATTCAATTCATTAATTTTAAACAGCAAGTGTTAACAATTTATTGGACTAGGATGTTGGGTAGACAGAATTTTGTAAATAAAATTAGGAAATTATAATTAACGATTTCATTTAATTTATACCGCCATTCCTAAATCAACCTGGTTCAGCGCACTGACTTTAAGAAATTGTAACAATATTCTTACTTTACGGGGAACCGCGAATCATAGAAGTATAGTCTCGTACTTTTCGTTTGCTGAAACATACCAGCTTTTTTAAACCTATGCGTGTTTGGTTTCTTCATGAGTGGCAGATAGACAATTTCTTTACGTCATCCGGACGGTTGGGGAATTTTTTTTGTCATGAACTATTGTTGGACGCAATCGCAGATAGTTTCCCAACAAAAGAGCCCCATCGCTTGGCTAAGATCTCTGTGTAACACTAGCGCACACGTGTACGTATTTTTCGTGGGTTCAAGGTCGAGTTTCAGAAACACTGAAAAGAGATTCGAGAGTAGTATTGGATGTCGACATCGGCGTAGGCTATTGACTAAAGAGTCACGGAAGGCGATTATGTAAACTAAAATTATAAATTGTTTTCGCGATTTCTATTTCGAGATTTCTAACGGAAGAGACGTGAAAAAATAAAACATAGTCTCAGAAATATTTAATCTCCAAAACACTTGCACATTTGTATAAAAAACCAATTACATACTCCAATAAAAATTATTTCACTTCAATAAAAACGATATTTTACATCGTTACACATGTATTAAATCGCAAGATACTACAGAACTCTTTAAACATTTGCTTAAATGATAAATTTTACGAGGTGTCTACAATTGCAAATATCATTTTCTGGTACAACGTTTGGGAAGTTTCCAAAGAAATGCATATTAGTTTTGATTTGTAGCTACGGTGTCAACAAATGTAAATAACATTTCGTATTAATCACATTACCGTCTCGTTAAAATGAAAAATAAGGAATTGATGAGACTTTACTTCTCAGCATGAAGATGTCCAAATTTGGACTATTTTCCTCATGCACTTGCAATAAAGCAGGGTATACGGTAAAAACAGTTAACATTTTCTAAACAGTGTGACTAAACTGAGGATACAATTATTGTATTTCGTATTTAACATACAGAATGTCCAAAAAATCTTTCGCTGATTATAATCTTTATTTATATTCGCTATAAGTAAAATAGAGATGTGAGACTGATGCCAAAATGCTGGAAAACTAAGCAAGTTTTTTTTGCACGTTTAAGTAACGTGGCTATAGTGTAGCAGTTGCGGTGTCCAGAAAACCGGACTTGTTCACAAACCGCGAAACAGCTCAGTGTCTCTTCTGGTTCCACGAGACCTGGTCACCAGTAACAGTGCAGATGAACTTTCACTTTCAGACAACTTATGGAAAGACGCCGCCCGATGTCAAGAGCATTAAGTCGTGGTATGACACGTTCTAAAACACAGGTTCTGTTGCTGACTTACCAAAAACTGGCCGACTATCAACCTCAGCAGTGAGACAGTCTTTTGTGCGAAGTCACAGGAAATCGGTGCGTAGGGCCTCACGTGAATTACATATGCCAAAAAGTTATCTTCATGATAGCTTGCACAAACGTTTATTGTTTCGTGGACACAATGTTAAGGCTTTGTTACCCAATGACGCCACGCGTCGGTATCACTGCTGTCGAAATGTTATGACGTATTGGGTGCTGCAATGGTTATCTCAAACGTGTTGCTTTTTCTGACGAGGTGACCTTTTTTGTCAGTGGTGCAGTGAATCAGCATAACAGACGTATTTGGGATTCAGAGGCCTGGTGAGGTGTCGGAGTGTACTAGAGGCAGCCCAAAGGTGAATATTAAGTGCGCGCTTTTGCATGACCAAATTATCGTACCATTATTTTTCGCTGAGGGAACCATCACAAATCCAGTGTATCTAGACATGTTGCATTTGTTTGCTGTTCTTCAGTTGTTTGAGTATCGCCCATATGTCATTTTTCAACAAGACAGTGCACCGTCTCATTGGGACTTGGAAGTTCGTGCCTGTCTTGATACGACTTTTCCTGAACGATGACTCGGTCGTGATGAACCGACAGATTGGCGTCCACGCTCCTGTGATGTTGGCTAATGTATGGACAGAAACTGAATACGAATATACGTGCTACCAAGGGTGCTCACGTGGAGACTTACTGATGTGTTGTCCTGTTGCAACGAAATATTGGTTATTTTGCTAACGTTTTGGCACCAGTTTCACATCTCTATCTTACATATTGCTAATATAAATAAAGTTTTTAATCAGGGAAAGACTTTTCGGACAACCTGTTCATAGCTTGGTGAAAAAAATTCTGCTAAAGAGTTGTTAATTTCAGATACTTGTAGGGCGCTGGACTGATCATTAGTTCTCAGTGATTCAGTATAATTAGAGACCTGAAAAATTCCCGAGTTCAATGACCTCCAGGCTAGATTCTACAGCCTTATGTACAAATATGCCGATATCAACTGCACATGGGTTGTCTGCTGTCACAGTGGAAGGCGACAATTGGACACCGTTCTCCAGGAGTTGTCAAACACCGTGCGGACCAATGGCTGAAGTTATACAAACGCACGCGCTTTGAGTGCTAGCGTGACCCAAAATGAATCTGCGAATTCAACACGTCTCTAAGTATAATTGTTCATAGAGAAGTTAAATGGAGTGGCGTGTCTTTGAGGTGGGCCTTACGTCTGATTGGCTACTGCGTGGTGCGAAGGATTTCACAGTGGCTGGACTGCCAGGTGGCAAGTAAGTTACCAGATGCTGATTGGCGAACGTTGTTAGATGTTGCTGGCCAGGAAATCATCGCGTGCACTGCTGTAGCTCGCGGGCATGGAAGGACGGGAGAATAGAAGTACTAACCCAGCCGGCGAACAGCAACGTCCGCCATGCTTCCCAAACACTACAGTTAATTAGCACACTGCTACAGAAATTCCCTCGAACTTACGGAAAGGCATTGATAAAAGTTCATCCCGCAATATTCGTACAATTACGGACACTTTTTTTTCTTCAAAATTATGGACTTTTAGATGGTTTCACAAAACACTCAATGAATTCACGAATCCTCTCTGTAAATCTGATGATCAACTTAATCTGCATTCCCTGTTTATAATAAAGGATTACGGGGG
>NQII01000012.1:1400889-1515537 GCA_002778355.1 Clitarchus hookeri
GGGGGGGGGGGGGAATGTTTATATTCCGTTATGTGGTTGTTTCACTATGTACCAAAAAAACGGTTTTATCTTGGAGTGTGATTTGAACCTGTATAAAAAATGTTATGGCGTAAGATGCTCGCTGTTTACTCGTCATGGTCTTGTAAGAATTGTGGGTAAAACATTACTATCGTGATAGTGACGTGTGTAACTGTATCACTCTGTGTTAAGGTTCGAGTGATTGAAGTGCTGCTAGCAGTAGCTTGTTTTACATTCTGACGTTTCAGAGAAAAGTTTTAAGTTGCGTAAATATTCTAACTACGCTTGTAATGATAATTTTCTCGCTACAGCGTCGATAAATATTTTGTGAAGCCTCGCCACTGCTTGTGCGTTCGCGCAGCACGAAACCGTACATTTTATTAATACATTATCGACTTTTCACAACAATAAGGTAGCACACAATTAAAATTACTCACAATAATAATAATAATAATGGCGTGTGGGGAGTGCACCCAGGGCAAGGCGACACCCTCCGAGTGACGGTCTATCCAGCTGGGACCCGTAGGTGACCGTCATCCCCGGGCATGACAGAAATGAAACCCTAGAATGGAGTGGCGCTGGAATGCAAGGGCGGGGGAAGCGGGAGTACCCCGAGAAAACCCGCCGGCAAGCGGCATCGTCCAGCACGATTCCCACATGCGAAAATCCGGGAGTGAGCCCGCCGGGGATCGAACCCAGATCGCCGTGGTGGCAGGCGAGCGCCCTGGACACTACGCCACCGCTGCCCCAATTACGCACAAGAAAATTTAACAACTCGTACAATGTTAATTTTCTATTGTCGTGCATTGGCAATAATTACTATGAATCCGAAATGATGACGCGAAAACGAAAAATTCCTGCTGGAGGGTTGAAGCCGATCCAAAACTATCCTTACCTGCACGCTATCAAATTCCCTTTGATTATATATCACATGTCTCGGCATGATGACAGTTCTTAGCTTACTGCGCCAATCAGAATTTAATTACTCCAACAATGACTGTCTGTGATTCACGGGCAGACACTTAGATCTACTTTCAGAAGATAAGTGTTTTCGAGCACTGGTCGTGAAATCTTTCCGCGGGAAATACGTGACCCTACCTGTAGATAATACGGAGGGTTTCCGTATTTTTTATGCACGGAGCCCAGTTCCGGTTATATTCAATACGGGCAGCGTTTCCGTAAATTTACTCTACATTCCAGTCACGATCTCCGTGGATTTACAGACATTTTCAACAATGCAGAGGCAATGATAAGTTAAACTGAATTATAGCAGAAAATAGTCCAGTGATATCAGCTTCCAACTCATTTTGTAAACGCATGGAGGTTTTTTTTCGTTGTTTTCTGTCGTTTATTTCCCTATGCTGCTTAAATAACGAGAATTACTGCACTCTAAGACTGAACATTGGTAAATCGTTTGCGAACATGAAATATCCCTTTTAAAAAAATGCATCCTACCATAAAGGGGGCAAGATGTTACAATGTTTTGAAATATACGCTGGTGCAACAATTTTTTTTCTCCTGATATTCCATTGTTTCAACTTGTGAAATGTTGCCTGCATGTGCGAATCTGTAAATGCCTGTGTGCTCACCATAATTTTCCTGATATATGGTGGGAATTGGCAGACAAGCACTAGTTTATATATCAAAAGCTTTATGACATACTAACTGGGAAAACAATAAAAAAAATATTCGTAGATACACGCAAAATCGGAATCAGAGAATATCTACTGATTGCCAGTTGAAATTGCTCTGAAATCCACTAATTCAAACAGTAGGAAACCGGTTATTATTTTTGATTGATAAAGAAGCATCAGGATTAAAATACAGTGCAATACGGCGGGAATTTAATTAATTAAAATTGTTTTGGAGCATAAAAAAAATATTACATGTACAAAAAACTTCTGTATAAGGTTAGGTTCGAACGTCCGCCCAAAACGCAATAGCCACTGCAGTCGTGATGGTTTGCCGCCGTACCAATTCCGCTACTTTCCACTGCAATAATGTATCTCGTATTTGTCATAGTAAGAGAAACATATAATGGCAAACGGCTCTAAGTGTTTCGTCATGAGACGTTACTTCATACTGTAGAGATATACACATATTCTGCGCACGTGCATGTGTTTGTAAGGTTCGAAAGTCACTATGAGTTACGTTTAATACAGATTATGTGCTTCAAAAGATAAATATAGAGGTTTCAGTTATGGGTTGTTCACAATAAAGTGAGAACTTTTGAGGCCCTAGTCACTTTTTTTCTTACAGCAATTTTTTTTTATCCTTTAACCACCTCTTCAAATAAATATTGCCATATAAGTAGGGCCAGTGACTTTTCGCGTAAAAATCGGAGCACACAGTAGACTTCAATACCATATACACACCTCAGCTGTTATACCTCCATTGGCTGCTGGTGCCGTGTCCGTCTTTGACCAAGCCACTCAGCACTAAGAAACTCCGACACTGAACCTTCGTGATTCGTGCGCAAACGGTTAACACGAGCCAGAACATTTTTTATCCAACCAAAGAAGCTGGACGACCCTACAGTGCTTTGGGATGTGTCTTGTCTCGAAATCTTTTCGCGAAATGACACTGCCCCTACTTATAAATAATAAACACAGCGTGCATATTTCACCGCACTCGCAAGTTAACGTCTAAGGTAAAAATAAAATATGTTTACTTACTAATATTCCAAATGAGAGGGCTTTCAAAAGTGCTCGCTTTATCGTAAGTAGCCTATAACAAGGTTGCTGCTGTTTTCTTGTATCCGCCAGTTTACAACGCAACGATATGTTACGCAATGAAGCTGTTATTTTGAAGTGACAGACTGACTAGTAATAACTGTGCTAATTTGTCAGTGGAATGATAGAACCAATTCTGTGTTACATAAAATTTGTCTCTTTCTTATCATTTGATCAGTCAACCTGCAGAAAACAAAACTTTTATCGGTGAAAATTCGCGTATCTTATTGAATCATCTCACTGCCAAATTAGTTAAATTATTACTATCAATCTGTCACTGAGAATAACAGTTTAAATCTGTGGTTTCTCGTTGCATTGTAAAATGGCGGATACCAGAGAACACCGGTAACCTCGTAAATTGAAACCACTATATTCATGTTTAAAAGTACAGAATCTTAACTTAATTTAACGTAAGTTGATTTTCGAACCTTGAAAAGACACGTGCGTGCGCAGAATATGTACATATTTCGACAGCATCAAGTACATTCCCATCACTGATCTTACAGGCGTTTGCTATTCTGTTCCGATAATATGAGCGCTTGCTTACGCAGTGATCAAGTAGGGCATTGGGCAAGAGGACTGACCAATGAAGGCTACGGCATGCTTTACTATTTGAGCGGAGGTTCGATCCCAATCACATACACAAATAGTTTTATTCAGACAATATCTGTGTTTTGCAACATCATAATTCGTACTTAATTGATCTCACATAGGAACTCTCTTTTTTTATCCTGAAGCTCAGTTATCAAACAAATATAAATAACTAATTTTCTAGTGTTTGAATTAGTTGATTTATTTTAACTAAAGAATTAGATATATTTTTTTATACAGATTCCGAATGGAGCAGTTTTAACTGTTAATCAGTAGATATTTACTGATTTATATTTACAGTGTACCACCTTGAACGTATTTTTTTTGTTGGATCCATTTAGCCTTATATGACCTAAATATATTCCGTGTGATTGAAGTGGTTTAGTTTAGGATTCAAATTTTTGCAGTTTTATTATATATATATAAATTTACTTGTTACTATATCTAGCTATTTACTTAGGCACTGATTTATGAATTTCGCAAATAACCGTAGTATAAAAAGTTTTTTGTTTATTACAAATTTCGTGAAATAACCTAACGAAACACTTTAGACTCTTTAAAGAGTCATACTCATTTTTATACGACTGTGGACATTCAACAACTTTTATTTAGCCTAATTTTATATAATGACCAATTTCATCATACTGAATGCAATTTCTTAATTATATGCATGTAAATATATGAATAATGGTCAAAACTGGTTGACCAACACTGGTGATTTACCCGCTCGCTGAGTAATAAGTTGATGAGTACTATTAGAAAATCATTTTTGATAACGTTAAATAAGACGCTAAGAAAAAAATAATTCATTACTTGTAATAATAAACAAAGATATACGTTGAAGGAATGAAGTTGGCATTTTCGAATAAAACTAAATAATAATCATATAACTTGTTATGAAACAAAACTCGGGGGAGTATCGACCTGTAGATGCAAATTATTCTGGATAACACAGTGCATACAAAAGAGAAGACTGTATGTTTCTTACTGCTAAACGTATGCATTATTTCGACACCAGCCCCGCTAGTACGCTGGCACACAGGAATGAAGCAATTCTAGTAGGGGTTGCTTTAATGTGGTTATACAATCTGCGCTGAATGACTCCGCGAAGATCAGGAACAAGGATCATGGAAGGAGAAAGAGTTGGCGCTTGCAGGCTAGACCTCGGGTCTTATTTGCTGGTCGAATTTGGGGCCATAAACGATTATTTTTTGCGAACCACACAGCATCAACTCTGTTTTTTTATTCATAATCGAACGAAATTTTATTGCCCTTCACTGCGTAGTAGAAATCAATTGAATGTTATATATGTGTCGATATTTGACTTCCTTTTCATTCATTTTTTTTTTGTTCATGCAACATAATTATACAGGTTGTTTAAAAAAAAGGATGCTCGCAGCTTAAAGGATGGATAATANATATATGTGTCGATATTTGACTTCCTTTCCATTCATTTTTTTTTGTTCATGCAACATAATTATACAGGTTGTTTAAAAAAAAGGATGCTCGCAGCTTAAAGGATGGATAATACGTAATACGTGGAGGAGAAAATGTTAATAAGCATACGGCCGACTCAGTTTCCCTTTTATATAATCGCCCTCCAAACCTAGTAGGCCTTGCTACGGTGGACGGATAATACATGCCAGGTACCAGTAGCGTGTGGTGAACTGTTGCAAGGTAAGCTGGTGCTTGCTCACTACTGCACATTCTCGGTGCATGCAGCAGGAGTCGGTAACCACCGTGCAGTCTACGGGAAGTGAATGTATTCCGACCACTCGCAAGCGAGCAGCATGGGACCAATCACACGTCCTGTGGCGTCAACTGCTTAGCTACGTTTCAGTGGTGGAAGTGTAAGCCAGCAAGCAACAGGGTACAGCACAGAGCTAATACCGGCTTACCTCGCAACAGTTCACCACACGCCACTGCCAGGTACAGGGCACAGAGTATGTGACCTGCTACAAGAAATGTTCAAAATGTGCACCATGGGCTTCAACACAGCCTAGAAGACGTCTTTCAAATAATGATCGTACCCTAACAAATACGTCGTGGTTGGCGCGAATCTGTTGAAATTATATACTCCGTCCGCCGTAGTAAGGTCCCACAGCTTCGGAGCGCGATTACGTGAAAGGGAAGCTGAATCGGCCTTCTGTTTATTAACATTTTTTCCTTTCACATTTTAAGTACTACCCATCCTTTATGCAGCGCTTTTTTTAAAACCAACTTGTGTATTGCACTTGTACAGCCCGCTAATGCCCCAAAATCACACCAAGTTGGAATCAAAAACGATAAAAATTCTCTATTATAAAATCTAAGTCCTCTATTTTCAGTGATTTGTTTATTATAGGGAATGATAACGTTAATGTCAATATTTTCCCTCTTACAATATTTTTTCGCGTTGATAATTTGTTAAATTTTTATAAATAAATATAAAGATTTAGTAGACCTAGAGGTCTAAAAACTCATGAATTTTCCCAGTCTTTGCAAAATATTTTGTTGGTCCAAATAAATGTCTCACTCAGCGAGCTTTCTTACATTTTTAAGGTATCTATTTCCTCAGGTTAACATAGCTACAGTGGCACAGAACAGATAAATACACACGAGTAAAATGGCGTGGCTGTTCATTTGACGTGAGCTTCCCCTTTCGCCGATTGGCTGCGCGAAGTTGTGGCAACGAGCCTTAAGTCTGATTGGCTGCCGCGTGCCGTGAAAAATTCCCTTATTGGCTGGGCTGCTGGCTGGCTAGCGAGTTACCAGGCAGTGATTGGCGAACGGCGTGACGCCATTTTTCTGGCGCGTGCAGCTGGAGTTCGCGTCTGAAGACGCCGTTTCGCTTCTGTATTCTCTGGTGTTCTGTGACGACGGGCCGCAGCGGGTTAGCGGTCGAACGCGCCTCCCACCGCAGCGAACTGAGTTCGATTCCCGGCGTTGTCAAAACAAGATTTTCGTATTTGGGAAACGTGGCAGACGTTGCCGTTAGCCTGAGTTCTCTCTGCGTAATCCAGTTTTGCCAACAATTAGGTTTGTTTCCTGCTCCATATTCACTTCACTTTAAAACCATTTGTGCAATAAGTTGGCAACACCCCTTCTACTTCAGATATAGTCCATTCACTGTTACATGACACTATTCTGAAGGCCAGCTAAAGTTCTACGTCCCGGATATTCCTCCGCCTAATGCAAACAAAGCTTAACTAAGTATGGAAAACCGCACCAAAGTGACTGCGCACCACATTCG
Organism: Clitarchus hookeri; assembly: GCA_002778355.1. Taxonomy (NCBI): domain Eukaryota; kingdom Metazoa; phylum Arthropoda; class Insecta; order Phasmatodea; family Phasmatidae; genus Clitarchus; species Clitarchus hookeri. The sequence continues at coordinate 1,407,463 of NQII01000012.1, forward strand.
TGCGCACTCACCTTAATAATATATTGCATAAGAACTATTTCTTACCAGGAATTACAAACATATCTGATTTCTCAATGGTTTTGTTCGTATAAATTATAAATAATATATTATAATTTATATATAGAATATAATTAAAATTTCAATTGAACCCAATATAAGGAACCTTTACGTTAACAGAAGTATAAAACGCTTTAGATACATGGCATATTCAGGAAATAACCAAACACGTAATACATGGGGTGATTTTTCAAAGGTGATTCAAAAAGTGTGAAGAAACCGTGAATACACTATATATATATATGTGAGTGTGTNATATATATATATATATATATATGTGAGTGTGTGTGTTTCACAGAATCTTACTTTCAGATCAAATATATGAAACCGAGTGATGTCGGAACATAGGGTATATCTTAACAGATTAGTTTTACAAAAATAAACATTATTTCCAGATATCATGTCAATATTCCCCTTGTAGACGTATTGCCCCAGTGTGCTTCATATCCTTTGAAAAATTTGCCATCGTGTTATTCACTACGCCAGTGTGTCTCGGTATTTCTTCGACCAAGTGATAAGTTTTTTTTACGCGCTAAGCTATTTGCAGTAGAGTCACAGGCATCCATTGTTAAACTAACACTGTACCAAGAAAATTGGGAAATTATTTTCCTCACTGCAGACGACACGTTTAATAGAACTGTCCACAAGCCCTTAACACTTCCTGCAATATGTCACAGCCTCTGCATATTATTTACATAAGACGCAGCAGTCGCGCTTTCTTGAAGGTGTATTTATTTACCAAGTAAACGGTAAGCTCACTGTGTTTCGGTATAATCCGCGCTTTAAAAGCTATTAGTAGGGCCAGTGACTTTTCGCGTAAAAATCGGAGCACACAGTAGACTTCAATACTATATAAACATCTCAGCTGTTATACTTCCATTGGCTGCTGGTGCCGTGTCCGTCTTTGACCAAGCCACTCAGGACCAAGTAACTCCGACAATGAACCTTCGTGATTCGTGCGCAAACGGTTAACCCGGACCAGAACATTTTTTAGCCAATCATAGAAGCTGGAGGACCCTAAAGTGCTTTGGACTCTATCTTGTCTCGAAATCTTTTCGCGAAATATCGTTGCCCCCAGCTATTATTATTTTTAAAAAAATTCTGTTATAAACAGACACTGACGTAAGATTTCATAGCTACGCTGTCAATTTCCCAACCCATTATTTCACCCATTCTAACCAAGTGTACACATTTGTGTATATTATGCGTGTGTAGGTAATTTTTGGTCTTTGCTGTACACTGCGAAACTTAATGACAAACAGTCTTACTTATGGGTGAATGGTTCGCAAACCGTGTTACTGGCTTAGGTCATAATTTGTTTATATAACTGTAGCCGACCATATAGCATATAGTTTGCAGGCTGTGACAACGGAGAAAGTGCCGTGTCTTCATAAGGACACTTCCTACCAGCTGGCAGCTGCGAAATTGAAATAGGAAATCCCATGTTTAGGAAATTTCGCCTCAGTGCGTCAATTTTAAAGATAGGCGCTTCAAACAAAATGTATTCTTCACAAATTTTTTAAGGAAAAGTTCTCTACAGTGGATGTTTTTCCATAACATGTATAGCCTGGTTGTAAGGAATTTTCAAAATTTATGTTTTACAAAAAAGTACATATTGCCTATCTATATTGAAAATGTATGCTCGTAGGAATCTTCTAAAAATTTTGTGAATAAAACATTTTGTTTGAAACTCCTGTCTTTAAAATTTACGCATTGGAGCTTAATTTACTTAACATGGGATTTCTTATTTAAATTTCGCAGCTGCCAGCCGGTAGGTAGTTGCCTTAAGTACAGCTTGCATCATAGCAATTTTTGTTTGCAACTCCTGAAGCGGTAAATTAAAGGGGGTCTAAAAGGGTCCAGCGAATCACATGACAAGCCAATACGTTTGGTGAGTAAACAGCATTGGGTAAACCAGAAGACCAACTTGACTTACGAACTAAGACTATATTTTTACAGAAGATATATTCGCAAGTACCTGCGACATTATGAAGTTATTTAGTTTAGAAGAATAGTTACATTTATTTCATTTTAAGAGTTCTATTGTTAAGTTAAGAGTTTTTGATTTAATAGTTCTTTGTAGCTAGGAAATATTGACAGTTATAAATAGTACGGTCACATTTCATTCTGATTATTTGAGTGATTTTAAGTGTTTTACGTTATTCAAACTTGCAATACATTTCGTTTTGCACGCACCTGCACTTAACATCACCCATAGTTTTTGCACAAGCAGCTATATACAGTTTTACGTTGTTGAGTGTCCGCTATTTTGCTGAAGCTCATAGAAACGAGTTAGTATAGTACAAACATTTCTTGAGGTATATTAAAAACATGGCCGCTGTAGTTTTATAAACGATTAGTTTTTCAAGACAAATCTTTGTACTGTTACAAGCATTTGTAAAATTACAAAAAAAAATCTCAATAAAAATTACAAATTTTTTTTTACAGTGTGCTGTTCCTAGCATTATTTCCAAATTAAACAATTCCTTAATTGATCCGACTTTCTACGGTCTGCTACTTCTGTAACTAGCGGACCAGCGTTTGACTTAATGGTTAAGGGGCCCGCCTACCCGCACAGTTTTTCTTCTTTTTGCCCGTGAAGCGCGGAGCTATAAGGGTCACACTGGCACGCGCTACAAGAGCGCCATCGCCGCTACGGCAGGGCTCTGAACTGGCGTGCAGTGTTCTCCTAGTGCTGCGTATTAACTCTGTTTTATTTACAAAGGCCGTTTTTTGACAGTTCTAAGACAGTAGGCTCAGTGTTGTTGCTTTGTTAAGGTATCCTTCCGCCTCAGTTGTTCTGACACGCGAAAGTCATGCTGTTTGTTATGTAAGCTGTTGACATTACGAGGGAGTTCGACATTATACAGAGTGATTCTAAAATCATGGGACAAATATTGAGAGGTGATAGAGATCACTAAAACCAACAATTTTTGTATAGGAATATATGGGCGGGAGTGACGCGTTGAGGCACAAACACAAAAATAACACATGAAATGCAACACATTGTTTATTTACAACGTCGCCGCTAAATGCCTTTTTACAGCAATGTTTATAATAATTGCTCAACATTGCTACCGCCGACGGTAATGCAAGCTTGGTAGCGTCGGTGGAGTGATTGGCGAACAAATTCAAATACGCCGGGTATTTCGCGCACGNGGTGGAGTGATTGGCGAACAAATTCAAATACGCCGGGTATTTCGCGCACGCCACCATTGTCAGCCAATCACGCCATGTGTAGAGGTCGCCAAGCATGCGTGACTGTTGGTGGATGCATTTCCAGCAACTGTTTTAACATTTTCTATACGGAATCACTCGCTATGCTGCTAATGAACATTTTATGTTGCCAGCACTTAGCTTTCCAAACTCGGTAAAAAAAAAATTAGTTATACATAAGTCCGCGTGATTTTTTAATTGGTATCTTAGAATTGATGTAAGGCAAATCTTAATGTTGCTTAAGTAGGCTTACGTTAATGGGGATTCGAATTTCGGCTGGCCTTCTTACACGTGTTAAATTGTAATTAACTCTTAGCGTGTAATGCATACATTTATCTTGAGCCTTTCATTAATAACTACAGCGTTCAAACCAAAGGGCTTTATGGTGATCATGTAATTTGAACTTCGTATTTTGAGGAGATTAAATGCAGTTTTATGACAAAATTTCAAGCTGTGCTGGTCTTATATGCTTCAATTTACGGCATTTCATGAAAAAANTTAAATGCAGTTTTATGACAAAATTTCAAGCTGTGCTGGTCTTATATGCTTCAATTTACGGCATTTCATGAAAAAAATAATTTTTCCCTATGTTACTTAGTCTTTAAATAGTTGAGACATACAGTAGGAAGGCTTCATTTAGAGTTTCTTTTGAAATCACTTCAAATGGGTTATAGGTCTGTACCGTTGGATTAAACCGTACATTTTAAAGAAACCCTGGAAATNTTTTGAAATCACTTCAAATGGGTTATAGGTCTGTACCGTTGGATTAAACCGTACATTTTAAAGAAACCCTGGAAATCCCGCTGTTCATGGTTTGTTTCAGTACCGCTTCCAAAATGATGCCATAAATTGTACGCTAATTTTTTTGACATTTTNCCCGCTGTTCATGGTTTGTTTCAGTACCGCTTCCAAAATGATGCCATAAATTGTACGCTAATTTTTTTGACATTTTGAATGACACTTTGCATATCTTTACGAGTCACTACTGTACTTCAGTTTGCCGTTTCATATGTTGTAGGGTTACGATAACGTTTAATGCTTTCCTCAGGTAATTTATATGCAAAATCATACGAGTTTCTGGAACTTGTACAAAGTTTTTATAATACAGAATTTTTGGCACTAAAATAACGAATAAAGGGGGGGTTTTATAAGAAACCCATAATGATTTAAAACATTCCAGCCTCAAAATATGAGACTGAACTCGTAACCCCAGAACATGCATATGTATCAGTCATATATTTTTCAAAAAATTAAATNGCACTAAAAATGTGCCCCGCCGCTGGCCCGGCAGCCGGGGGATTGTATAGAGATACGCGTTATTAACATAAATACCAATACTGAGAGGTCCTTAAGACATGGCCAGCCCCATCAGTTCATCGCAGCAGGACAGCCAACTTCACTGTTCGTCGCTATTGTGGCACATCATTACCACTCCTCATCGCCACACAAACACCACATCTTTTCTAACAGTAAAGGACCCACGACCTCTAATTCTTTCTTTCTTCAACGTACGTTTCCACCTCCAAGATTGCAACCACCAGGCATCCAACTCTCCCCCGACCAATCACAAAACTTGTTCACAAGATTGATATTTCTTGAACTTACCCACAGAAATGAGGGCATCTCTTCTCGTAACTTTGTGGGAGATGTTACCCACGGCCCCGCTGTGCTCAACCTGTCGCAACAATACCGGTGAAGGAGGCCACAGGCGAGTTTACAAAACAAAATAACCATAATAACGAGCCGGAATGGAATCTCTTAACATCAATAATGAAATGCAGAGAACAGAAAATGTGGGTCCAGCAGACATCAGGTCATTATAGACTAAATTCATCAAACTATTAGCAGACCCCGCCTCCAGTGCCCAACGGGAGCCAATCAGAAGGCATTATAAAACACAGGCGCACGTGGAGGGTCGCGAAGTACGAGGGAGGGGATCTTCGCAGTCGGCGAGTGTCCAGGGGATTGCTCGGCGGCCAGACGAGGAGCCGGTGGCGATCTGGGCAGAGGGTCTGGAGTTCGAGACCCTGTGAATCCTAACTAAATCATCTTCACTCTACTTATAAAAAATACCTTTCCTTTCTTCCCTTCTTCCATTGGCCTTATAACTGGAACTTCTCTATTACGTGTCACTTCTGTTACAATTGTTAAATAAATACTTCACTTGAACCTTTAATATGAACTTCTTCTCGGGCCCTAATTTCCTATACTAATGCTACGCATTCCCTTCTATGTTTTTTTNTGAACCTTTAATATGAACTTCTTCTCGGGCCCTAATTTCCTATACTAATGCTACGCATTCCCTTCTATGTTTTTTATTCCCGTAGGAGTTAGAGCATAACACGCATATAAAATTCATTTTACAAAGACTTGCATGCATAAAAATTGATATTGGTACAGAATGATGCACATTGTGAATTTTTTAAATAAAGTATCCGTAGTTATCGGGAAAAAAGCAAATATTTTAATTATTTTTGTTAATACACTTTAAAGTATTTAGTAATACTGCACATTATACAATATGCTCTGTTCTGTTTACAAATCCCTAGATGTTTTTCGGGTTCCTTAAAACAACTATTCTACAGATCTTAGAGTTGATTTCATAGAGTTGGGCGGCTTTTAACAACGACGTCTTGAGAGCCGATTGCAGACCTTACAGGAAATCAGTTAAATCTTTATGACAAATAATGAAGAAACATAATTTTTCATTAAATATAATTTTATTAAATGGATGATAAAAGAGATAATTAATTAAGGAATGCAATTATTTCGTTAAGTATTTTATGAAACATCAAGGCTGATATAAATTTACCTTGCTGTTAAAAATAAACGACAGCCATTTGGAAACACTAGAAATGTAACAATTTTGAAAATAAGTAACTTAGAAAACATATACCTTTGAAATATCAAGCATCTCCCCTAGTACCCCTTGTAAACCAAGTGTTATGGGAATTATGCAGCTGTAAAAAAAAACCCATTTAAAAACCGCAAATAAATTTTTTTAATTAAATAACGAACTAACAAGTTTTATTAATTTATGCAATTGTGCCAGGTTTAGTTTCAATTCGTTTACGTGTTTAAACATGTAAGCTACATAAAACTTAATATATAATAAAGCCTCAATTTTGATATTAAATAACTGAAATACAAATCATACCGTAAAGAAACGTAAGTCACCAAAGTATAACAAATTCAGTGAGTATTTTTTGCAAAATTCCTATCATTTGTTACGTAAAGTTAACTATAAAGTCGCAATCTCTTCAAAAATGGCGGGAAAAGGCAGTTCATTGGCATGAAATGCTCGAAATTGCACTGCTACTTATCACCGTTGGTAGTAATAAGCTGTACACGTCTTCAGACATGACACATAACTCCATGATACGTACAAAACTGCCATAAAAAAATTTTGCCAGCTTGAAATTAAAGTGGCTCTCAATGGCACTAGAAGTCTTCCAAATTTCGTGCGAACTGGTCGACTATTATTTTTAAGGTGTCAATATATTTTAAAAATGGTGAAATAGAAAGTCTGTCAAGTAGTGTATTATGTGAACACATCACACTTAGATAGCTTATCTGATCTGGTCGCCACACTTCCTGTGGTGGCGAAACTCCTTTAACAATTTTTTAAAATGCAGCCATTTTTTATAATTTAGATTTAGATATGGTTCAAAACCATAAAATTCGGTTGGTCACCCACAGTACTGTAAGTGTTTTCAAGTTGGTGAAATTGACTGGAAGGGTTCTAACGATTTTTTGAAAGCACTCGTGTGTACACAAACACACACACACACAGTTAGGCGGTTTCACAACATTTTATTTCAGCAGTAAATAAGGCTAAAATATAAACTCCAAAACCTAAGTGAAGGGGCCGCGGTGGCTGAGCGGTTAGCCTGATCACCTCCCACAAATGCGAACCGGGCTCAAACCGTTTAATTATTTCATTTATTGTATATGTGTGGCAAATTGCGAAACGAAGACGAATTGTTGGTAATTATATACCCTCTTCGTCACGAAGGGATGAAGGGAGTTTGGGAGAATGTGGGTACTGAAGGGATGAAGGGAGTGTGGGAGAATGTGGGTACTGAAGGGATGAAGGGCAAAAACAGCTGATGACTGTAGCGCCTATGTGGAACGAAACACAGCGAAGGTGAAGCGGTGATGACAATATTATGTTTTTAGGGGGGCGGGGTTAATGCCGGAATTACTATGATTAGTGCCACCTGTTTTTCGCGAAAACATTTATGCTGTGGCGAGGCTTCAACATCCTATGTACACGCTTGTAGCATTCCTTCGGCTATTGGCCGCCTGTATTTGTATGTAGAGCGATTGTTTTATAAGTCAGCCAATCAGAATTGTTTCTTCGATAGTGACTGCTCGTGATTCGCGGGTTGACAATTAAGGGGCTTAACAAANAGTCAGCCAATCAGAATTGTTTCTTCGATAGTGACTGCTCGTGATTCGCGGGTTGACAATTAAGGGGCTTAACAAATCAAATGATCCAATCAAAAAAACTAGTTATGAACTAAAAGTGTTTTGGAAAACAACTTGTTCTGAAATCTTTTAGCGGAAAAAAAAAACAGGTGGCCCTAACGAAGACTTAACGTTACACGCAACATGCATAACGTAACACTTTTACGTCATCTCGGGTGTTATATTACTGTGTTTTGCATAACCAAGTTAACATAATGCAGTNGCATAACGTAACACTTTTACGTCATCTCGGGTGTTATATTACTGTGTTTTGCATAACCAAGTTAACATAATGCAGTAAATAGGAATGCCGGGAGTAGAAGTTGTTGCATCTTACATAGAAAACTCTTAACGATTAAGGTTTCTGAGGCGTATTTGTGTTACAAATTTGATGTAGCCCACACTCTAAATCGGAAACAGTGATAATGGAGCCAAATCAGTAAAAACCTGTGATAATTGAGTGACTTATAATCAGTGCCGGATAACTAATTAATAAGATGGCTGGATTTCAGTGAATTATTTGTGATTCCCACTTAATGTTGAGAATTNCAGTGCCGGATAACTAATTAATAAGATGGCTGGATTTCAGTGAATTATTTGTGATTCCCACTTAATGTTGAGAATTCCACTGCCATAAGTTACTTGTTCCCAGTTAATTTGCATGATTTGGCAGTCGGCAGTAGCTTATCAACTGACTTTCAGTGAATGTTATTTCACTGACTGATATCACTGATTCGGGCTTCGAGTGCAGGACAGACGTGCGGAAGTTGGTCTTACAACGTAATATAAATCGATCTGCTCGATGGAGTAATGTTGTGTTCCGTAAACTACTAAAACTTGTTAACATGATAGTAGCAATTCGGCTCTTCATTCAAGAGTTTTAACATTTCTGAGCGCCATAATTATATTCCGGTAGTGTATAAAACTTTCTAAATACACACGAATTAACAAACTAAATAATACCACCTTAACTTCTGTTGTCCTTTGTTCTCATTTACGAGAGAAAATAACTATGTAAGCGCCGTGTAAAATGCGTGCGCAGACGATTGGCGTAAAATAAAACCAAAACCACGAAAATCAAAGATAACAAGACTTCATTTCCTATTGAGATTTGCATGATTTTCGCGAAACTATTTTTTTACCCAGCAGAACTTTAAAACACTTTTACTGAAAACCCACTTTCAAGAATGGATTATTTACTTGTTATGCGGTTAAGGTGTTATCCGCATTCACTGACGTTCGGTATCAGAGTAACTTGATTCTCATTGTCCAGTCGAGTAAACACATGTCCTCTCGCTAATACAATTGGCTAGTAAGCAAAGGAAAATTTCTGGAATGACAGTAGAAAATTGAAACACAGTCTGCGAAAAACTCTTTTCACGGTAACCAGGTATCCCTGCGTAATACCTATCATTAGAGACACTGGAAAATCGCAAAAAAATGTTTGGGCCATCCTAAATTCAATAATAACCATTTCATGGTAGTATGATCAAGTATTTGACTCGGCGAAGTCATTTGCAGGCCAATTAAAAAAGTCCCGCTTTTGAGTATCAGAATCCTCATTGGCCGAATGAAACGAGACAGTAGCTTCATACATCCATGACGAACAATCACGAAAGAAGACTTTCGGACATGTTTACAGTACGTTGAACGCTAGCAAACAGTTATCTCTTCCCGTTATAAAACATCGCGTCTTTTTATCATGCGAAAGCTATTCATTCATAGGATTTTCTCTTCGCGAATGTACGTTTTGCGTAGAGACTCCGAGAATTTCGTGAGTAATAGCGGTGCTACGCTAGAATTTGAACATTTGCACTTTCTTATTACTTTCCACTCGTTTCCTAACAAACACTGCATTACTCTAAGCCAATAATACGCATGTAGAAAGAGACCGGATCAATCACGTTAAATCTGTTCACGTTTAATTAAGCACGCTTCAAATGAACCTTTAAAAAATGTCACTGCCCCTACCTGCATATATTTAAACGGACCCACTGACTGTCATGCACCCAGCAAAGTTGGCAACCATAGAGGGAAAGTAATTACGTGTATTTCGTTGCATTAAAAGAGCCAGGGTCCACATTCGCGAATACCGGGATAATTTATTATGATTTCTGTTTTTTTAAAGCACACAAAATATTTACTTTTGTTATAATTTCACAGTTTCACTTGACCGACGCACGGATTAGGCAATACGGCCCATGGTAATACTAACTGCANCTTTTGTTATAATTTCACAGTTTCACTTGACCGACGCACGGATTAGGCAATACGGCCCATGGTAATACTAACTGCACATATGGTGTAAGAATACACAACGTACATACAAGTAGATCTTTAGCAGGGCTTTTCAAAACTGCTCAGTTTACCGCGAACGGTCTATACGACCCAGTCCACGTGATAAAGTGCTCGTCACGAAGACACCAGCTAATGGCAGCGCCTGGGATGTGGACAGAACTGTCAAGTTCAGCCCAGCCGTCAAATGTNCGTCACGAAGACACCAGCTAATGGCAGCGCCTGGGATGTGGACAGAACTGTCAAGTTCAGCCCAGCCGTCAAATGTACTCGCAAAATTTCAAGATACATAGTTTTACGTTAAACGCTGTTAGCGGTTAATTGGGAATTTATAAAATCAACTTTTAAAAAATATTACTGCCTTTACCTGTATACAGAATGTATCTAAACTCACAGACCAACTTTGGATGCAGGTTAATAACGAAAAAAAAAAAAAAAGTTGGAAACATTTAGACTACCTACGATCTAAGGCAAATCATAAGGACGGTACACATTTTTGAAGTTTTTCAAGTTAAACCTAAAGCAATAGTTAATTGCAGTGCCACTGTTATGTACCTCATAGAATCTTGGGGCCGCGGTGGCTGAGCGGCTAGGCTGCTAGCCTCCCACCAAGGCGAACCGGGTTCACTCCCCGTTCGGATCACTCCAGATTTTCGCAAGTGGGAGAGTCTTCCCGGTCGATGCCGTTGGCCGGCAGGTTTCCTCGGGGATCTCCCGTTTGCCCCGCCCCTGCATTCCGGCGCTGCTCCATTCTCACTCCATGTCACCTTCATCGGCTCTCAAGACCTCGTTTGTTAAGAGCCGCCCAAATTNCCGGCGCTGCTCCATTCTCACTCCATGTCACCTTCATCGGCTCTCAAGACCTCGTTTGTTAAGAGCCGCCCAAATTTCTCAACTCAACTCTATGTAATCTTCCCCTCCCTTTGATAACGGCAACAGTGTGTTATTAGGTGTTGTGCGTGTTGCCCACCTGCAAGGTGTTGGTAAATACGGTTTTGAAAGTAAAACACGCATTACTAGGAAACGGGAAGGCTTATGGTTAGGGAAAGTGATATTTCGCGAAAATATTTCGACATAAGGTACAGTTAAAAGCACTGTGGAGTGGCCCACCTTTCTTGATTGACGGAAACATGTTCTGGTCAGTGTTAAATGTTAGCACACGAATTGCGGAGTTTCAGTGTCGGAGTAACATAATCCTGAGTGGCTGGGTCAATTGCGGAAACAAAACTAGCAGCCAATGGAAGTACGACAACAGCCGAGGTGTATGTATGGTACTGAAGTCCACCGAGGGCTCCGATTTTTTCGCGAAAAATTACTGTCCCTACTTGGTGTATACACAAGGCGACCTTTATCGCTAATTGTGATATGCGGACTAGCAATCCATCATTTAAAACTAAAATATGCTACCGCGTCATGGAGGTTAGTTCGAAATAAGGGTAGTCGCCATGATTATTTAAATTAAATTACTTGATGACAGCGACAGGTGTTATGGTGTTTACAGATCGATGTCCAGTTACCAATTATCCAGAAAACCAGTGTTACATCTTAAATATATTTGCAATATTTACAGTTCACTAATATTTCCGGTCCAAATTCAAAGATGTGCATCGTCCTTAGGATCACTTAAAACACTAGTTCGTATATATATTTACAACTTTTTTTTTTTTCGTGATTAAGGCGAAGCTGAAGTTTGTAGGTTGAATTAAGATACACTCTTTAGATTTATTTTTAACGCGCAGATTGACTGGCAGGTGCCCAGTAAGTTGGTAAAAACTGAGGGATTGTAGTTCCATGTCGTATCGTTGAATTCAACTTTTAAGATAAATATTTGTGAACACTGAAATTATTTTGATTTTCTATGAGTATACATGAAGGAAACCGCAAATTCGTAAAATATTTCCTTGAACGACATATGAAAAAAAGTGATCAGATCTATGGAAATGTTAGTGTTAATATGGTGGAAGAATACACGAAGTGCATACAAGCAGGTCTTAAGCAGGGCTTTCAAAGTGCTCAGTTTACAGTGAACCAACTTTACTTCAAACGATCGATATAAGTTTCATCGTAGTACAAGTATAGCCGGCTCTTACGTAAACGCGATGCATGAAAACTGAAATATACGTAATTACGGCCTATCGGGAGAATTCCGATAAAACCGACCGGCCAACAGCAAATCGAAGACCGGTTCTTGACCCCACCGCGAGTGGAAGCATCTGTCGTCGCGGTGTGAGGAGATTCATCTGCACCGTGGCGGTCCTTAAGGATGTTGAAGAAATATCAATATATCGAAATGACGATATTATACAGACGATATATCGTTATAAATAGTCTATATATTCCAACGATATATTATGGAAATCAATATCTTTTTTAGGTGTTGGATATAAATATTTTGTAACCCCTCTTGTTATAAGCCCTTTTTAAAACACAAAAATTTAATTGGAAAAAATTACTATTTTTACTTTGGTAATATGCGTCGTAAACAGGGGCCACATCTTTCTGCATTGCCTCATGTCCTCAATATGTAACATTCCAGGCAATTTTACACTTGCCAAGTCCTTTAATAAATAAAATATCGGATTTAAATGTACCTAAAATCGATATGTTTCTTTTCAAATCGCTTCGTAAAACGATACTTTTACAAACAACCAATCTAAATAATATCGATATTTTTTTTTACCGAAACCCAACGACTCTGGCCCCTGCAAGAGCAAGATCGATACGTACCCACAATCCCAGCGAAGTACTGAGGAAGTTTCAGACCTTCACGCGCTTGAGTTTTTTCGCTCTTAATTTCGATGGCCAGCACCATCTCGGCGGGAAGTTGTAATGACGCCGCGACGTGGTCGGAAGTACAGCGCGGCCGGGCGAAGCTGTAGCCGCGACGACTGCTCGTGGCGACGCGAACCGCGGTGCTGAATGAAGTGCGGTCCGTGTAGATTGCCTTCGCCGCGGAGAGAGAGGCAGCGGTGGTAACGCCACTACTTACTCGGGAGGAGAAGCGAAATGACCGCGCGTGATTCCCACAGCAGAAATCCCTTCTCCAGTCCACATTTCCTAACATCTCCTGCTCCTCGTATCAATCCCCCCCCCCTTCCCCTCGCCGATACTCTTTCGGCGTTCTGCGCGCCTTCGCGAACCCGCTGCTGCTCGTCTCGTGCGAAGGACGCGCGCAGTTTTTGTCCCAATTTCAACACGTTTGTGAATAGAGGACCTTGAGGAAGACAGCAAGAAATGCAACGCCTGGAAATGAGGAAATTGTAACTAGCTTTTTTGCTTGACACACATTTCGTGGCAGTTTTACGCCCTGAAAAAGAATCCGTCCGGACAGTTTTTTTTTTTTTTACGTGCGGCGTCGCCAAAATCGTGAAGCTATGCTCTGGATTTCAGACCAAATATTTAATGCGGTTTACTTCATGTGTCTGAGAGACAATTTACATAGCATATTCTGTTCTCTATTTAAATGGTATGAAGTTCTCGGCTAGGGGAACCACACAGTCACGATTTTACAAAATGACGCCTTTCACATAAAAGCAATATTTTTTACCGTATGATGGTTTGCAGTTTACTTAGAAGGAAATCGCAAATCCGGTCAACGTAGACCATGATCGCTATATTTCACACTCCGAATGAAAACGTTAATTCGTATATGCTGATTGAAAATAATTCTTTAGGTAATTACATATCTGTGGGGGCAACTGTATTTCACGCAGAGCTCCCACAACTAGTTGTATTTCAAGACACTTTAGCTCAGATCCACTTTTGTGATTGATCGATTTTAATCGCTCCGCCCCTTAAAGTGTCTGCCTGTAAATAACGGACGTTCAGCATCTGAGTAACTTCATTACGATTGGCCCAATAACGTGAGAAAATGTCTGCCACAAATGAAACGCGACCAATATCGAAAGTAAACCAGCATGTGTGGACGTAGGTTATTGAATTCAAGCCTGGGTGTACATTTCTTTCGCAAAAAACACGTGGTCCTACATACCACATTCATGGCTTTAAGGTCTTTGCTTAAAGGAATGACAGATAAACTAATAAACGGAATCAGTTAAGGATTTGATGTTTGCTTTAGCTATGTGAGCACTTGTTTAGTTATCACAGCCAATGATATGTAGGCCTTGTGTTTGACTAAAGTAATGTGAACCATTCATTATGTAGAGTAGTGGCACAGTTAATGAATGAGATTCCCACAGTGACGACCATTGTGCCTTGTAGATTACAATGACAGACAAAAGTAACTGTCCTGTGCAATGCACGCCATTTTGTATGTTGGATCTGAATGGGTTAACAGGATAATAAGCTATGCCTACACTCTACAGTAATTATAGGCTATGATTACAGTTGGACACCAAAGTTGTGGTTGTCTTAGCACCTGTCAATTTTGTTCAAATTTACTATGTTTATATGTTACCCATTCTTTCTCTACGAGTTTATTAAGCGATTTGTTAAAGTACTGGCAAAAACAAAAAACTTGACAGTTACATTTGACCTTTCTTGAATATCACTATCGCTTTCTTGCATCGTGTGATTCAAGAATTTTCCTAAATTGCAATGTTTGGTATTTATTGAGTATACATGTACACAACACATTTTTTTTCCTGTTATTAAAGTAACACAAATAACATGTCTACATGTAATAGCAGTCATTTATAGATTAAGAAAAAAGTTCCTACTACAGACAAACATTGGATGTTTTTTAACTGTTTCATTAGTATGNCTCGCCGATACTCTTTCGGCGTTCTGCGCGCCTTCGCGAACCCGCTGCTGCTCGTCTCGTGCGAAGGACGCGCGCGGTTTTTGTCCCAATTTCAACACGTTTGTGAATAGAGGACCTTGAGGAAGACCGCAAGAAATGCAACGCCTGGAAGTGAGGAAATTGTAACTAGCTTTTTTGCTTGACACACATTTCGTGGCGGTTTTACGCCCTGAAAAAGAATCCGTCCGGACAGTTTTTTTTTTTTCTACATGCGGCGACGCCAAAATCGTGAAGCTATGCTCTGGATTTCAGACGAAATATTTAATGCGGTTTACTTCATGTGTCTGAGAGACGATTTACATAGCATATAATGCTCTCTATTTAAATGGCATGAAGTTTTCGCTAGGGCACAGTCGCGAATTTACAAAATTAGGCCTTTCACATACATGCAATATTTTATACCGGATGATGGTTTGCAGTTTACTTAGAATTAAATCGAAATTCCGGTTAACGTAGACGCTATATTTCACACTCCGACTGAAAAAGTTAATTCGTATATGCTGTGTGGAAATAATTATTTAGATAATTACATATCTGTTTTTCACGCAAACCTCTCACAAGTAGTTGTAACTCAAGACACTTTAGCTCAGATTCACTTTTGTGATTGATCGATTTTAATCGCTCCGCCCCTTAAAGTGTCTGCCTGTAAATAACGGACGTTCAGCATCTGAGTAACTTCATTACGATTGGCCCAATAACGTGAGAAAATGTCTGCCACAAATGAAACGCGACCAATATCGAAAGTAAACCAGCATGTGTGGACGTAGGTTATTGAATTCAAGCCTGGGTGTACATTTCTTTCGCAAAAAACACGTGGTCCTACATACCACATTCATAGCTTTAAGGTCTTTGCTTAAAGGAATGACAGATAAACTAATAAACGGAATCAGTTAAGGATTTGATGTTTGCTTTAGCTATGTGAGCACTTGTTTAGTTATCACAGCCAATGATATGTAGGCCTTGTGTTTGACTAAATTAATGTGAACCATTCATTATGTAGAGTAGTGGCACAGTTAATGAATGAGATTCCCACAGTGACGAC
Source organism: Clitarchus hookeri (assembly GCA_002778355.1). Classification (NCBI taxonomy): domain Eukaryota; kingdom Metazoa; phylum Arthropoda; class Insecta; order Phasmatodea; family Phasmatidae; genus Clitarchus; species Clitarchus hookeri. The sequence goes on from NQII01000012.1 coordinate 1,423,305, forward strand.
CATTGTGCCTTGTAGATTACAATGACAGACAAAAGTAACTGTCCTGAGCAATGCACGCCATTTTGTATGTTGGGTCTGAATGGGTTAACAGGATAATAAGCTATGCCTACACTCTACAGTAATTATAGGCTATGATTACAGTTGGACACCAAAGTTGTGGTTGTCTTAGCACCTGTCAATTTTGTTCAAATTTACTATGTTTATATGTTACCCATTCTTTCTCTACTAGTTTATTAAGCAATTTGTTAAAGTACTGGCAAAAACAAAAAACTTGACAGTTACATTTGACCTTTCTTGAATATCACTATCGCTTTCTTGCATCGTGTGATTCAAGAATTTTCCTAAATTGCAATGTTTGGTATTTATTGAGTATACATGTACACAACACATTTTTTTACCTGTTATTAAAGTAACACAAATAACATGTCTACATGTAATATCAGTCATTTATAGATTAAGAAAAAAGTTCCTACTACAGACAAACATTGGATGTTTTTTAACTGTTTCATTAGTATGNCAGTCATTTATAGATTAAGAAAAAAGTTCCTACTACAGACAAACATTGGATGTTTTTTAACTGTTTCATTAGTATGATTTAAAATTTATTACACAACAGTGAAATAATTTAAACATTTAAAATTACCTGACTACAAATAATTCAACAATAAGGATTTAATATTAATTTCCATTTCAATGTGAAATTATTTGTAATTAAATTGCATATATTTTTTATTATAAGACAGACGTAGGCCTTCAGTAAACAGCGTTAAATTGAATAAGTATTAATTCTAGCACATTGATATCAGGATTGTTGAAGGACCTAAATTTTTACATAAACTACTGATGTTACATAAATAACAGCGAGGGCAAATCGTGTACTGGAAGTACGATAACAGCGAGGGCAGACAGTGTACTGGAAGTACGATAACAGCGAGGGCAGACAGTGTACTGGAAGTACGATAACAGCGAGGGCAGACAGTGTACTGGAAGTACGATAACAGCGAGGGCAGACAGTGTACTGGAAGTACGATAACAGCGAGGGCAGACAGTGTACTGGAAGTACGATAACAGCGAGGGCAGACAGTGTACTGGAAGTACGATAACAGCGAGGGCAGACAGTGTACTGGAAGTACGATAACAGCGAGGGCAGACAGTGTACTGGAAGTACGATAACAGCGAGGGCAGACAGTGTACTGGAAGTACGATAACAGTGAGGGCAGACAATGTACTGGAAGTACGATAACAGCGAGGGCAGACAGTGTACTGGAAGTACGATAACAGCGAGGGCAGACAGTGTACTGGAAGTACGATAACAGCGAGGGCAGACAGTGTACTGGAAGTACGATAACAGCGAGGGCAGACAATGTACTGGAAGTACGATAACAGTGAGGGCAGACAATGTACTGGAAGTACGATAACAGCTAGGGCAGACAATGTACTGGAAGTACGATACAGAGTAAATTCATTACAGGCAATTTTGTGTTCATGAATAACTACGGCAGATATTATCGGCAGGGGACTAGCTACTTCAGTTAAATTTCTTGGGGTAAAATCACATTCTGACTAAAGAACATGAATTTAACTTAATAGAACTGTGGCTGTGAGCTGGATGTCGAGTGCTCATATCCTGGTACAGTAACATCCACATTGGTATAGATGTTTTCATTGATAGTAGGAACTGTGTGAATGCATTACGTGTTTCACAATAATTACTCTATTTTCATGGAACCTTTTTTAAACAGTAAAAGAGCTAAGATACAGTCATAAACATTGAACAGCGTCAATGGCTGTGCAAATTTGCTTTAGTTCGTAGCTTCATCTTTGAATTGGTTGTGATGGGCACGGAAGCAGTGAATGAAACAGGTAGTATGGGGTATTTTTGAAACAATCTCGATAACAACACAGTGGTGCATGAAGCAACTTTTCTTTGGTGGTACAGAATTATCCAACATGATATTCTGTTCTTTTAGAAACCCTGTTGCACCAGGATCTAGTAAATTAATATCTGCAAAATGTAGGTAATTTCATATGGTTAAATATATATACATTGAATATTGTAACTTTTATACGATATCATAAGTCACACCTACTGCCTGAAAAATGGTTAATCTACTTTTTAGTGTTGTTGGGAATGTTGACCATATCGATATCAGTGCAGTATATCGCTTCCAGAAAGTATTGAAAATCAATGGTGATATATCGCAAATATAGCTTATATCGACATAAAAATATAGGTAATATTGATACTAAAAAAATTGGCAATGCAAATATTGGTCACACTGATATCACACATCAACATCGCTAAAACTGCTTGTACTGACAATTTATTATATAAATCAAAATATCTGCATGTAAAAAAAAACAAATGTCCTCATTCACTTACTCACCAGCGCACAGCCCAAACCACTGGATCTGAAATAATTAAATTTCTGGTGTGGCTTGTGATTAGGGTGTATGCATCGACTGAGAAGGATGTCTGATTTTCAGCCTTCTCATGGGGTCAAAAATGGGGAAAATGTATTCACTCTGATTCCTCAATTCTCACTTCTGGATATTTATTGTGCTTTTGGCTTCTAAAAGTACGTATGCAAAACCACTTCCAGGATTTTTTTAAAATTTAAACATTAAAGTGATAAAAAGGGTAAAATAGGTTTTCACTGAATCTTTGGCAGCTGTCAAACCCGAAAAGATGTCGCCATAATTTTTTGTTTCTAAATACTTTCTATACAAATTTTAAAAACCAATTTCAGGATTTATGAAAATTCGACCCTTTAATGTGTGAAATCTGTTGCCATGGAATATACAGTAACTATGCCACCACTGATATATTGCCATTTTTTTTGCTTCCAAATAACTACGGTATGTATATAAATACCTCTAAAATATTTCCGGANCCACTGATATATTGCCATTTTTTTTGCTTCCAAATAACTACGGTATGTATATAAATACCTCTAAAATATTTCCGGATTTTTTTTCAAAAATTCATGATAAAGGGAATGAAAAGGGATAAAATGTATTTTCACCCTATCCTTCATATAATTTCNTTTTTTTTCAAAAATTCATGATAAAGGGAATGAAAAGGGATAAAATGTATTTTCACCCTATCCTTCATATAATTTCGTCTCAATAAGATGCCATGGTGCTGTTTGCATCGAAATACTGGACATACAAATGAATAAAAACAAGTGCAAGCATTTTTCAAAATTGATTTAACCCCGAATGGTGAAAAATGGTAAAAACATATTTTCACAAAACTGTCATTATTACATGCTTGTCAATATCTACATCACCATGCTTTGTGCTCGAAGATGCTATATACACAAATGCCAAAAAATTAACGTCAGGATTTTTAAAATTAAAGTCACTGATGGAACGAAAAGGGAGAAAACATATTTTTGTGGATTCTTCGAATTATCTCAACTCCAAAAAGAGCATGGTGACATTTTTGATTCAGGGAACTGCCTATTCAATTGCTATACAAATTAAAAATTCCAAGCATTGGTTAATTCTGACCAGAAATAATTGCTGGCAAATAGTTTACTCTCTCTGCCACATAACTCAATATGAACCTTGTGCCAACACAAAACTACAGTGAGCACAATATATTCACCAGTCAGCTGATGTCTTCCTAATTAAACATTGTTACAGGGCGCCGCCTACTTGGGTCTTTGTAGCGCGTTTGGCGCTCACAAGCAAGCGAACATATCTCATCGGGTTAATGAGCTACCGGAAAGTCCTCAAACACCTTCTACCCCTTTTTNGCTCACAAGCAAGCGAACATATCTCATCGGGTTAATGAGCTACCGGAAAGTCCTCAAACACCTTCTACCCCTTTTTACCATCTTAGAGGTTCAATTTAGAAAAATCCTTTTTAGTGAGTAAGAAGCAATCCATACAGTTTCACTCTTTGTCCAGCAGTTTGGGCTTTGTAAACAATGATGACCGCTAACAATAAAACTGCAACACCAAGGAAATAGTTTCCTTTCCTGATAAAGCCTCTTTATTTTTATTACAAATATCTGAGCAACTTTCTGACTACCAAAATGTATCTATTCTTCCCTGCAGCGATAATGTATGCATATTATAATAGTTTTGTCACAATGTATCTGTCTCATTTTCATATTTCATGCAAGAAATATAGTTTATCTATATATATATATATAGACACACACAATGTGTTATTTATTAATGGTCACACTTTAGAGCACACTTTTACTTTCAATAGGCAGGAAATTATCTCCTAAAAATAGTATAATTCTCTTTAATATTGACGCCTGCGGCGTCCCTATATGTTATCCGTCCGTACTCAAGCTCTAGCGAAGCACAGGCGGGTACGTCNAAGTAGTAAATTGGCCCTTCAGACACCAGTATAAACACTTTCTACCAAGCGACAGTTTTGGTGCTTGTCAATTTGTAAGTATTATTTGTGTGGGAACGGTTTGTTGTCTAATCAGTAAAATAATATTTATTTATATTGTTAATAACTGAAATTAAATTTATACTGGTAGCTTTTTCACTTTGACACTATTCACATGTTATACGAAAATGTTACTATTGCATTCAAAAATATTCGAACATAAAATTCCATTATGCGCACACCCTTACAATAATATACATGCAATGTAGAAGCAGATGGCTGTCACTGCAGTTATGAATGAGGAAAACACTTCTCATAAATCTCTGTGGCTCTACAGAATATTCGAAATTTTTACACCATAATTCTTACAAGAACATAACTTTTCACTTACATTTGTGCGCCTAGAATTATATGAATTACATTTCACCATACTACAAACAATATGAGCCGTAGCTAACTGCAGTGTATTTTATGAAATTGCATTATCATGTTTAATCCAGAACTTAAGTTGTGTTCCATATTGTAAGGTTATAAACAGTCACACCACAGACAATTTTTCTTCGTATAAGGTCATACAAATTTAATATTAGCCAACATAATGTTACTCTGTTAATGTGGTAATAAAATTCAAGGAATGTTTCATGTGCGGTGTCAAACCTTTTCATGATATCATTTGTGCAAAACTAGAGAATAAGATATTGAATATAGGTAATAGGGCTGTTTGACAGCCGCTTGGATAATGCAAGAATGCATTTAAGCTCGTAAAACCGCAGAAAAAAAAATCACATATGCAATTAGATATGTTTGACTGAAATTTCTTAAAGTGCAGTTGTGGTTTCATTGAACCTAACAGAATTGCCAGCATCTAGTTAGACTTGTCAGTTCTGCGCATTATATGCAGTAGCAGTCTTTCTTGGAATTGAAACTATGTTGGTAAGCAACAAACAGCTATTCGTTACAAAATGCACCACTTTGCAGAGAAAACACACGTACGAGTTTTACTCATTATAAGTTAATCAAGTTACAAACTCCCAGAAATCACTTTTTCCACTAATCATTTCATAAACACTGGAGGAAAAAAAGCTGGAAAATCAATTTGTTGAGTAATGATTTGACATTTTTAGAAATATCAATGTGCAATTTTAAGTTAATTTTTACTTCTACGTACATTAAACAAAAAGAATAAACATCATTGCATTACTTTTCAACAGTGGTTACTTCCGATTGCATAAAAAATAGCCATAGTATGGGAGCATTATTGTAATTATAATATTACAGTTTTAATGTTATGTGGAACTGCTTTCCCGTCTTTGCAGCCAACTTTACCTTAAGTATTTTTGTCAGTACATGAAAATATTGACAGTAATAGGCAGTGATTTTTTTTTTCCAAAGCTAAACTCAGAAGTGCGTAACTAGGACCAGCATGTACAAAGAGGAAGTCATTGAAAATCCAGAGCTATAAATGTACTTTCTCTTGTAGAAAGCAGAGTGTGATTGTATGTTCTGTATTCGGTTGTTTTACGAGCTCCGTGTATTGTTTTCCCTCAGATGCTCTATTTTCTCTTAATGCAAAACAATTTCCTACTATTAATTTTCTTGATTTTTTTGCAGACTGTGGTTTTCCAAAAAGATGGACACGGACGTGCCATAACTGGAAAAATAAATGCATAGAAGTACGATGGAAGAATAAAGAAGTTATACTAGTATTTATTCCCACAGTTTTAGTTGGCCATTCCTATTGATGCTACGAGTGACATTATAAACTGTGGGAATTTTCGAGGAAAATATTTTCTTCTGTGATTTATATAATACATATAAGGAGTGCCCTGTTGTACCGTATTTTTAACCAAATTTTTTAAACAGTGCATTGGAAAGTGGAACTTTCACGTTAGAAAGTTTGCAAGCAGGAAATGTGTTTTCAATTTACTTATTAAAATCTTTCCACTTTATAAAGTGCTGTGATCTTTGTACCTCTCCTTTCCTATGATTTATGCTTTAGTCATTTAATAACAAATCTTCATTGATCACATCGAATACATTTTTAATATTTTAGTTAAAATTTAATGTGCAGCGTAGATTTGTTTTATGTAATTCTTTAATTTGGTTTTAATGACATAATCTACATATGCAGAGGGCACTAGTGAAGTTATTTTGTTCTACTTACATAAAGAAAATCTATAAAATATACTATTGCGTTTAGGTGCATAAATAGTATGATATTTTGTGTTACCTTTATCATAATAATAGTTTTGAATAGTTGAAATGCTTGGTTACAGGAATGTTATTCCACATTTTTTGGATATATGTTTTGGATATATGCATGTTCGAGATGTTACATACTATATGTGCTAAAACTGTACTTGTGAGTGGGACAATACAAACCTCAAAAAGTTTTACCATGATCCACAACAATAAATAATAAACTATCTAGTTTTTATAACAATTGGTAACATGTTCATTGGTAATTAAGGGCAAAAGTCACAAAATCCATGAATAACCAATAAGTTAGTCTTGCTTTGCACATAACAATGTATAAGTTTCCATAAAAGTCAAAAGTTTAAAAAGAATGACATTTCAGTTTTAAAAGAACTTTAACATGCCAAACAGAAGCGTTTGTGAAGTTAAACTATTTTAAAACTTATCATGTAATTTGTTATAAACCTTAGTTTTTATATAGACCTAGATAATATTTTGTGAATTGCAAGACAAACTTTTGTGTTAACTTCTGTTCCTTATTTTTGACAAGCAGTTGAAAAAAAAAAGTTTGTATGAAATCCATATGCTCTGTTAACTGTTTCTATTATGTATGGTCTTGCAGTTCAAATATATAGTCTACAAACAAACCGCATCTAAATATGTAAAGTACCAGTAGATCACATTTTGTTCTTGATTGTATATTCCATTTATTAGAGTACTGTGTGAGTTTGCCATGTTACTTAACCTAGTGGTCACTATCTTATATATATATATCTAATAATTTATGTACACCCAATAATTTATGTACACCCAATAATTTAAACAAATGTATCAGCCACGCCTGCAAATGGATATTTCCGGCTGTGTGTAGGTGTGTGTGTGGGTGTGTGTTTGACGAATGATCAAATGAAGAATTACAGTTTTTTCCCCTTATTTGTTAATTTCACAAAATCACAATGTAACTTTGGTTTCACCTGAATTAATAAAAAATTTCACATTTGATTTTTTTTTTTTAAACAAAGGTGGAGTTCGAGCCAGAATTTATTTACAATAAGAATTTGTACACATAAAAAATTTTCTACATTCGAATAGGATTAACATAACTCTAAAATTTCATGGTCTCCGTAATGCACTGGCTGCAATATGCTCTAATTTTTTTCGCACTCGTCAAGTCTTTCCTTATATGTCTCGACGAGGTTGAAGAGTGGTGAATAAGAGCTGTATGCGCGTGTCTATATGCAAGTTTACGAAACATTCAAATTTCGTCTCCTAACTACATCTTAATCCTTTTACGAGAATACAAAACAGAGGCCTGAGCAACAGAAATAATAGCAGTTTGATAAATAACACTTTCATGAACAGCAAAGGTCTCCCAATATATGATGCCTCTCACATAAATTAGACTGAAGTAGTTAACACCAGCAACAGGTGAGTTGTGAGCATGGCGATATGAGCAAATCTCCAAAAAATGCCAGATCCAGGATGAGCAGTCATGTCCTGTAGAGCAAATCTGTAGACGAAGTTAATGAGAACATAACTCTCTTGAGCTTGAGTAAGTTGCTTGACAAGGACATTGTCGTATTTTGCAACGTCAGCATTGTAACTTCCTATATTCCGAAAAAACAGGCCTTGAAAGATATCTCCTCCCTCTGTAGTGTCGTGCTCGCCCCATGGTCGTTGTGACATTAATTCAGGTAACAAGCCTTTTATATACAGCTCAGTATAAACTAGCAATGCGAACTCCACGGCAATGCTCAGCAAGCCTAGGCGTTGCCGCGGCGGGTGTTGAATCACGTGCTTTGTACTAAGGCGCTGCAGAGCACTTCATGTGCCACCAAGGCGGAGCACTTGGAAACAACCTAGAAGTAAAGTGGTCTATGTGCACCACTAACTGAGCAACAGTTCTGCCGGGCACTGTAGTTCCACTTAACTGAGGTAGTTGTCTAGGCTGGTGGGTCCATGCACGCCTGTGTTGGCGGGCTGATTATGTAGTTATAACTAAGGCCTTTAGATAGGTCTGTGATTCCGTGCAATTTCCCAGCGTAATGTGAGAGATATAACAGAGTCCTCTAAGTGGGTTGGTTGAGTTGGGAGATTTGGGCGGCTCTTAACAAACGAGGACTTGAGATTCGGCAAGGGTGAAATGAGGTGAGAATGGAGCAGCGCCAGAAACAGGAAATCCCCGAGAAAACCAGCCGACCAGCGGCATCGTCCGGCACGATTCCCACTTGTGAAAATCCGGAGTGACCGGGCTGGGGATTGAACCCGGTTCGCCTTGGTGGGAGGCGAGCATTCTAACCGCTCAGCCACCACGGGCCAGGGTGGGTAGGTGGATCTGCGCAAGTGTTGAGAGCATGATTCGTGAATTAGAACTGACTTCGCTGGATAAGTTTGTAGATCCGCGCAAGTGTTAACATCGTGATTCAGGATTTGGTAGTTTGGCGGTTGCCGTGAATTGTTGACAGCCTTGTTCAATAGTTGGAGAGATGGTTTCTGGGTGGGTTGGTGGCTCGGCGACGAGTCGCACTCCACGCGAGTGTTGACGAACTCTGTGGCTAGAGTGGAGCGTCTTGGCAATTAGGGACCAAGTTTCTTCGGGTGGTGCGCGGGCCTTTTGTTCTCGGAGCAACGTCGACGTTATCTCGAACGTGTCCGATGCTCGGCCGGCCCGGGTAAACTCGTTAGCAGAGGATCCCCTTGGAGACTGCACTATCATCCCAGCCATGCCGGCAAGATAAACATATCCTTTTTTCCATACACGTGCACCGCCAGTTGTCGACCTGAACTAAGTAGAGTTTCTCGTGTTAAGGTGGCCGCCTGGTTAGGCCGCTAAACGGTTTGCAGAGATCCAGCAGAAAACATCTTCACTAAAAACCGTCGAACGTGCCTGGGTGAGGGGTGAGGTTTTTTTACGAAGAGAATTTAAGATACGTTACGCGTCTGTATACGTTTTTTTAGTTCCTCCATTTCTTCCTGAAGCATTTTTTTTGTGACAGGGAAAATGGCTCAAACGGGTGTTTTCACGGTTTGAACATTCCGGCACGAAACACTAAAAAAGGAATAAAGACATGCGTCAAACCTTAATTTTTATTATAAGGTCATAAATTGGTAGGGTCTCCGCTGAAAGTCTCATAGAGGCGCGTTATCGACGGCAAGACTGCACGTCAGTTGAGTGCTTTGCGCGTAGAGGCGATGAGAGAGCTAATGCGCATGTCGCGGTCGCCCCTAGCGCTCCCACGCTTTTAGGCCTCAGTCTTGCAAAATTTCTTCAAACGGGCGGCCACCTGAACTGGGAGCTTCGATAAACCTTCCATTCGCGGGTTACATCGCCTCTTCAAGGACGTTGAAATACAAATACATTATTTTCTCAGCCTTNTTTTTTTTTTTTTTTGTGACGTGTTATCGTATTGACTGGGTTACTCCAAAACTTACAACAGTAATATAGTCACATGCTAGGTATCATAGAAGGGCATATCATTTGAACGTGTGTAAGTCGACTTCAGCTGATACGAAACGCATTCAAGACTATGAACAAATAGAAAATATTTAGTTTTCGGGTTGGATATATTCCGTGTTGTTTTGCCGAACAGGAGAATGAGTCCTGGTTGTTGAAGCAGCCAAGATGGTTGAAGCCAGGTTATTGCCATTTTAAATTGTGAAATGGCATGGTTCCTTGTTGTAGAAAAATAGTCTGATGAAAGTGCAAATACAAGTGGTAAAGTAATATATTTTATAATTCTGTAGTATAAATTTTCAAACTGTACAAAACATTTTAACTCACTAGATCCCAACTACGAAATATCAAGGAAATTTACTATTTGATTTGTCCGCAGTTATATTTTAAGTCTCTCTATAGAATACAAAATTTAACTAGCCAAATTGAAACCCTAATCCGAAACGAAGAAATTTTCAGATTCCAAATAAAATACTTTATGTTCAAAAAGACTGCAGGTTAAATCAGCATTGTGCTAAAATATTTTCAAAAATACGTTTGGTGTAAATTTTAATATGGAAGTGCAATAATGCTAAAAGTATCTGAAATTTATATTTATTTTCCTACTTTCCGAAGAAGGAAATGTTTATGAGATCATTTTCCTGATTGTGTATATGAGTGTGTATGTGTCTCCCCCTAAAAGCTTTGAACGCTTGTAAGACACTGAATTTTATTAAAATCTGTACATATAGAGTACTTAGTAAGGCCATCCTACTTGTATAGTTTTAGACCACGCCGGGCACTTACTTTCAAAATGACCGTCATTATAAAATTTGGGGTGCTATTTTAGATCTCTTCAAACCCTTAAGCGATTTAAACCAAATTTTGTATATTATAATGCATTATGTTTACACTGAATTTAGCAATTTATACTGTTTGTTTGTCCGCATTATGGAAGATAGCAGAACATGAAAAAATAAAGTTTTACATTATATCTCGACAATTGCTGGACCGATTGTCGGAAAATTTGGCACATGGTAAACCATGTAAACACATACGATTTAAATTAATTAGGAAAAATATTTTGTAAATGGCGGCCATAGAACATTTTATATTTATTGTATATGCACATACACCAAACCGTTCGGATGATTTCGACAAAATTTTTTGTACGGGAAGGATTTATTACAAGAATCGTAAATGCTGACGAATAACTACCTTTGTGCGCCATTTTGTAAGATAAAGCCACATGAATGAATTGAATTGTGCCATATCTCGGGAAACAAAATTACGATTCATACCAAATTTATCTGACAAATAGTACTACAGTACGCCATATAAATGTATGAGTTTAAAGTAGGTCAGAATCGAATTTTCAAAATGGCGGTCATAAGATTTTGTCAATTATCGGGAAAAATATTAACCGATTCCTAAAAATTTTGGTAAATAAGTATTACTGCGGCAGATGATGTAAACGGGTATATTTTAATTTTTTAAATACTAACTTTCAAAATGGCGGCACTACAGCTATTTTATTTTAGTATATTATATCGTCTAAATTCTGTATTCAATACTAACTGAACTTAGTATGATGAAAGTATATTTTACAACTATCAAATTTGTTTGCACGAAATTTCTCTTGTCCGCCATTTTGTAAGATAAATTTACATAAAAATAATAAAATATTTGTCACATCTCCCGAAAAAAATCACACATTCCTACCAAATTTGGCAAACAAGTAGCACTACAGCAGGCTATGTAAAATGATATGTTTTATGTGGGCCAGACACTTATGTTCTTAATGGCGGCTACATAAATATTTAAGCAAAGTGTTATATATCTACGAAGCAATGTAACCAATTATAAATTAAATTTGTATGCTGGCATTATTTATGCAAGAATCAAATTTAGTAAAACATTAACTCTTTTCTCCACCATTTGAGAAGATAGCACCTTATACAAAATTAATCTTTTATGTCGTATCTCGGGAAACCATTATATATCCCCACCAGATTCATGACGGGTTATACGTTTGTTAACACATTAAAATTGATAAGATTTAAGGGGTTAGTCAACATTTTTTTTAGTATACCACTTGTCCCAAACAATTTCAACCGAACCTTATATGTTGGCAATGTCTATGATAATCATCAAATGTGCTAATACATACTTTTTTTTTAGCCAGTAATGACGATCGTGACATATAAAATTGGAGGTTTTATGCCATATCTTGAAGACCAATCTACCGATTCCCAATAAATTTTACGCACAAGCATTATTACTGTAGATCATGTAAACTTACATTTTTTAGGTGATACGGAATTTTTTTTTAGATTAGTATTTTACTGAAAATTAAACAATTGAAAAAAATACGACAATATTTTGTGCGCTAACAGTATTCACTATAAATATCAATTATGCATAGAGATCCTCGTTTGGCGATCTTTTTGTTAAATAGTGGAAGGTGAGGAAATGTCATATTTCCGGAAAAATAAAATAATTTCCACCAAATTCTGCACACCAGTATTACGACAGAAGGCCATGTAAGCTAACATTATTTAAGTAGGGTCATACACTGATTTTCAAAATGGCGGCCAAAAAAATAAGTTTTATATGTTTGTCATATCTGTTCAACAACTTAATCAAATTTAACCAAATTTTTGTATACTTACAGTATCTATTAGAAGCATAGTACAAATAAACTGCTTTTAGGCCTTTTAGAACGATAGCGCCAAATGGGAAACTGAAAATATTATGCCATAGCTCGGGAAAAAATAAACCAATTTTTAACCCAATTATTCACACAAGTAGCGCTACGGTAGGCCATGTAAACTTGGGTGTTTTAAAAGTCTCAGACATATATTTTCGAAATGATGGCCATGAAAAATAATATTTAAAGCTCGTAAACTGTATAATTCAAAACATTAGAGTGATTACAGCCGAAGTGGATACTCTGAATTATACCTCCGTAATGCAGTTGACTGCGCACTAACATATAGTACGAGGATTTCTGGGTTCGAGTTCTGGGCAAGGCACGTGTGCATTTATAATTGTCTCGCTACTATTACGCATGGTCCTTGTTCAATATCTTATGACCTTGTTGTCAAAGAGACGTTAAGGCCTACTTACCATCTACGCTTTTAAGAATTCATTAAAAATTATTTGCACCCGTGTAAAGGAATGTAGAACCATTAGTCATATCAGTAACTGCATTTTATACTTGGTATTTGTATCACTTGCTATATAATAAAACCGCGAATTTTCCTCAAAATACAGAAAAGTATTACACATTTGAACACCATTAAGTGAGATGGTGAGAAACCAGGGTGACAGCTGAGGTTTTCAGCGTCAGTGGTGTGAAGGGAGGGAGAGCAGGAGTAGCGATTAACGCAATAGTTGTGGAGAAAACTGCATATCTCAATGGCAACGTCTGCCACGTTTCCCATTTGCAAAAATCAAGGATTGATACTATCAGGTTTGTTACTCTGTTTGCCGTCATATGAAGTGTGTAGGCAAAGAACACCACCTATGTGGATGCCATCGCGTCTTTGTTTTATTATTTGTTTTATGTCATAGTTTTACATGGCGAAATCACATAATAGATAAGTATACAGAATTAAAATGGCGTGGCTGTTCCTTTGATGTGAGCGAACTCAATCGATCATTGGGGCAGCGTTCCAAAACGTTACTCTGCGAGTAAACTTTTCTCTTCGACTGTCTCTAAACATATTGAGTAAATGGTTTACTTGCTCATGCAGTGCGCCAAAACTGCAGAGTAATAACTCTGAGCTTCTTGCCAGAGTAAAACTTTTACACCTACTAATTAAAAAATAAGAAGGGTAAACTGAAAATGGCAGGAAGTATAGTAGAATTAGATAAAACTGAAATGAAGTGTGGCAATTCTGGCTATAGACACACAATTCTGTCGTCGTCTTCTCGAACATTTCCCGATGTTCACGGAGCGGAAGCGCCCCCTGGTGGCATCGTGGCTGGCCGGCATCATGTTGTCATGGAGACGCTCAGACCGGGAAGGGGCAGCAGGCGAAGCTTCGAAACAGCACACTAGCACCACACGCTATTTGCCATTCAGCATTCACGCAGGCAGCAGCAGCGAGATGGTCTGTCGAGCTGGTCCCATCGGACCAAAGGTAAGCCATTGTCCACAACTCTCATGTCGAAACAGCAATCCAAGGCGATTTGAACTGCGAATTCCTGATGTCCATAGGCTGTCACAGTTGTTCATCTTAACACATCCACGAGATGTACTAAATAGTATTTTCTGGTCTTGGGAGTGCGAATAAATGCATGATGTCCACCATAGAGGAGCAATTTTTTCATCCTCATCAATACACTTAGGTCGTGGTCATCATGTATTTCTCTGAATTTGATGTTGAATTTAACATAAAAATTTTAAATTACTGTCATACATTTCTGAAGGTTCCAAGCACTAAACATATACTACATGTATTATAACATATTATTGCGAATGTATTTAATTATTTGTCTTATCATGACATCGTGCATATCTGGCAACTGCAAGAGTACACCGAGTGGTCAGAATGATTTATGTTCACCAACCACTTCTTCTCTACCCACGATTTGTTCGGAGGTTAGACACTAGTCTTCAACTCAAGGATCCGTCGTTCGTTTCCAGGCTCATCCAGAGGACGGTTAACTGTCAGAAGGAAATTCATAGGTGGTGAGTAAGGCTGACACTGCCGTGAAGTGGGGATTTACTCATTGTTCTTCAATTTTGTTCCCCTACACTCACTCCACCATCTCTGTCTTATCTGATCCATTCTTAAGTCCGGCAACATATTATAACAATCTTGCCCAATGTATGTTACTAAATATTAGATTAGCAACATTTTCTATTGTATTTTCAGCAACTTCTAAAGCATTGATACCAAAATGAGTGTTTTATATTGAGTGGCTGGTTCGATAAGGGTACACAAATTAAAAAGTTTTACTCTCCCTGCGTTTTTACGTTTAAGATTTTTCCAGAAATAATTGTTCCTAATACACTCATTCCCATAAATTTATGGTCACAAAAATGAACTGTGATTCAAAAGAATTTTTATGTATTTTATGGTACCGACAAAGAAGAAACAAGTGACCACAGTTCTATCGGATCAGGTAAATGTTTCACCATCGCACAATGCAAAATAAGTACACCTTTTTACATTTTTAGACATTGTGCTTGGATGCAGGAAGGAATAAAGTTGTATTCCTTACAGTAAAACTTCACGTGCAAACTGAATACTGTGATCATCTCTGTCACACATTTGTGACTCCATGGGCAGACTTATGAAAATAGCAAAAGGTCACAGCTCATTGATATGTTCCACATTTATTAGACTAAGCAGACAACTCGACTAATCATAACCCCCATTTCAGGTGTGTTATGGAATCGAAGCTTGGCTTTCTTCCTACTTGTACACACAATGGGCTTAACAATGCACCAAATTTCCAGGCGCTTCTGTTAGAAAGATGGGGGCCTCCGATTGGTGCACACATTTTTCTGGCCTCAGATATTACGCTCCGCGAAATTTCAAACGCAACACTACAATTCTTAATACAAAAAGACATTTTGTGGGCGTGGGTGTTGTGACCAAAATTATAAATGCATGTCCTAGGTGCTGAAAAGCACCAAATAAAATTTTTTCAGTGGTGAAAAGTTACACCAACTAGCGTAAAATAACCCCGGTTTAGAGTATTCAGGGAACTGCATGTCAGTGTCACTGGAACAGTTTTAAAGTGGGGGGAATTCAGGAGGCCTGATTCAACGAAACTAGATACGACATAAAAAAAACTGCTGGGTATTGGAAAGGAACAGGCAAGTTTATTATGCAGTATTTTTACTAATGATGCACAAACTATTCATTAAAAAAAAGCCTACCACTACTTGGAAAATGTGAAACTAAATATTTAATGTAAACAAACTTCTGCTACTGTTGAAGTATTTTAAGAGTCAGGTTTGGCCGAATGAAAACAAAAATGAATGTCTTAACTCTTTATTTGCAATTTAACTCGACCATTTGAATTTCCTTCTGTGCATTACATTTGACTTTTAAAAAGAATTCTTCATTACATTAAAAATTACATTACTAATTATGTAATCAAAAGATAAAAATATATACAGTAATTCGAATTCATTAAAACTCAACACATTATTAGGTTGAAAGAAAGGAAATATAGCTGTTTCTTTGGATTTAATATTGTTGCTGTTGCAGAATATAATAAGGCACGACATGCTGTGGCAGTATTATATAGAATGTTCAAATGTCACTTTGTATACCTATACACAATTTATTTTTTAAGCAGATCTAAAATGTACTCCTTTACCTTCCAGTTTCTGAGTCCCCGCCAGTGGCAAGGGTGACTCCACAGATGTCCTGCCCTCAGCTCGGCGTGCACAGTTGCTGGTGGACTTGTCACTACGCCGAGATAAACTGGTCGCTACTGTCGAAGAACCACTGACAACTTCCCTCCTCGCCTGTGTAAGGGGCACATCGCCTGCCGAACACTGAAGTGACAGTACGAGACTCTGGGCAGTGCGGGGCGTTCGGGCTGTGCTTAGAGTTGAGAGCCGAAGAAAGTGAAGTTAGGTAAAATGGAACAACGCCTAAATGCAAGGGTGGGGGAAGCGGGAGATACCCGAGAAAACTCGTGGGCCAGCGGCATCTTCCGGCACGATTCCCACTTGCGAAAATCCGGAATGACCCAGCTGGGGATTGAGCCCGGTTCGCCTTGGTGGGAGGCGAGAATTCTAACGGCTCAGCCACCGCGCCCCCCTAGGCTTAGAGTATCATATAAATGGTTGTTCAGAAAAAAACTGGAAATTATTAGATTTCTGGGACTGAAGATCAAAGATGCTGCATTTGCTAATGCACAAGCCATTGGTCTCCAGCTCCAGAAGGTTCAAAATTGGAAATTGCTGGCTTGGAAGGCAATTATTCGCTCCTCCTAGAAATAATACAGAGCAATGTGGTGCAATGGTAAACCACCGGACTCGCATCTGGATGGAGATGGGTTTGATCCTCGGTCTAGCCTCCATATTTTCGGGTTTCCATGATTTTTTTTTTTTTTGGGAAATCACTTGAGGCGATTGCTGAGATGGTTCCTTCGCACATGCCACGAGTGTTTTCTGATTCCTTTCCATTTCCTGCACACACTGAGAAAAAGGTTTTTTTGAATAAAAAATAATTTTTGTTGCTAACATTTAATAGTTTGTGTAGGGGAAATTAAATTGTTTGTTGCCGAAACCAAAATATATAGTTGCTCATTGGCGGTGGCCACGAACTTTTGATATTCGGTCGGTGTATATTTACGAGGACAAATCAATAAATAAGATACACTTCCACGTTATGGCCATGTATGAAACCACCTATACATAGGCAACACGGCTATGACAACATACAATGAAAGTTCACCTTTCCACATAGTCCCCAAGAGACTGTAAACATTTCTCGGAACGGTCAACCAACTTTTTGATTCCGGATGCGTAGACATCTCCTCCAGCGCTATGCAACCACCCGGAGACAGCTGCTTTCACCTCCTCATCGTTGAACGGGTTGCGCCGGGGAAAATTGAGCGCCGGTGTGATTTTGTTGCACGATAACGCAACACCTCACTCAGCCCGCCAAACGTCCGAACTGCTGCAGCGATTCAAGTGGGAAGTATGGTAACATCCTCCATACAGTCCACACTTAGCGCCATGCAATTTTCATGTTTTCGGTAAGCTGAAAAAGGATCTCGGAGGAGGACGATTCCGAAACTTTGTCTAATTCTTTTATGCTCTATACATATTATAAAAACTCAACATCTCAGTGAATTAAATTGTAAAAACACTTATTCTCTGTTATTCAACACAATTCTTTACTACATGGTATTGTTCCATCTTTAACGGTCTAGACAGCATATTGCAAGAGAGCGCGCTGGCGGGAAACTTTTTTCCGAATAGATTAACTATTAAAGTTTGTAAATTTTTTGAGATATTTTCTCGTGATAAAAAGTAGCCAATACCACCATTCAACTCTCCAACTATTTCTGTGCAGTGAAATAACATCTATCTGTTGCTCAGTTGCTACGTTGCATTGTTATTCCGTTTGTGTATATTCTTTTCCAATAAGAATTTCTCCGAGGGAATGAGATATTTTCTCAGGATAAAAAGGAGTCTATGTCACTTTCCAGCCCTCTAACTATCTCTGTGCAAAAAATATTACGTCAATCCGTTGCTCCATTGCGACATCGTACCACACTAACAACATACATTGATGCAGCATTGTACCCCGAGTGCTATTTTTACAAAAAAAGAATTCCTGAGTGAATGAGATATTTTTTCGGGATAAAAAGTAGCCTATGTCACTTCCCGGCCCTCCAACTATCTCTGTATAAAAAATTATGTCAATCCGTTGCTCCGTTGTGAAGTGAAATGAGGATAAACAAACTAACCAACAAACACATTTTTGCATTTATAATATTAGTTAGGATATACACTGGAGAGCCCAAAAACTGGTATGGGCGTGCGTATGCAAATAACAGAGGTATGGAACCAATCAGAGTAACGCGATGCGGTCGGCAGCGAATATATAAGACAACAAGCGTCTGGCAAAGTTGCTAGATCGGTTACTGCTGCTACAATGGCAGGTTATCAATATTTAAGTGAGTCCGAATGTGGTGTTATATTCGGCGCACGAGAGATGAGACATAGCATCTCCGAGGTAGCGATAACATTTGGATTTTCGCGTACGACCATTTCACGAGTGTACCGTGAATATCGGGAATCCGGTAAAAATAAAATCTTCGACATCGCTGCAGCCGGAAAAAGATCGTGAACGAACGGGACAAGCTACGACTGACAAGAATCATTAAAGTGACAGACGTGTCACCCTTTCTCAATTTGCACAAATTTCAATGCTGGGGCATCAACAAGTGCCAGCGTGCGAACTATTCCACGGACCATCATTGATATGAGCTTTCGGAGCTGAAGGCCCACTCCTGTACCATTGTTGACTACACAACACAAAGCTTTACANTTCGCCTGGACCCGCCAACACCGCCATTGGACTGTTGATGACTGGAAACACGTTGCCTGGTCTGACGAGTCTCGTTTCCAATTGTATCGGGAGGATGTATGTGTACGGGTATGGAGACATCTTCATGAATCCATGGACCCTACATGTAAACAGGGGACTGTTCAAGCTGGTGGTGGCTCTGTCATGGTATAGGGTGTGTGCAGTTGGCGTGATATGGGACCCCTGGCACGTCTAGATATGACTCTGACTGGTGAATGATACATAAGCTTCCTGGCCTATCACATGCACCCATTTATGCCCATTGTGCATTTCGATGGACGTGGACAATTCCAGCAGTACAATGCGACACCCTTCACGTCGAGAGTTGCTACCGATTTGCTCCAGACACACTCTTCTCACTTTAGACACTTCTATTGGTCACCTAAATCGCCAGACATGAACATTATTGAGCATATCTGGGATGGCTTGCAACATGCTGTTCAGAAGAGATCTCCACCACTGCCTCGCACTCCTATGAATTTGTGGACTGCCCTGCAGGATTCCTGTTGTGGAATGCCTCCTGCATACCTTCAGACATTAGTCGAGTCCATGCCACGTCGTCTTGCAGCACTTCTGCGTGCTCGCGGACGCCCTACACGATATTAGGCTGGTGTACCAGTTTTTTTTGTCTCTTCGGTGTATTTGAATTAGGGCATGTTTCATATCTTTAATATTACCTACTGCTATTTTGAAACATTTATTAATTCAGTGGTGTATAAAATCTATTGTGAGGGTTTGTTTACAGTAACATTTCTGAAAGAAAGTTGACGTGGTCCACTTCTGCCAGCTGACTTCCAACCATGTCACACCACGCCAACACATCAGAGCGCGCAAGGGAGGAACACTCATTTAGTTTGTCCTGGCATACAAATTTATGTTCACAAAGTGAATAGTACCCGTGACTCGTCTGCCCAACTATCTATGGCGGAACTACAGCAATGAAAAAAATTTGTATTAAACCCACAAGAGGTCATTTGATAGTGCATTGTGTTCCCCATAAATTACTACACAAGGGGANAAAAAAATTTGTATTAAACCCACAAGAGGTCATTTGATAGTGCATTGTGTTCCCCATAAATTACTACACAAGGGGAAATGTTATCTCAATATATTTCGCAGAGACACGTGACACTTAGCGGAATCAAATGCATTGTGCTTTTTCGAAATTACCTTAAAAATGAAATTAACACATTGTAAAATTAGCCGAATAATTTATAATGCCTTGTTTCAATGTTTTACTTGTTTGTATCTTTAAATAATAATATTTTCCATCTTTTAACAAACTGTCACTAAACGGCCTCTGCAGTTCTGGCAATTTTTGCCCCAAACCTGGAAAAATATTATTTACCAAATTAATTAATATTATGCTAAAATGTTTTAGTAAAGAGTATTTTGTAGCATAAAACATTAGTCAAGTAATTTAATTGTCTTTACTGTGATTCTCTGCCTTCACTATGATTGTTTACATTTTTAAACGGAAACAAAAATTTGCTGAAAAGTCTCAGAAAGACAGTTTAACAAGCAAAACAAGTAATTTATAATGCATATTTATATTTGGAAGTGTCTTATGTCTTTTTGCAGGAGTCTTGTGCCGGGGTTTATTTTTATAGCAGTTAATAAGTTTACCTTTGTGTTTATGCAGGAGACAGTGGCTAATTCTGCTGCTGTCTCACTGTGCCAATTTAGTCTGGTGTCAGCGGGCATAGGTGTTGGACACATTTCGCATGCTCGGGGGACTGCAACTTATGTTTACCAACCATGTAGTTTGAATGAGTTTAAATTTTACCTGAACTGTTTTCATATCCGTGCCTCCAAGTTTTTTGCACCATTTCCGCTGACTCGTCGCGCCCCGGAGACGTAAGTGCAAAACTGATTCATCTTGCTTTCGTGGCTCTTGTTTCGCATAGTCTAAGGGTGTGCTGCAAGCACCAGGCCCACTTATCTTACTTAATGTTCAATCTGTAATGTCTAGTGCAGTGTAATAGATGGTTTTCCTATAAAAAGTGAACTGTGCGATCGTGTTTTTTATTTATGGAAACTTCCACTTTTCTTTTTGTATTTCGGGACCTGGCACACTCCAGTTAAACATGCAGTAATTACTGAAAATTTTTCAAGTGTGTATTTTTCGCAGGAGCGTAGAAGACGTGGCTCTGACAGCCCCGAACAAACGCAATGTGGACTTGTAATTCTTGTAGCCATGCAGAGAGGTATCACCATGTGGTCGTCGGCCACATGCCATGTTTGAGAGAACTTTTACTTGTCCAAGCTAGCCAAGTAGACGAATTGGCACCCATCAGTTCAGTTATTTAATATCTGGAATTACTGAACTGTCTCACTTGGGTAGGTCATTATGCTTTCATCATCATCATCATCGACTCCATCTCAACAAACCATACCTCTCCGCACACTATATGCTACATTAGATGGTGTCCAAATAGCATGTGGCTTTAACAACTGACTTCAGTTAAGATGCTTTGCCATGTTGCCTTCATCCAGCATGGTTACAACCACCCCAGGCCACCATATTGCGGCTTGAGCCAGCCTCACCGTGGGACGAATCAGCTGTGATGTCAGCGGCTACCTGTCGCCACATGTGTGTGCCTGTCAGCCCACCCCCACCACTCTACAACAGTTCACTGTTCGAGTCGCTCTGAGAATGCGAGGGCCCGCATCTGGTAGAGGTCGTGACATCCCGAGAAGATTGTCTGCGAATATCTGGACTTTATGTGCTTCCGCACTGCGAGTAGACACACTTCTATAAGTGGCCTGGTGGCCAAATGTGTTGGACTTGTGGCAAACAGAGAACTGGAGACCCATATTTGAAGTATGCCCTCACGGCATCCATATGTCGTGGTCTGCCATCCGAAGCTGAATTATAGTTCGTACCGCATCTCGCATCAACTGCGATCACATGACTAGGCATGGGAACAGAAATTGTTCGGTTCAGCGGATGCCAGTGTTCTGTTCACTCCATCTGCATCTTTGTCGACGAGTGGCCTTCAGTAAGAAATGGTCAGTTCCAGTGTCAGTGTTGTTAACATCAAGGCAGTGTCCGAATGGAATGTAACCCCCCCCCCCCGGATTTTTAATGTCAGCAACCCACAATGTAGTACAACCGGGTCAACTAACATTATGTGTCAAAATTGTACTAGCAGCTACCACCAAATCTGCATGATAAGAGACGAATGACTCATAGTTCAGAATGGGGAGTTCACATGTTCACCATGTAAACAAAAGCACGTGGCTGCATCAGTGGCAACCAAAATGCAACCCACAACAGTCACATAGCACCACTCACAACAGCTGTGCCATCTGCACCTCCACCACCTTCACACTATCTGCCACTAATCGTGGGAAATCTCCAGGACCTGCCACTGCCACCACTAGCTCCATGCTTCGTGATGCCATGGCTGCCAACCCGGACTACCAATGACCACCTGCCCACATCAAACAGGCTTCGGCTACATCAGCAAAGTTCCAGACTATTCCTACGTTCTCCAGGCAAGAAATCAAAAACTCCCAAGCAATTCTAACATACTGCCAGAGCCACTTACAGAGATATGGTGTGGGCGAAGAAGAGAGTGTCATTTAAGTGGGTAACCAGCTGACTGGGGATGCACAATTTTGGTGGAATTCAGTGATGGAATATAACATGATGCGGCCACAGTTAATCAAGAAATGCAACTCATGCTATTCCAGCACCTATACCACCCTCAAATAGCAGTTAGTCATTTTCATGGAAGAATAAAGTATGCAAGAGGACCTGGAGACATAAGTGAGCCGAAAAATCAGCCTAGCGGACAAATACTACAAGCACCTGCCACCTGAAGACGAGCTGGAAGCTATCATTGAGCCAATCCGACCAGAGTATAAGCCAGCTCTGAGGCCGATGTTTTTCGCTGACTTTCAGTGTTCCATGTGCTCCGCCATCAGTGTGGGTAGGGACATCGACCGTCAACAGCATTCCCGCTCAAGGAACCTCCGGGTAATAGTTGGCAACAGAAAAACATACCAAAACAAACAACCCAAGTGCAGTGCTAACCAGTGATGTGGGAGCAGCTAACGGAAAGAAATAAACCCTGAACTCGTAGCTCGTGCGGCACATGGAGCTCACATGTCAAGCGAAAAAAAACAACCACATCGAATAAAAACGGTGCAAGTGATGCATCACTCATGATGGATAGTGTTAACAGGACTCCGACCATGCATAGTGTTCCATGTTGCCGAATTTATACTGACGAGAAAGACCACTGTCATAAGGATTTCCCGAAACGCCCACCACCAGCAGCAGCAAATGCCACCAGAGAGTACGGCGAATTAAGGAGCCGTAAATTACTACATAAGGAGAAATGTTAACTCAATAAAATTCGTAGATACACGTGAGACTTAGCTGTATTAAAATGCTAAGTACTTTTTCGAAATTGGCTTAAAAATTTAATTAGCTGATTGTATAATAAGCAGAATAATGTATAATGTCCAGTTTCAATGTTTACATTTTTGTATTTTTACATAAGAATTTCTTTCAGCTTTAAACAAAGTGTCACAACACGGCATATGCGGTTCCAGCCATTTTGGCCCCAAACCTGGGAAAATATTATTTACCAAATTAATGTATCTGATACTAATATGTTTTATTAAAGGTTATTTTATAGTGCAAAATATATAAAACAATTTAATTGTATTTTCTGTGATTCTCTGCATTCACTATGTTTGTTTACAATTTTACATGTAAACCAATATTTGCAGAAAATACTCAGAAAGACTGCTCAACAAGCAAAACAATCAGCAATCGTAATTTTTTTAAGTTAAAGGAGTGTCTTATGTATTTTCGCACAAGTCTTGTGCCAGTGTAAATATTTAGGCCAGTTAATACTTTGACTTTTGTGTTTTGCTTCACATACATGTTCAAATTTTAATTAGCTTTTCAGCAATATTTATGACAAAGTCCTGGTTTTTGTACGTATTCTATATTTATCTCATTCTTCTATTCATTGTTAATAATTTTACTAAACTGTTAATCATTGCTGTCTGAAAACATAAAATGTTGGGTTACTTATAATTAAGACTCAAATGTTGATGTTTTTAAAACTTCTTTTTTGTGAGAGCCTACAATAAATTATTCAAGTTTTTTGTGCCACAATAGACAGCATATTAATGTATGTTAAAATTAATCTTTTTATAAAAAATTAATTAGAAAATAAATCTGCTCTACATAACATTAATCTAATTTAAATAGTGTGAAAAAAATATTTAAAAAGTTTGTTAGCATTTATCTACAATGTTATTCGGGACAACCACTGCATGGCCAATCGTTTGAAGCATATCAGCCAAGCAAGCGAAGTTGTCCAGTCGTGCAAACTTCTGTTGTGCTGATGTGACCTTCTTTCATATCTCTACCAAGTATCATTATGTGAAATCACGTAATTTTTACGTAATCCTATGTTCGACTATCGCAAAGATTTGCATTAGCACCTGTAGTAAGTGCATTATACTTTTTATTTTATTTGATGAATGAATCGTGTTGTTAATTTTAACCTATTTGTTATTTTGGGTGGATTTTCTTAAATTTGTAGTGCAGTTCACCTTTACCTACATGTCTTAATACCTACATATTCCAGTATCTTGCTACTCGAAATGACTTGCTAATATCCAGCTCAGCCTCATGGCAACGGTGTTTCACTAACGTTACCTGAGCGGTCAGAGATAGTAATGCGGACGTCGTCCTGCGACTATGTTAAGAAAAATCTGAATATGAGACAATATTCCTATTTCGAATAGAATGTGCACCAGCTCACTGGGTGAGCAAGAAGTAACCGATCTCAGGATCATGGGCTGAACGACCACGTGGCTGTATCCCCTGACACACATGATACACATTTACAGGATAATGTAATATATAGCCAGGGTATTCAGGCTCCCCAGCACACCTTAGTATTACCTTCTTACCTTATAAATGAAGGATGCCTCCTTGAGGCGTCGATGACTTCACCTAACTCACAAGGCCTACCAGCGGCCGTTACTGTACAAAAAGGCCAAGAATGGTGAGATACTTACAATAGTAATTAAACCTCTGGGATCGGTAAATTGAGTAGACAGAGGGATTCTGCGAACTAGCGCGGGCGAACTGAGTACTCGCGGAGAGCTCGCGCAATCCTGCTAGGTATCTTAGTTTCCTGACCTCATTACATAAACAAATAAAACATACCGACAATAGGACCCTTCATTATTCGGAATGGACATCCCTTAGCTTGAGGAAAGTTCAGAGTTCTTTCTTAAGCACTAATTTAAGTACAAAACATGATTATGTGGTGCTTTGCAGAGCATGTGGGATATTTAGGTCTGTTAAGTTTTGGGACACTCTGCGACCAGAATGGTCAGGTTGAAAGAAAGACTATTTATTTACTAAATCACTAAATTGCTTGATTAGACACACATTTACACTCGCAAAATTATAAAGGACACTTCAAATATCCTAGCCTTGCTACTCTACACCTCATTAAATATGCATGTAGAATGCATTTATTCTGCGATTACTTCGTATTCCCCTAAAGGCGAATTTCACGAACATTTGCCCATGTGCGATAAATTATAATGCTATTTAATACACATTCTAACACTTGATTCCTATCCTAATTACACAGATCACTCTAGGGACGCCATAGGCACTCAGTTGGATCACTTGGTATCGGGTCATGACCCATTCCCGAGTGAACGATATGGACATGCATAGCGATGTACAAGCACAAGGAGCCCGCGAACGGTAAATGCAGCTGCCTTCCGGGAAGATGGTCTGTGATAACAACTAAGGACCGGGCTACCGCATCGCGTCTACCGCATGTTCCATGTGCAACCGTGTCGTGTGATATACAAAAGACTTTTGAGAAATATAGTACAATCCAACTCTACAATTTACCTGTCGGAAGTGTGATCAAGGCGGAAAAAAGCGAACACTCGATCTCGACAAATATAACATATGCACAGGTATATGCAGGTGCCTGCCGACCGAATACGATGCACACTTCCTGCCTCCGTTAGTTTTCACAGCGGTCGCCTACAGCTGTGCGCGATCCAAGTTTGCAGGGGTTGGCACATTCTCCGTGCACTGTGCTACATGCCAACGCGTTATACATATGAGTAGCTTACACCACGCAGAATGGATTACGCTGGGGCACAATCAGTTCCAATGCTTGCAATGTACGGAACGGTGGACAACATGCCAGCCAGAACTCCCAGAGCACGAACTTCCTCCAGCAACCGGTGAGTACCCAAACAACAACCAGGGTTCAATGTGCCGGGCGGAATATTGTGTGAACCCCGAAAAGATGTGAATAAACTGCAAAGTGTGTAACATGAAATTTCACCCCACATGTGTGTCGGTGGGGGAAAGGCAGGCGGTCCACGAGGGAACATTTAAGTGTAGTCAGTATCAACAAAAACATGCAGCCCAACATGGAACCATACAGGAACCTACGCAAATAAAAATGGAAATTGACATGTTCACCCAGCCTGTGCTTAGATTACATAACCAACATACCCAGCGAATGGAACTCGTGCCACCCATGCCCGCGTGGCAGGGATTAATAGCTGGACACAGTTCGAAATACCAGGGTCATCAGTACCCGAGTTCAAGACAAGCCTAACGGGGCGGGATTACGTAACACCAGCCAAATTTCACACTCCCAAACTTCTCCGGCCAGACAGCTGAGGACACACATGCGTTCCTCAAAGAGTTCACTACCCGATAACAATAGTACAGGGTTAGCGATGAATAATGGGCGAGTATCATCGGTAACCAACTACTCGGGGAAGCGAAAGCATGGTGGGGGTCCGACACAGAAAACGACATGGTTTTTAAGGCCCGAAGGCCAACACACCCTCCATCCTCCCGCACTGCAACTGTACTCTGATGAGTAAGACAGTGCACGGCACTTTCCTCTTAGTCTCTTCGGGCCATTCACTTTTCTTTCTTGCAGTATACACAGTATTCTAATGGTTTTCCCTGTTAAAAACCTGTCCTCGCCAATCTAAAGTACTCCGACTTTTGCTTTACAAAGTCTTTACCTGAATACTCTTTCATGGGTCATAAGAATTTCGCCGATTCCATTTATCGAAATCCTCCAGCTTTCTACCAATTTTGGTGGCGAAATCCGTCCATATCTTGTGGTGAAGTTTGTTTTCCATGATACTTCTGGCTTCTAAGTGAATGCCCATCTCTTCACATTTCTCGGTAAGTGTTTACCTTAAATCTTCTGTTTTCAGACAGTCCATTAACACGTGCTGTGTGGTGTCATCGACACCGCAAACCTTGCAGAGGGGAGACCCCACAAGCCTCATGCTGTGCAGTTTCGCTTAAAAGTTGCCATGTCCAGATAATAACTGCATGTTGTAGAAATTCACAGTAATCCATTTATTCTCCAGTCTCGTTCTGATGTTGGGGAGGAGCTCATATGTCAACCTCCCTTTACTGAAATTTGTACATCTGAGTTGCCAATCAGAGACTATGTCTTCATACAACTGCTTCTTGTCTTCACGTGTGAGCGTGCCAGCTCGAGATCTCTCCACCACGAGGCCCCTGTACCTGACCAACAAGTCCACAAGCAGCACACCAGCAACAACCGGGAGAGACTCATTCGAAACAGTCTTATAAGCTCTGGTAACGGTCAGCAGCACAGCTCTTTGTGCACTTTAAAGCTTTCTCTTGTGCCACGAAAGGTCGGCCCGGTGGTGCCACATTCCTGCTCCATAAGTAATGATTGCCTCAAACACTGCCCTATATATGGTACGCAAGGTACCATAATTAAAGCCCCAACTAGTGTGTCCGATCCTTCTTAGTTTCTGGAATACCACCACCGCCTTCCATGACACATACTCAATATGGCTTAGAAAGCTCATCCTGTCATCCATGACGACTCCCAGATATTTAAATTCATGCACATGTCCAACTGGGCGACCTCCGAAGCGCACAGTAGGGGCTCTTTGAAATTTCCCCTTAACCATCATGTATTTTGTTTTCTCAATGGAGAAGTTAAGTTTTACATCCTTAGACCATTGCCAGGTCTGTTCCATGATCCGGGACGCTTTTCCCTCCAGGACGCTTCTTGAGTTTCCTTCAACAAGGATTAGTCCCTCATCAGCATATCCAAAAACTGTACACTCCGGAGGAAGTTCCAGCTCGAGAAAAACATCAAAGAGGATGTTCCATAAGATCGGTCCAAGGACCGAACCCTGGAGACACCCCTTGGTTAGCCTCTTTTTGACTTGCATACTCTTACTAGAGTATATGCTCCACCTGTCTCTGAAGAAGTCCTGGATGACCCTGTAGATGTTAACAGGACATTTTTTCACCTTCAGTCTGTGCAATACTTCCGGTTTGAAGACAGTCATTAACAATGTCCAGCAAGATGTTCTTTATTCTTGCATAGCACCTTTTCAGGATTTCCGTAGTAATCCTATCAATTCCAGGTACCTTACCATTTTTCATTTTATACATCACACCTGTTAGTTCTTCTAAACTAAAATCTGGTGCGTCTTGTTCTTCAGGTACAAAATCCATAGACCGTCTCCTAGCAGAGTGCACCTCCCCTTCATTATCCAAGGAGTCGTCTGGAAGGAGCGTGTGGAGCAGAGCCTTCATAGACTTCCTCTGATCAAGGACCAGTCTACCATCTATTTTCATACATGGAGGTGGCACTGATCTCTTCAACTTGTTCGCCGCAAGTTTATATACAAGACCAAAGGGGTCCTCATTGCCTACCTTAGTGACAAAGTTTCCCCATGACCTGGTTTTCTTCTTCCTCACCTTATGGAAGTAAGCCTGCTTTTTGCCTTTATATACGGTTGAAAACTCCTTCCTTTCTTCACCTCTTAGCTTGTGGAGATGTCTTCTGTCTCTTCTTAGGGATTTTCTTTCCTTTTCCAACTCATTGTTCCGCCAGGACATATTAGGAAGACCCTTTATTGTTTTCCGTAGGTTCTCTTCGCATGTGTCCTGGGGACAGGTTTTAAGGCCCGAAGGCCAACACACCCTCCATCCTCCCGCACTGCAACTGTACTCGGATGAGTAAGACAGTGCACGGCACTTTCTCCTCTTGTTCTCTTCGGGCCATTCACATTTCTTGATGCCGTAACTCGGTTTGTCTACCGGTTTTCTCTTAAAACCTGTCCTCATCGCCAATCAGAAATACTCCGACTTACTTTTTATGAAGCCTTTACCTGAGTACCCCTTTATGGGTCATCAGAAATTTGATCTCTTTGCCAAATATCGTACTCCTCTAGTCTTTTTCCAACTCTTGTGGCGAACTTATTCCACAGTTTGTTGAGAACTTTGTTCGTCAGTACATTTTCCATTTCTAAGTGAATGCCCTTTTCTTCCATTTCGTCTTCCAGCCATCTCCTGATGTCTTCTATCTTCAGACATTCCATTATTACGTGCTGGACTGTGTCATCGACCCCACAGACGTCACACAGCGGAGATCCCACGAGTCTAAAGCTGTACAGTTTCGCTTTGAAGTTTCCATGGCCGGTGTACAGTTGCGTACTGTAGTAATTCATGGATATCCATTTACAGTCCATTCTTGTTGTTATACTAGGGATCAACTCGTAGGTATACCGGCCCTTCTCCGATGAATCCCATCTGTGCTGCCACTGGTCCATGATTTCATCCNGTACTTTACCAATAAGTCGATTGGCAGTACTCCAACCAACACTGGGAGCGACTCATTTGGGACTGTTTTGTATGCTTTTGCAACGGTCAGCAGTGCCGCCCTTTGAGCACTTATGAGCCTCCTTTTATGTCGGGTCAGTTCGGCCCTGTGGTACCACATCACAGCACCGTTTGTAACAATTGCTTCAAAAGTGGCTCTGTAGATAGTTCAGACAGTCGAGTAACTCAGACCCCAGCTAGTGCTGCCAATACGTTTTAGTTTCTGGAATACCACTATGGCCTTTCTGGAAACATACTCAATATGCTTAAGGAAGCTCATATTCTCATCCATGATGACTCCCAGGTACTTGAACTCGTGCACATTCCCAACCGGGCTCCCCCCGAAGCACACTGTCGGTGGTCTCTGAAGCTTTCCCTTTAGTAGCATAGTCTTGGTCTTTTCTGCTGAAAATTTCAGCTTGACCGTTTTTTCCCAGGTGTTAATCTTTTCCATGATTTCTGAGGCTTNTTGGTCTTTTCTGCTGAAAATTTCAGCTTGACCGTTTTTTCCCAGGTGTTAATCTTTTCCATGATTTCTGAGGCTTTCACTTCCAGTACTCTTCTAGACTTACCAGATATAAGGACAAGTCCGTCATCTGCATATCCAAATACGGTGCACCCCGGTGGGAGACCCAGCTCCAAAAACCCATCGAACAGGACGTTCCACAGGATCGGTCCGAGGACCGAACCCTGCAGGCATTCCTTCGTCAGGCGCTTTTTTACCTGAATAGTCTTTGCAGAGTACAAACTCCACCTGTTATTAAAGAAATCTTGAATGACCCTATACAAATTAGCTGGACATTTTTTCCTTTTCAATTGCCACATTACCTCCGGCCACCAGGCATTGTCGAAGGCTCCCGAGATGTCCAAGAACACCCCCATGACGTACTTTTCAGGATTCTCCCTAATAGCCTTCATTACGTCATGAAGGGCGAAATCGGTATCAGTTCCTTTCCTGAAGCCATATTGCTTTTCGCTTAATGTGCCCTCAGCTTCTAGGGCCATTATCAATCTTCTGTTNCCTGAAGCCATATTGCTTTTCGCTTAATGTGCCCTCAGCTTCTAGGGCCATTATCAATCTTCTGTTGATTAATTTATCATACACTTTGCCCAGCACCGGAAGCAATGTCAAAGGACGATATGATTTAGGGTCATCAAGTTTCTTATTGTTGCCTTTATATAGCACTCTCAAGCACCCAAGTTTCCAAGGGGAAGGGAACACTCCATCTCTCAGACAATCATTATATATTCCGAGAAGAATTTTCTTAATCCGAGAGTAGCACCTTTTAAGAATTTCTGAGGTGATTCCGTCCAATCCAGTGGCTTTTCCATTTTTCATCTTATAGATGATTGCTGTTAGTTCTTCCTCAGAGAATTCTGGCGCGTCTTGTTCTTCGGAAACAATTTCCATTTGTTGTCTTTTTCTTTCGTGTTCCTCCCCCTCTTCCACAAGAGAGTCATCCGGAAGGAGAGCGTGAAGCAGGACTTCCATGGATCTGTGCTGATCAGTTATTAGTACACCATTTTCTAATATGCAAGGTGGCGGGGTACTTCTTTTCACCTTGTTCGAGGCTAGTTTGTACACTAGTCCGAAGGGGTCCTCATTTCCTGCTCTGGTTACATACTCTTCCCACGACCGTGCTTTCTTCTTCCGTACCCTACTGAAATAGGCCTGTTTCTTGCGCTTGTAGATGTGGGAGAACAGTTCACGCTCCTCCCCTCTAAGTCTGTGGAGCTTTTTCCTTGTTTGGCGAAGATCCCGTCGATCCTCTTCCAGCTCCCTGTCCCACCATGATATGTTTGGGAGACCTGGTGTTGTTTTTCGCAACTGCTCTTCACAGGTTTTCTGTATTACTTCCGTAATAGCGCTTACTCTGTCTTCGATTGTGCTATCCAGAGTTTCACATTTCTCAAGCCTACCCAGCAGGGCACGGTCAAAGGCAGCCCAGTCCGCCATATTGTGTATGTATCTTGTTTCCTTATCTTCCAGTTCAGGGGTTACCCTTTTCTCTCCCTGTATCTCGAATATGATGAGTCTATGGTCACTGGAGCTCTCTTCAGTTACCGACCAATTTCTCACATAATCCTTCGCTCTTGCATTCACCACTGTGATGTCCAGATACGATTGACTGCCATGGGCCTGCGAAACGAAAGTAGGCAGTTCACCTTCCCTGTTCACTACGTCCAAATCGTTTGTCAGTAGGAACTGGGCGACTTGCTCTCCGGCGTCGTCAGTGATGTTAGAGTGCCATAACTCGGACTTCGCATTTGCATCAGCACACATGACTAATGGCTTTTCTCTAAGTGTTTCTGCAATCACTTCCCATCTGTCCAAGTGCTCTTGGACGTCTTCCCCGAACTGGAAGTAGGAGGAGACCATCCAACATTCCATTGAGCCCTTTGACATTTGGACACATACGTGATGTGCGTTCGATACACTAGCCATCATAGATATATCCATATTCTGATTAGTTCCCAGTACTCCAGCCTTCGGATTTAAACCACAATCGAATACTCTGCCCCGCAGGCCCACCACAGTATCGAAAGGAACGTAGGGTTCCTGAAACAGCACCACATCCAGTCTCTGCTCCACCACTATCCTGTTCAGCTCTGCGGCCACCACCGCCGACCGTTGCATATTTATTTGTCCACATCTAATTGTGTTTTTAGACTCCATAGTCTATCCTGGCGAGTTCCACGGATAGGGCTCTCTGATACGCTGGACAGTCTCTTGAGTCCACTCTGTGGTCATGCTGTAGTCCTTTCTTCTGGCAGTTGATACAAATTTCTTTGAAATCGGTGCCTTTCTTTGGACAGTTCTTATACTCGTGTCCTTGTACTCCACAGCATGAACAGATAGACTCTGTATCTCTACACTTTTTGGCTATATGGCCCCACTGTTGGCACTTGTAACATCTGGAGAGCGAGATATAATCTCTGACTCTGCAGCTGTCGTAGCCGATGTAAATTCTCTCTTTGTCAATAAGAGCGTTCCTTATTTTCGGGTCACAGTCCAACACGATATTAACCCTATCCGTGTCCCTCCTGCCAGTCCTGTGGCTGATGGACACAGTTTTTACAAAACTTTCCAGATTATGTCCGCCACATTCCCCATTCCTGTAATTCTGCCTGAAAATAGTTTCAGGCAGTTTACTATTGTCCTCTCCCCTAGGTACGTCATAAATGACGACTTTGGGGACTCTTTTCATTGGGGCCTCTAGTTTGAGTCCCAATTCCTTTATCTTGGTCTGGTTATTGAGGGATTTAAATGTCTCCTCATCCCCAGCCTCGATCATAATGCCTCCATTCCTTATTCCTTTCATATTACGAATCTGGAGGCCATCATCTTTGGGATTTAACCCTTTCTTAATAATTTCCCTGGTCTCAACGCTCGTTGTACCTTCTTTGTCTGGATATACCAAAATAACCTTCTTGGCGGGTTTAGGCTTAATTGCATCAGTTCCTGCGGCCTGTGCATAGCTCTTAATGCTCGGTACTTCTCCCTTTACAGCAGGTACCATCATCGAGCTTACTTTGCTTATTTTACTTGCTTGTTGCAAGTTACCTATTAACTTTGCATTTTCCATTAATGCATTGTCAATGTGCCCTTGAAGTTGGCTAATTCTTGGGATCAGCCAGTTCGCTTGCGAACTGTTGATCTTAGAACTTTTGTTCAGTATCCACTCCATAATGTCTGATACCAGTTCTTTTGTTTCCTTATGTGTTTCCTCCACTTTCTTTTCAATTCGGATGATAAATGCCTCATCCCTTGAGTCGCTCCCAGTACTTGACTCCTCTGCCGGTAATTGAAACCGAAGTTTCCTGTTTACTTGGCTTTCATCCCTTGAAGTGCTAGGAGTAGCAGCCGTTCTCCTTGCAGATGATCTGGGCACCTCTTCCAGTTCTTGAGTTTCCGGGAAAATTAGCCTTGCGGCTTTGAGGGGCTTTCCCTTTTTCCCTATGAGTGTAAACTCCTGTGCCTTTCGAGTTGCCGTTTTAAGGTCATGTTCCTCATCCGAGGAAGAGGATTCGTTGCCTTCTGATCCTTCTTCTATTTTTCCTTTTTCTGTATTTTCCTCATCCTCGGTCTCCAGTTTGTCCTCATCGTCGTAGACCTCTTGGATCCAGACGTCTACCGTGCTGAGCTTGACTCCTTGTATGCATTTCCAAATCTTCCTGTGGATTCTTTTCTTCCCAGGAGTCATGGAATACCTTTCCCAGTTGAATTGGGAGTCCACTAGGCGACTAATAGCCGCCTCGGTGACCTCCCTTGCCACATACTCAGCCTTCAAAAATCCTGTTAACCGTTTTCTTTTTTCTTTAAGGGTTCTTGGTTTTTCCTCCATTACTCCAAGAACCTCTATCAGGGCCGGGTAGGCCTGAACCCGAGGGCTCCCTGAAGCCATCGTAATGTTCCCGCGGCTGCGGGACCCACACTACTTTCACTACTATACAGTTCACAACACTAAACACAGTTCAAAATTACACTTATACAAGTTTATATGTGTGCTCACAAAAAGCAAGTCCCAACACTATTACACATACAATTGCACATACAGATGTCACAAGACCCCAAAGTCCATCCACTAGTCAAGCCTTAGGGCAGTCTGAGGCCGTAGGCCTCAGACTGGCTTGAATCCCTTCTCTCCCTCTTAGCCGTCCCCAGGGAATCCCGCTAGGGGAATTATGGCCACACACAGACCTCGTCCGGTGGACTAATCACCCTGTGGCCCGTTGATCCACCCGGCCGTCGCAGAGGCGGGGAGATTAGTGTGCCACACTGTTCTCTTCAACTTCCCAGAGTATCTGTTCAGTATCCAAGTACAGCTAGAGCAACTTCCAAGTCCAATTCGATTCGTCTGCGGAACCACTTCACAGTAGGTAAGTCTCAGGGTGACACTTTCCGGTGCGGTACCCTGAGAAAACCTTGTCCTGGGGACAATTCGTATGCAAATTTATGGTCAGATACACGAACACAAATACCACGTTAAAACAAAAGGACACCCTGTTTACCGAGGATCATTGCGCCACCAAAGACCTGGACCTATTCGTAAGCCAAAAGCAAAGTCTAGCCGTCTGAAATTATCCACATCTCTTAGAGGAAAACGTCCTCGAAAGGATCGTGGAAATGGTGAGACACGAATACCAACCGGCCTTACTGCCCATGGCTTTCAACGGAACACAACACTTACTAAGAACACCCGTGATTGTAGCACGAGACACAGAGAAGCACAGGGCGGCAAATTTAAAGCGCGCAGAAAATGCGGTTGGACAGAGGCGCGGAGCATTACTTTGGACACCCAGACCTCCGAAGGGAAGACTAGCATAAGGGAAAATCCCAAAATCCAGGGCATAAATAGTGGGGAAGGGCAAGCAAACCTGCCTCGCTGCTGCATATGTAAGGACGAACAATACCACTGGCACAAATTGTGCCTGAACTGAACGACTGGACTGCGAATTGGGGACGCCCTCTCTGCTATTGTCGCGACCGGAACTTTCGAATCTACCAAAAACAAACAGATCCACAAGTACCTAGGCCAGGTTAGATCCACCAGTGATCAGCTGATCAGAATACCCATATGCTTGGATGAGTGGAATATCGTCACCTTAATCGATATGGCCACATTGCATAACTTTGTGTGGGTAGAGTTAGTAAGTCAACAGCTAATCACCAGGGACAAAAATCGTACAATCGGCTACATTGAACGGGACCAGCGAATGTTTGGGTAAAGTCCAAGTGGAGATACATATTTGTGACTGTTCTATGGACATCATCGCCCTCGTCTCCGAGGACATACGAGACGAACTGATTCTCAGTGTGCCGTGGTTTATACAACACAACACCTTTATTGAAATCGCCATGGACTGCATTCACATCGGTTTGACCGAATGGCGAAAGGTTTAAAAACTAGGGCATCTAAGAGAAAACAGTGGACAATCTTTCCAACTAGACATGTTCGACCAAGCCATACCTGCGGAACATAGGGAGGCGATCCAGCGAGTCTTGACCAAATGATGGGACATATTTGCAGTGGTAGACCCCTTAAATGAACGAGTGTGGTAGAACATGCAATACCAGTCACTAAAGTTGAACCCCTCTGGTCCATAGTTCGTTATTATGATCCTTATCACTTGAAGATCATTAATCAACAAATCGCGGAAATGATTAGGTTTGGGGCAATAGAACCCTCGGAAAGCAATTGCAACTCAGCTATCACTCTTACCCCCAAGAAAGAAGGGAGCTGGAGGTTTTGCATGGACTTCCGCCCTCTCAACCAAGGGACCGAAAGTTCTCCCCTACCCTAAATCAGTGTGAACTCTGCACTAAACATTTTAGGGGCTCCAAGATTTTATCTCCCCTTTACCTGAGAAGCTGCTATTGGCAAGTACCAGTACGATCCGAAGACCGTCATAGGACCACATTCATGGCCCCCGAGGGCTGCTGTTTTCAATTTTGCGCCATGCCCTTTTTTTTTACCTAAATGTGCCCCCTCCTCCTTCCAGAGCACGAAGGTCCACGTCCTGGACGGGCTGATAGGAGAGTGTACAATCGCATACATAGACGACATTGTGATATGTTAAGAAATGTAGGAAGAACACGCACAACACCTATCCCTCATTTTGGAGCGAATGGCTATCAATGGGTTAACATGTGCCAACAGGAAATGTCAAATAGAGAAAACATGTCTTCAACACCTGGGTCGCATGGTCGACACCGGGGTTATCCAGCCCAACAACGAACGATTGAAGCTAATTAAAGACTATCCCGCAACCAGCACGTGCAAACGCCTGTGAACCTTTCTCGGGCTTATAAACTGGTTAAGGCGCTACATGCAAGACTTCGCCACGATAACAGCACCACTAACCACCCTGTTGTCAAAACAATGGCATTTCCAATAGAACGACGACGCACAAAACGAGTTCAAAGAAATCAAACACAGATTCCAACAGTGCGACAAACAGACCCATTTAGACCCCCTGACAATTTTCCAACCTGCATATCCACTGCATCATGCTCAATAGTGAAGCTGCAGTGCACTCTGTGTGCCGACACGAGTGCGGTGTGTGTGTGAAAGTTCAGAGCAGTGCAGCACAACTACATATCCCCCTGGCTCCCTGGGCGGGTGAGGATGCATAACAAGAACCCAGTACATATTATTTGTGGGGCAATTTCAAAGCAAGTAATTGAAAGTAAAGAAAGACACACTAAGAGTGTCCAGTTCGGCAGAAAGACTGTTAGGTGCTAAGGGATGACCTGAGCCAAACACCAGGTGATGTAGACGAAGATGCAACACCAAGAGCCGAGCTGCCCCATATCGGCGACCCCGATGTCGAGGTCCACCGACCACCCACACAGAAGGAAAATGTGTGAGCACCTCCCTTGGAGGTGTTTCTAGATGGGCTAGCAAACCCGACGACTCTCCGCTGTCCAAGTGCCTCACAGGGATCGTCAAGGTGAGAGCCCCATCATCGGGAATGGTGCAGCACTATCCAGCCTCCGTATTTCTGTGTCAACTGCATCACAGGTTTACTACCATCCCTAGCAAGAGAAAGCAGCACACGGCCTGCCCGGGTCACAACACCTGGTTTCGTGGTGCCCACCTCGATGGGGGTCTCCTCCCTGGTGGCATATACCGCTACAGGTGACACCCCGAGACCTCCTGCTGCACTTTCGACAGCATCAGGACAGCTTCCGGAGTTGTCCACCACTGGCGAGGGGGCAATACACCAGGACAGCACCACAGCATGAAGGCCACCACCTGCGAAGGGGTCAAAACCAGGTAATCAACTCCCTTTGGCCACTCCCTGCCCAGGTCACTACCAGCCACATTGGGGTCGGCGGAGCAGCAGTGGCAACAGCATGCACAGTGATGGTGGCAGCGAGAGCAGCGAGGCACTCAGATCTCCTCCGTATGCAATTCACACTGGAGATGCAACCAGCATGGGTGTGCCTGATCCACAGTAATGCCACCTCGATCCACACCGCACCAGGCCGCCCACTTCAACAAAAGCTGCAGCCACACCAGCAACGTTCAGGCCACCCAAGGGCCCCATACATCCTAAGGCCCCAACATCGTGGGACCAATGCATGTACCTGTGGTGTCTGAAGACATGTGGCCCACAAAATATTTGAGCAGGAGAGGGGGCGTTTGATACAGGATGGCATCCTGCCGTCCCGACCATTTGCAACACTGTGCACCCACAGCATAAACTGCACTAGTGTAGCTGCAGTGCACCTCGAGTGCCGACAGGAACACAGTGTGTGTGTGAAAGTGTAGACCAGTAAGACACAACCACATACCCCCCTCCAGCCCACGGTCTGGAGAGGTTGCACAATGGCAGACCCAGCTTTAATAATTTGTAGGGAAATTTCAAAGCAAATATTTGAAATTAAAGGAAGACACACTAATAGTGTAAATGTTCTACTAGCATTTCAGGGTTTTTATGTTGTAATTCTCAAATTCACATATTTTTCGACTCAGTTGTTACACCTTCATTTCATGCCATCCAAGTGTAAATTGTAACTGTTTTTAGTTTGTGGATATTTATGTATTTATTTTGTTAATTTATCTTGCAAGTTTTCATATCCTTTTAATTGTTGAAAGTTACAGGTAAGTAGAAAGTAGTGCGGGAGAGCCACGTGATGCTATAGTTTGCGGCACGCTTGCTCGCCAGATTCAATAGCTGTCAAGCATCTCAAGAGGTCGGCACATGCAACGTTGCCCTCCGGGTGCCTTCACGTTTACGCACAAATCACCTTTAGCTGCAATAGTCTAATGTAACGTACTAGAACCTGTTTTTTCTGCACCCAGAGACGCCACCCCTTCTTCCCTGGGAATAGCACCGCCCAGGGAAGCTTAATGCACCAATAATTCACTCTTATGTACAAATGTGTAATTCCGCCTATCTGGCGGATTGCAGGCCAGAGTCCATGTAAAGTGGTAACCTAGAGCGATGTAAGTGTTTCTGTGCAAGAGTAATGACGTGCAAGTTTTCAGACTTTGTTTCTTTTATTTCAAGCACTGCCTTCGGGTATTTCGGGGTACTGGTCCCGTATAACCTGCATTCACTCAGTTTCACGTAAATTACTCAACAGCCAGCATACCCAACTCAGAACTTTTACAGTTTAAGGTGTCTGGGTCAGCCTGAATAGGCCTACATTATATTCCATGTAAGTATAAGGAGCGATGGGCATACCCTGAGATCATCATAAAAGGCAACAATTGGCACTGCCTACCAACAGTGCCTTTTGCCTAGTTGGGTATGCAAATTCACAAACCACCTAACAATGTTTTCCACCACCTCTCAAAACTTCCCTTAACTCAACACGACCCAGCCAAAAGGTGTTGATGCTGTGAAGTTTCTTATGCCCTCTGAAAAAAGGCAAACTAGTAATTGGTCTCTGAACTTCAGCTGAAACTGTACACAAAAGGCAGTTTACGCACTTTCAATAACAATTATAGAAATGACAGCCATCAAAGTTTATTTCTTAAGTACCCGAAATGTGTACATCAGTACATTTCAGATTGTTTTGAAAAATTATTGAAGACTTCATTGAGGGGAAAGGGAAACTGCTATATTCGGAAAAACACCAAAGGCTGTCAGAAATATAATTGTCTATGACATTAATTTTTATTTTATTAATGAGGCACTTTAGAAAGTTTATGTACTTCTGAGATACCTTCATTTCTTTTAATGAGTAAATATAAAAACAATGCACAAGTAGTTGACTGGGCCGAGGTTTAACTTAATCAGATTGTGGGTAGGTCAGAAGACGCTTATTATTTCCAGTCAAGACCATAGTCACCAATATAAGGTAACAATAGGAATGAGAAGAAAATGAAAGTCTTTTGGTTAATACAATACAAATAAAATAAAATTTATTTTTGAAAGGAAAAATTACAAATCAAACATGCCCAATAATAATTTGTACCACTGATGTCTCAGTGTACAACCTGGCATGCTAACCCTGCGTTACCACAGGTAACATAAAATGTACTTTTTCTACTAAAAACACAAAGAGACTAAAATTCCAAAAA
This sequence comes from Clitarchus hookeri, assembly GCA_002778355.1. Taxonomy (NCBI): domain Eukaryota; kingdom Metazoa; phylum Arthropoda; class Insecta; order Phasmatodea; family Phasmatidae; genus Clitarchus; species Clitarchus hookeri. The sequence continues at coordinate 1,463,113 of NQII01000012.1, forward strand.
AAAAAAAAAAAAAAAAAAAATGTGATGAAAGTTGTGATACAACAAATTAAATACATAAAACCTTTTTGAAATTAATTAAATTATTTACAGAACATATGTTAGTAGTGTAACATTATTTGAGTGTAGTACATATATCCCTTAAATTGCAAGACATAAATAAATATCAGTCGTTTGTTTTTGACCATTAAAATTGTCTTTCTAAAGAAAAAATAAAATAATTATACCCTTTTTTTCTGTTAGCATTAAATGAAATGTAATTCTAAAACCACATATCTTCAACCATGTTTCAATTATTTTAAGTAACGCTGTTTGTTTAAGGTGGGGATGTATGTTTTAAAAGTTTAGTTTTTATTGTAAGAAATGTTTCAACAAGAATACATATTTTAAATGTTTAAATAGCTTAATGTAGCTGATAACATACATATACTGACAAATTGGTTTAAGTTTTATAACTGTTCTCTAATTTAAATAAGAATGCATATTTGTTTCTTTTAAATTGTAATGGGAATGAAAAAATAAAATGACAGTGTGAGATGTTTTATATGCAGGAGGTTTCATCATACACTTGCTTTCACCATTTGGTTTCGGACGCACTTTTATATAGCTACATTTGCCACTTTAAAAACATTAAATCTTGAAAGAGGGGAAAAATATTAATTCTGTGAAAATTAGGTGGAGCCTTGCGTAAAAAATTATGACTGTAATTTACTGTATATAAAGCAAAGGAGGTATTATAATAGTTAGGTGATATAGTGTTTCAAAAAATATTTTTCCTATCACCGTTTCACCAGTCTGCAATGCTATGCGTTAACATATATGCCATTCCTTTCCATATAAAATTTATTTAAATCAGACAATCATTCCAACACGAAAGAAGTTTTTAAAAGTTAATTAGGTGTAATAGAATCACATTCCATTGTGTCACAGTACTTTTTATAATGATTATAAACCATGCTTCAGACATTAGGAAAGAAGCGACATGCAATTAAAGTAGTGGCAATGCTGGCTGTGGAAATCAGACAGGATACTGCAGCCCTACCGATTGTGACCATCAGGGGTTTGTAGGCATGCAGTGTGCCGACCAGGACCACTATGGCGCATGCAACAGCAGCGCCGGTTGCTGGGGGCCTGATGTTGGAGGGAAGCAGCTTCATGCAGCTCACCATTGGCACCAGAACTGCTCCCGCCAGCCCCAACAAGCCCGCCATACTCATCAGAATGCCTGGGTAGCACACCAATAACGCCGAATCTGCCGCAAGTATATACTAGTGACAAAAACTGATGCAATAATGGACAATTCTGAGCAAGCATTTGTCAGCAATTTTTATTCACAGTTTGTTGAACCATGAGTTTCACACCATGAAACCTGGGAAGTGAAAGTGCATAAATTTTGACTGTACATCGACTTGAAGGTAGTTTAGAAATAAAAATTTAGGTTTTCAGTCAATAAAAAAAACAATGACATAAAAGTAATCTGTGCAGAATATTGTCTTAAATGTTTAACCATTTTCTGTAACTGTTCTGACCTAGACTATTATGCAGGTATGTGCAAGTTGCAGTAATAATATTGGAGGTACATCTAATCTTTAAATAATATTTGCATTGGGGTGTGTGATTGAGTGAAATGTTATTTTGGATTTATGCCATTGCTGAGAGAAAAGTAAATATAATTAATAATATTATCTGAGTTAAACTATTGTCAAAATACATAAATGTGTGATTCTCTGTGTATTATGTATGTGTTGACAGCAGCAAACCTTAGCATATGTACTTCGTAATAAATTTATTTTTTGATGTGTTTCTATGTATTATTCTAGGTTTTAAACAATTGTACAACAAATCTATGTGGTGACAATGTTTGAAATATTAGTTCATTCTTTCAGTGGAGTTCCATCCCATAGTGAGAAAAATTTATAAAGTTTGAAATTACTTTTAAAAGGATAGAAAAAATGCAGCGTAAATTTTTAACACACACTTAAAATATTTACAGATACCGAGGAAATTATGGCCATACTTGATATAAGCGCAGTAGTTAACAGTATGGAAACAGTTGTTTAAATCATAGCACCTCAATCTCTCTCTCTCCCACTCTCTGTATTCGCTCTCTTTTTCATGCTTTCTCACTTTACGTCTCTTTATCTATCAGGCTTGAGCACGATACAGAGATTAAAACAAAATAATTCATTAAGTTACATTGCTGAATATGAATAGCAAGGAAGGAGACACACAACTGATCACATAAAACGTTAAAAATAAATTAATTTTCAGGGAATGCCCAAGATAACTGAAATTTTGCTTGCACAATTTCTACATAGACAGATTATTTTAATCCATATAGTTATGCATGTTCATTCAATATTAAAGTGTATTTGTTAAATATCTTAAACAAATTTTCTACAAATGTTTTTTTCTGTCGGCGCATGATAATTTAGAAAGCTACACAGAAAATTTTCTAGCTACTTTAATAATATTTAAACTGCAGGTTTGACACAAATAAAAGTCAAATGTGTTGAGAACTATGGTTTAAAACTAATTCTTAGGACAGCATATACCTGTCTCTTTTAATGTGTAGCTGGACCCGTTTGTTGTAAACATTAAAAATCCTATTTAAGATGGAAAACTCAGAATCTGGATGTTGGTAAAGTTAAATCTGCAACTACCTCATAACCTATTATTAAATTATTTTATTCATATAACCGCCAATCTATCATATGCCCCCGAAAGGCCGTGCTGTCACGAGACCAGGAACCGAAGTTCCCATAACTCGTTTAGTGGGTTTGCAACAAAAATGCAGCCCAACAGAATTAGGTAAAATCATTGATCAGGCGGTGAGCTGCTGTATACATGTTTTAGCTGGGCTCCAGGCCCATATTTATAGCCGTTAACCACTGTTGCTATCTTAGCAAATTTATGAGCAGGTGTTATCGGTGAGGGAGTGAAGCTCACCACCAGTCTCCCGACTGGCATGTTGTAATGTCATGATGTCTGTAGAATATGTTGCAGTGTTGTTTGCATGTGGGTAGTTACACTCGTGTGTAGTGCGTCGGTGAGTCCCTACAACCCGAGTCGCTGCTCATCGACAACGCAGCTTGTTCATCATCAGCCCTTATGTTACTGCAAGTCAGGGTATGGCCTCGCTCTTATCCTCCGGTCATCGTGTTGCGTTTGTGGAAAAAGTTTCAGGTAATTAGTACACATTTCTGGCACCCTATGCACCAGGACTAATTGCTAGCATTGGTTAAAACTGGGGTTTAACCAGTGTAGTTGGTGCATTCTACATACTCCAGGTCCTTGTGTGTGATGTGCTGCATATTGTGCAGCAAACAGCCTAGACCTCTCAGGTGAGAGACTGGGCCTCACTCCTGCTGACCAAAAAGCTTCGAACAATGTATGGCATGCCTTTGTCGCCAGTGTCATTCTCAACCACTTATCCACAGGGAGGATGTGGTTTTGACTCTCTTGTCTTTGGATTGGGCGCACCTCTGTTACACACCCTTATAGGCTTTGCGTTTCACCCTCGCTCACCCACCCCTTAAGCCCTTTACGTGGTTGCGCTTTCACTAGCCCACTCGCCAGTCTGTTTGATAACTACAGGCTGTTGGATCACAGAACCATAACTACAACAGTAGTATCAAGGTACGATAAATACAAACAGTCAGATCAAAGCCAGATATATTCATTTTCTTGCATTGAAAGTGCCGGGTAATGTAAATACACATGCTGCAAACATATAACTCTCGGCATCGTGTTTCCTGTTACTATACTTTGGTACACTATTTTTTATCACTTGAGCAACCACAAAGTTAGGTGTTATTTTTAGAGCATCTAATGATTCCTTTGCAGAATTTATTAGTGTTTGATACAATTGTGCACTTCAAACGACTATGTAAGATGAATGAAGCCAGTTTTGATTTAAAATGTTTATGGCATCATATGTATATCACTCAGATCTCCTCCCTGTACCACAAACAAGCAAATGCAGTAAAAGTGGATTTATCAGCTTTTGTCCCAATACTCCTCAAATGTGACATTTTACTGTAGACAGTAACAGGCATATATGCTATGATAAATTTGCTTTACATATATTGCCTCACTGTACAGTTACCCAATGTTTGTTTAACATGTACCAACTATTTTGTACACCAAACAATTTTTCTTTATTCTCACTTGTACCTCACCTTACATAGAGTTCAGAGCAAAACAATAACATTATCTGAGCGGTCGGGGATAGTAATGCGGACGTCATCCGGCGACTATGTAAAGGAAAAACAGAATATTATACACTATTCCTATTTCGAATAGAATGGGCGCCAGCTCACTGGGTGAGCACAAAGTCACAGTTCTCAGGATCGTAAGCCGAACGACCATGTGGCTGTATCTCCTGACACACATGGTACAAATTTACAGGAAAATGTACTATATAGACGGGGTATTCAGTCTCCCCAGCACACCTTAGTATAACATTTTACCTTATAAATGAAGAATGCCTCCTTAAGGTGTCGATGACTTCCTGGATAGAGCCAGGACCCGAAATACAAAAATAAATGAGAACTCACAAGTTTCGGCTAACTCAAGTAAATTGTATTGCTGTATAGTGAAAACGGTTACATGTATACAATGTAAATTAAAGCGGACCTGACTCACAGGGCCTACCAGCGACCGTAACTGTACAAAAAAAAAGACCAAGAATGGCACGAAAACTTACAATACTAATTAAACCTCCGGGTCTGTAAATGGTGCTGATGGAGGGGTGCTACAAACGCAGGGAAGACTGTTGGTAAACTAAATAAAAGTTCCAGTAAATTACGTAAACCTACTGCAGTTAAGTGTTCAAAACAAAGTATGAAATTCCCTTGCGACCCGATGCACGTGCAGCATCAAAGACCCGTGGAATCGGACTGCCACAGATGGCAGGGGCGAGCGACATCCTACGAGAGCTCGCTCCACTCTGTGAGGTAATTTAATTAACTGACCTCATTAACATTGAACTTGAAACATATTCACATCAAACACTGAAACATTCTGAATGAGTTTTCTTTACTCTGTAGAGAGTTAAAAGTTCTTAATTAAGCCCTAATTTAAATACAAACAAAGATTATGTGGTGTCTTGCATAACACATTAGACATTTATGTCTGTTAAGTTTTGGGGCACTCTACGACCGGAATGGTCATGTTGAAAGAAATACTAATTATTTCCCACATCAATAATTTGCTTGATTAGACACACATTTGCGCTCGGAAAAGTGTATAAAACACTTCAAATACCCTAGCATTGCTACTCTACATGTCATTAAATATGCATATGGAGTGTATTGATTCTACGATTACTTCGCAATCCCCTAAGGGCGAATTTCCCGAACATTTGCCTGTTGACGATAAATTCTAATGCTATTACTACACATTCTAACACTTTATTCCTATCCTAATTACATATATCTCTATAGGGACACCACAGGCACTCGGTATTTGGTCATGACCCGGTCCCATGTGAACGATGCGAACATGCATCGGGACGCACGATGTGCGTGTTCCGCGGGCCGCACTGGTGCAGCGACTAAGCGCTGATGACGTAATGACAGTGGCCGTCCTGACAATGCAGGAGAGGTCCACGTCAACAACTAAAATTTTTCAAGTCATATCATGTATGTATGCTATTTTTGTAGATGCCAGATACATTTATTTGTGTGTGTAAACGCAGGATGTTGCATTTAATTATGCAGTTCATGAATAATCCCATAAACATAATAGTTACAACTAAAATGGGCAAAGCATTGGGACTGGAAGCCTATTTTCTATAGCTGACTGTTCACCAGTTACTGAACAAATAAAGGCTCATTAAAAGTACATTAATGAAAATGAAAGAATAAATTGTAAAAATATATATTTCCTATCTTTTCGCTAAATTTCATGTGCTTATATAAATGTAAGGACGATTTATGAAACAGTAATGAGCATTAATATAATAGTCTATAAATTCGAAAATCATTAAGGAACATTTGAGCCCTTTTACTATTTATTAGAATGCCACAGGTAAGAAAAATGAGAATAGCCACACTGCGAATCATTGTACTTTCCATTGTATTGNAATTTCATGTGCTTATATAAATGTAAGGACGATTTATGAAACAGTAATGAGCATTAATATAATAGTCTATAAATTCCAAAATCATTAAGGAACATTTGAGCCCTTTTACTATTTATTAGAAAAATGAGAACAATAGCCACACTGCGAATCATTGTACTTTCCAACACCAAACCTGAAAATTGTATAGCTTTTAATTGGCTAGTTTGTCTTAATTAACAAGGCAAATGTACATATGCTGACATACAAGTTGAAAGGTGATATCNGCTTTTAATTGGCTAGTTTGTCTTAATTAACAAGGCAAATGTACATATGCTGACATACAAGTTGAAAGGTGATATCTGTAAAGCTCAAGTTGTTTTCAGCCTGATGTCATACACAGTTGAAGATGAAAATGGACAGAATATCAAAGTCATATTTCCTATTATTGCAGTAGGATATGAGTGCATGACCTGTTTAGCACCTGTGACAATATGTATTCATGATTTATCATAAATAAACCTGGATATTACTACATATTTGACTTTAGAAAATATATTGAATCAAAATTAACAACATAGATAGATGTCACTTTTGAAAAAAAATCGTATAGTTTTCTCATTATTTAAGTCAGTGGCCATAACATCTGTGCTGAATTTTGCCACTTTTTAATTGGCCTATATTGATGTAGTCTTGTATTCTTAGGTTATTCAATTGTCAATATAGTCTTCATTATAAACACTTGGGAAAACCTATTGTAGGAAAGTTCCTTTTATAACTTGTTACTAATTTCATCTTTCTTTTAAAGTACTTTTTGTTTTGTTTATGGTTGAATAAATAATAAAAATAAAATTACGTGTAGTAATAATGATTAATAAAAAAAATGTATATATTACTGGAAAACAAAATCAAATCTTAATCACTTTATATTAATTGAAGAAAAATTTTCATGCTCAGAAATTAATTGTAGAGTATAAGGTCATTTCACACAATCAAATATTTATTGCATTCAACTACCTGGATTCAATATATTGAACTGAAAAATAACTTAATTTGTCTTGCAATGAATCGCACTTTCAACTCTCCACATTGAAATTAATCACAATATTTTCAATAGAACCGATTAATAAATATCAAAAGTTAATTTTTAGAATTATCTGCGACTCATGCACGACAAGAAAATAATTTGTTAAAACAGAAAAATTTTTCTTCATATTATTGTATATTTTATTTTAAAATATATAAATAGTTTTGTTTTTGCATTAACCTTAAATGCGTGCACACAACCATATTATTATGAGATTATTTCAATTAATATTGTCAGAATACCTGTAATCGGTAATTGAAAATGTTGGATTCAAGAAAAGATAGAACATGTTCAAAACGAAAATTCTAAAAGTGAATGAGATATTCCAGAAATTGAAGAAGAAAATGGCCACGAATATGACGTCCATATGACATCATGTAGCGTTTAATGAACTGAATTCAATTAATGTTGAATTTAATTTGAAGAAGAATTCGCTTGTGTAAAAGGGCCTTTAAACCTTCATAGTTTCCGGGCAAACATATCCTTGCTTTGAGAAATAATTAATTTATAGACTTTATGGTGACACATACCATACCAGTTCAAAAGCAGGCAGAAGAAGCTTGCAGCCATAATAAAAATTGTTGTAGAGAGTTGGCTCAGCAGACAGACCAATCTTGCCTTTTCCATCCAGCACAAGCAGGCAAACATCACAAAGGACAGTACTGTGCTGCCCAACAGCATAAAGTTGGTGTAATCCGTGAAGTTAATATAACACTTGTACACCTGGAAACACAACATTCATCATGAAATACTATATATTATTTATCTTAGCTGGCATCACTGTCCGCACAAAATTTCTTAAACTAATGCCCTTCATCTACGAAAGTGAACAAACAAATTCTGTGAATTCTGAATAGGAAAGAGAAAACTGTCTTTCACAGGTTGTGTTCAAAATGAAGACCACCAGCTGCAATACAAACATCCTGTCTGTCATGTGAAAATTGATGCACATCGATGTGGCGTCCGTTACCATGGCTGGTTTGGTGGTATAATTTTGCCTGCCGCCATAACTCAGTGGTGAGTTAATGAAGTGAGGGTCGTACGGTCGACGGCCCAGGGACCCTGGTGAACCTGCCGTCAGTTATTTCCTGATTGTCGTGTACTTACAGTTGCACACATAACATAGGATGGCGAGACTGCCGGTCGTCTCGTACACCTGAACAATTTTACTAAACACTGATGATGCTTACAAGGTTGCCCTATAATATTAATACACAATTTTACTGCTTGAGCGGTTTATTCATCGTCCATTTACAGGTGAATAACTGTCTGAGTGATATGAAAAATGGCCTCAGCCTTTGCGCGGCAAAAAACACGTGGCTTTAAGTTGATCAACGTGTTTGTGTTGAAAACTCTCCGGCGAGAGTACAGTCGCTCTCCCCCGGTACTTGAAACAAATAAAAGAAATGTTCATGTTAATTACTTGAATACTATTGTAGTGAAGATGATTTCAGCCTAACATGCCGGTACTCGCGGAGGAACGAGAGACTTACACTTCTGGTCTCGTTCAGGTGCTGAGAAGAACTGGGGCAAGCTTGGGGTCGGCTTCCACCACCAGTGGCGAAAGCCGAAACCAAGCGGCGAAAAGGTGAAACACAAAAACACTGAAAGATGAAATTTGTAATGAAAAATGATAAGAATTAAATTGAGCCCAAGAAAACACAATGACTTACATAAATACACTTATTAAATTGTTACATTATTACATAAAGATTTATTTTGCACTTTCGGTGATGCATTCAAATTACACTAGCCACAGCGTTGCCAAGTATACTATGAAAACCTCTCTGGCTGTGGCTGTGTCCTTTGTTGACATAACGTACACTAATGCACTTCACTTTGTAGCACTTTCTCTGCTGCAGCTAGTGCGATTGACCCGACTGCGGCAGTCAGAGTGNACACTAATGCACTTCACTTTGTAGCACTTTCTCTGCTGCAGCTAGTGCGATTGACCCGACTGCGGCAGTCAGAGTGGGCACAAAGGAGCTCGTGAATGCGCGGTTCACGTCAACATGTAGTAATATTTAAGCAGAAATTTCAGAACAGGCAGCTGTAATGTGTAATTTCATACCTTCTGATGTAGTCGGTATGTCCTTGTTGATAGTATCTTATGTGTTACCCTCAGAGAAAATGTAAAGGGGTCACATCTGGTAAACGGGCCGGCCAACATACAGATCCACTCCAACAATTTTGAAACAATTGGTGAAGACAAGCTGTAGTATATCTTGCACTATGCTCTGTGCAACCATTATGCTGATACCACAGGATTCTCCTAGTTTGCAGTGGAAGATCTTCTAACATCTGTGGAAGTTCGTCGGTTAGGAGCTTGACATACTTTCAGGAATCCAGTGTTCTTCTATGAAAAAAATACCTATGAGATTATGGTTCACCATTCTATGCCACACATTTTCATTCCATGGACACTGACGTTCTACTTGACGAAGCCAATGGGGATTGTTTATTCACCAAAAGTGCATGTTTCTGAGGTTGACTTGGCCCTGATTTGTAAATGTTGCTTAGTCATCAAACAAAATACATGACAAATCTGGTGCATATTTTCTTAATACCCATGTATAAAAGTTTACCAGATTCTCAAAATTCTTTCCATGTAGCTCTTGGTGGAGACAAATCATGATACAGATGGAATTCATGATGGTGCAGAATGTGTAGTACAATTTCCTGACTCATGTTACTCCCTTTGTGATTGCATGGGAGCTAACTTGCGGATTTACAGCAACATCAGCTAGAACATTAATTTCACAATCTTCTCCTGTCACTCATTTGTTTCTGTTACATTTTCGAGAAGTTACATTTCCATTTTCCCGTAATTAGTTAAACAGTTTTGCAAATAATAGTTGAAATTGTCGACATTTATTGGTATATAATTCAGCATACAAATTACAATAACGAACAGCATTATTCGTCCATTCTCTATACACCATTAACATATCAGATTTTTCAGCATTAGTAAATACCATCTTCCAGCACATCCTACGTCTAGATAGTATGAACTATCACAAAGTTCTGACAAGTTGGTCCCAATTATATCAGTGTAAAGGAAACAGAANCTACGTCTAGATAGTATGAACTATCACAAAGTTCTGACAAGTTGGTCCCAATTATATCAGTGTAAAGGAAACAGAATCTAAACACACATACGATGATTGTAACCTAGTAACTAAGCAGTTGAATGGTGACAACTGTCTGTAGATAAAATTGTCATATTACCATGGCATGAAACTACTTGCACTGTAATCCTGCAAAAAACTCTACTGACATTCTATTTCTTTCTAGTTCTATTTTCTTTATGCGAATAGGCATTGCTCCAATTGAAAAAAAATTTGTNCTACGTCTAGATAGTATGAACTATCACAAAGTTCTGACAAGTTGGTCCCAATTATATCAGTGTAAAGGAAACAGACTCTAAACACACATACGATGATTGTAACCTAGTAACTAAGCAGTTGAATGGTGACAACTGTCTGTAGATAAAATTGTCATATTACCATGGCATGAAACTACTGGCACTGTAATCCTGCAAAAAACACTACTGACATTCTATTTCTTTCTAGTTCTATTTTCTTTATGCGAATAGGCATTGCTCCAATTGAAAAAAAATTTGTNCTACTGACATTCTATTTCTTTCTAGTTCTATTTTCTTTATGCGAATAGGCATTGCTCCAATTGAAAAAAAATTTGTTTGTTCAAGAAATAACACATTCTAATACTTATTACAAACTGGGTCTGGGCTGCAATCATGAGCCCTTGTCTCTAATTCAAATATGTGAAACCAGCACATGAAGAGCACCTTTAATTTCCGAAATATTTACGGTGCAAGTTTTAGGTACTTCATCCTGTATGCTTGAGTACACACAAGACTTTAAAACACTGAGTACTGTGCTTGAAAGTGTAAAATTTTGTCATCAAGCTACTGTAATGCCATACATAAACGATGTTCTGTTGCTCACCGTAAAAAAGTCAGTAGCCACCAAACTAACAATGATGGGACCAGAAATCTGCTGCAGCATAGTCACACAGGAGACAACCAGCAAAGACTTCCACACAGGTTTTATTGCTTCAGGGTCCCATGCAGCTGAACACCGTGCATTGCTGCGCCTTGCATTGCTGTACTGCCTGTCACGGTGCCTCTCACCTCGTCTTTCATTGTTACGGTTCTGAAAACAGCCAAGCATATTTTTATTTGCAAGAGAAATAACTTAAAAAAATGTTTCAAGTTCGATAATAATGCGAATGAATGAATTTTCTAAACAAATAATTATTTTATCTTTTCTTACCCTTTGGGCTTAATAATCATGCTGGAGCCTGTAAGCACAAAATAATTTCTGCTGCACTCAATGCATGGTAAACACTAGCCAAAATTCTGTACCTAATTTCTTACTTTCGTAAAAGTGATACTGGTACACTGTGAACAGTCACATTTTTATTCTGTTTTATAGTCCTTATTTAAATAACTATTTCATCACGCAAATAACCTGACGTGACCAAGCCTGGCTACGACGATAAAGCCAACTTGGTCTGTGGTGTTCCCAGAGTTTTGAAGTAATTGCCCGGCGCCAAGCTCTGCGGTGAGCTGATGAGATGTAGGGTCGTCGGTCGACAGCCTAGGGACTCTGGAAACACTCCGTCATATACACTCTGCCAAGGTTGTCGGCCACCTCGCACGCCGTACTCGATTATTAATAAAACAGTGGTACTGATGGTTAAGGTATTTATTACCCCGTTATGAACACTTAACTACACAGAAGACACGTGTACAAGCGACCACGTGGTCTTATAATGCGAGTCTCGAAATGCACTTTTGATTTCCAATAAATAATCACGTCGCTCTCCCGCCGACACTATGCAAGTTAAATAATAAAAGATATGATGATAAATGATTTATGATTTGATGGATGCGACTCGATATTATCCGACAGATGATGTCCTTGCTAGGGCTTCTACTGCGTGGGTGAGCGTTACGTCCGTGCTCATCCAAGGGTTGACGAATACTGCCGGAAATGTGCGCTGGCTTCCGCCGTCTAGCCGCCGCCAACGCCATGCGGTGACATATTGAAACATAATGTACACTGAAAGATGATTATGGGATGGAAAATGAGATGAACTAAATTAACACAAGAAAACATAATTACAATTACACAAATACATAATAAAAATGATAATACTTATTCTAAAACGTTTTCATTGCACCAGCCACAGCATTGCCAAATGTAGAATGTCACATGTCTCTGGCTGTGGCTGGGCAAATTGTCTCCGATGACAAAACAAATTATTCATTAATTACACACTGACACTATTTACAAATACACTGAATAAATACTAAACACTAATGCACTATACTGACGAAACTATATTGGTAAATAATAATGATTAAATAGTAAAACTGAATAATTAATGACATGGTGCACTATCACACATGGACAAATACACTTGATATACACTGAACACACTATCATTCTTGAACACATGTGCGCTGGTATGGTGCACCTGGAGTGGAGGACACTACTGCGGCAGTTACAGTGGGCACAAAGGTAACCGTGAACGCCTGGTTCACGTCAAACCATAATATAAAAATTTCATATAATTTTAGTATATTAAGTGCCCTGAAAGTCTATTGACCTTGGTTGAGGTATACTGATACATAAGACAACACAAAGTTACATAACAAGTAAAAATTAACAAAAAAAACCAAACTATACGAATCAAAAATTGAAAAATCATAGAATAAAAGGAACTACTACATACAATAAGAACAACAAACATGCAATTAGAACACAAACATAGAAAAATATGGACAAGACATAATATAACAAAATTATTACGTCTATATAAGCAATGAATCAATGTTTATAAAAACAATAAATATAGTTAATGTGATGTCACTTACTTATGTTTTATATATTTTCGATAGAATATGTTTTGCTGAGACTTTAGTAATAACAAAGGAATCTACATTAACAAAACACTTATGTACATTTTCTACACACCGTTTAATTAAACTAAAGGGCTTATGAGTAGTAATAAACAGAGAATAATATTTTTGATGATAATGTGGGACTTTCATACTCACACTATGTAATACTTCAGAACTATTTACATTGCCTATAATACATTTAATCAAAAACACTGTGTCAGTCACTTTACTTCTAAGGCAATGTTTATGTGTGTTAGGATTTTTAAATAACACATCACTTTAAAATATATATTTGTAAAAAATAGAACAAAACTTTTTTGTTGAATTTGTAAATTCTGTTTGAATCTGTACTTGTGATTGAATTCCAGACTTATTTTATCAAACATTAGAAAAAAATACCCCATGTACAGAGTGAGTATAAAAGAATCCCTCCCCCAAATTGTAAAGTCTATAATATCAAAACCAAACAACATACAACCTTGGTTGACATATCAAATGAACCATGGAACTGCGAAGTTTGTTTACCGTATCTTCATAAATGTTCAATGTGACCAACACGAGCGGCCCGAACGACATCTACGCGATAATCAAACTCGTTCCACACTCTTGTCAGCATGTCCGGTGTTACGGTTTGGATGGCGTCCATAATTCTCGTTTTGAGGTCGTCAATGTTAGCCGGCATTGGTGAACGATACACTTGATCCTTTATGTATCCCCATAGAAAAAAAACCGCATGGGGAACTGCTCCTCGACCAATCCAGCGTTGCAGCAACGTCTCGTTCAGGTAACCGTGAACAGCTAGGTGCAAATGGGGTGGCGCACCATCCTGCTGGGAAATGAAGCCCCCCGCCGCCTCTTCTGACTAAGGAAACAACCACTCTGCAAGCATGTCCAAATAAGGGATTCCAGTAACAGTGGGCTCGTGAAAAAAGAAAGGGCCGAAAACACTGTATTTGGATACAGTGCAAAACACGTTCAGTTTGGAGGAAGCGCGCTCGTGTTCGGTGGTTTCATGTGGAGGCCCCTTACCATTTGTATGGAGTGTCGCTTCATCGCTAAAAACCAGCTTAGACATGAAGGCATCGTCTACCTCGTTCTGGGAAAGAACGAACGAGAAGAATTAACGTCTCAGTTCTTTATCCCTTTCGGTAAGAGCCTGTTCAAGCTGTAACCTGTATGGTTTGTACAGCAATCGCTTTCGCAACACTGTCCATACCGTCGATTGAGGGATTTGCATTTCCCGGCTAGCTTGTCGAGTTGATTTTCTCGGACGGCGAACGAACGCTTGTTGAATCCGTTGCACATTCTCTTCGGGCACACGCCGCCGCCCGGAACTTTTGCCTTTGCAAAGGCACCCTGTGTCACGGAACTGACGAAACCAACGAACGATACTCCACCTATCTGGAGGACAACGTCCGTATTTGCGACGTAACTCACGTTTAACAGTCGTAATCGATTCACATTTAGCAAACTGAATAACACAGAACACCTTCTGTTGTTCCGTCGCCATCGAGATGCAGACTAACACACAACACATGCTCACAGTGCGACTACAAACGCTCCCAGTGTCATCTCTCGGCACATAAAGGAAACATTAGACCACCACCTCAAACCGAGAGTCCCGAACGCCATCCAAACCGCAACACCGGACATGCTGACAAGAGCGTAGAACGAGTTTGATTATCACGTATATGTCGTCCGGGCCGCTCATGGTGGTCACTTTGAACATTTTTGATTGTATGGTAAAAAAATTTCATGTTTCCTTGGTTCATTTGATTGGTCAATCAAGGCTGTAGGTTGTTTGGTTTTTATATTACAGACCTTCAAAGAAGCGTTTTCTTCTGTACTCATCCTATAGTCACTACATTATATGAGCTCAGCATTGTTTTCTGAAATAATTTGTACCGTTTTAAATTCAATAGCTAATGCTGGATGTGCAGCATCTTCACTGAGCAGAGGGTTAGGGTACCTATCAGCACTTATGCAATCCATATTATAGAAAATAAGGTATAATAAACTGTTATTATGCACTGTGTAATTTAGGCCATGTCTCTATTGGCCCAGAGAGCTCTCTCTCTCTCTCTCTATCTCTCTCTCTCTCTCTCTTTCGTGCTCTCGCTCTCGTCACCATGTCATTATGACATCAAGAGAGAACGCTCTCTGGTTATCTCAATTCACACGAGAGTGCGCGAAAGAGCAAGAGCACAGAGAGAGCACGAAGTTGCATACTCGCTGGTGCTCTCTTGCACCCTCCTACCACATGCCATATTTGGTTATATTTTTTTTCGTGTTTGAAAAAGGTTATAGTAGCTATTTGTGCTAAAGCCGCGTCACATTTTAACATAAAGTGAATAATTTGAACTCTTTAGTAAAAGAAATTAATTGTGTGACATGTATTTATTATATAATTATTTGTGAAAAAGTATAGTATTTTTTGACTCATTGCTGCAACATGAGGTTAATATATAAAAATTAATAGTATATTATGCGCTTATAATTATTCTGGTAGTTCTATAATTATTTGTGAATTATTTTGAACATACTTACAATAGCTATGGTCGTGATTTTAGCTTAACTCAGTTTCACTCCTTTTGGCATCAGCTGTCTGCGTGACGTAGGAGATAAATAAGAATGTCTCGCCAGGTTCTGCGAAAGAGTGTTCTCTAGGAAGAGTATTATTTCATTTGAGAGACAGCATTAATTACTCATAGTTAATAGTATTTAATGTTTCAAAATGATAATGGCCGTTTTTTTGCTTTAATAATGTGCATTATTTTGTGAATGATTTTCCTATATATTCCAGGAATATTAAAGTCACCTTTTACACAAATAATGCAGGACCTCGGCAGAAAGCTTACATGGTGGGCTACACAGAACAAAAGGTCATCGAGTTGCGGGTCATGACTATAATGTAATTAAGCTGAAAACTTTCCATCACTAAAACAAAAAGTTCCAAATGTTTAAAACTATTGTATGATACATAATTCTTGCAAAGGTTGGTTTATGGTGCCTGAGAGGAGCAAGACCTGCCTGCCTTACACGAGCCATATCTTTAACTCGAACTGGCGTATAAGGCGCATCGCCGGGTAGGGCCGTAGGGGTCACACCGACTGGGCACTTAAATTATGTAAATGTGCTAGAAACTAAACAAAACACTTGCAAATAGATTTTAAGAGACTGGAAAAATTTATGTCTGTACATCTACACTGCAAGAAATAATTATTACAGTAACTTTGGAATTATGTGACATAATTTGCATTATGTTGAAAATCAAAATAAAGCTGCTAATAACACACAAGAATATTTAAATAAATGTTATGTTATTTGTTGTGCTTTGCACATAACCTTGTGTTTTTGTGAATTATATAATTTAATTATTGAATCGCACCTTGAAATTATACATTGAAAATGATCATACTTTTCTATGCTCAGGCACAATAGAGTTCCATACCCGCCCTCTGGATGGATTGAACCCACCAGGAGGGGTGTAAGGCATGATGAGCATCGCACTGCATTAAGGCAGGGTGACACAACACTATACTGCACTTTTAGTCGCACTTAAGTGACATGTGTTTGTGTGGTCAGTGTTCTTGGCATGACAGATGTTCTGCAGGGCAGCACATCATCCTGCATCATAAGCCCCCATCCTGTGGAGACCATCTGTGGACAATGCAGCCTAGTTCAGCATGGTAAGTTGGCAGCTCTACACCTCCATGGCTACAGGTAGTAATGCCCCCTGGAGCTTGTATCGTGCTGGCTGGTAGGCATCTGAACTCCAGAGAGCAGCGCACAGTGGTGTTAGGCACTGTGGCGTGTCTGCTTGTGGTGCACGCTCATCGACAGTGATGATACAGCTAATTGGAACAGCATGGAGGTGACAAGCTGGCTACATCTCTGTCCTCGTTGTCGCAGCCAATCGCAGAGCTGGTGTCCTGCTACATGAGTTGCACTAGTAGTGACCCGGGCTGGCAGTGAAAGAAGAGGATTGTTTATTCTGTTGTGTCTCCTCTGCTGATGCAGGCAGTTTGGCTGTATTGGCATTGCCCTGATGTGTTACCCCCTCGTTTGCGGTGGACTCCTCCAGGAGTTGCCGCAACACAAAATAACTGAGGATAATGTGCCCCTGGAGTGTCACCTTGGGCTGGCGAATTCAAAGAGGAGAGGTCTTCCATTGTGGTGGGCGCTTCAATTCCAGGTGTCACAACGAGGGCATGGGGCCACATGGGTTCATATTTATGCTGCTACGATGCTAATGGTGGTTCAAATGTGGCGACTGTGCCATGCCATCTGTCGTTGCCTTCTTCCTGCAATAAATTTTGGAGGGCATTAAAACTTTGGGTGTTGCTGGAGAGAAAACGAAGCACAGGGATGTGCCAGTGAGTGACCCCGATGATGTCTCGTTGCCTTACTTCTCATTATCATGGTGGATTGTGTTGCTGTTTGCGGGTGTCTCAGTACCAGGGGTGGTGTTGGAGGTGGTATCGGAGGTGGCGCCAACCATTAGAGCTAGGCGCAAGTTGCCTCTGTACACTCTTGTCTGTCTGTGCAGATCGAGTTGCACTAGGTAGGCTCCAGTTCGCAGCTGGTTCTATGCAGAAGTCAGTGCGTGCTGCTGACTGGGGGTTGATTCAGAGGTAAACTTGCTGGCTTTGGTGTGGGCGGAGTGGTGGCTGGCTGGTGATAGGTAGCCACAGCTGCATGTACTGCTGATGGTGTGCCAGGCATTACTGCTCATTGACATCATACCATAAGTCTGTAGACCTGAACTTTGCACTCGTGTAATTGATGATACATTTATCTCCCTTGTTGCCACACTGGTACAACACTGTACCTAATCCTTCTTGACTGGCATTTGTCTGAAAGTATGAAGGACTTATGGCATCATACCTTGCAAGATCTGAATGTACACAGAAACTTACCTTGATGTGCTGGAATGCATCATCTGTATCTTGATTCTACTGGGGTTGCTTCAATCGTGACAACAGGGCCATGGGTGGTGTGTTGATGACATCAAAATGCCAATGTATTCTCGGTGTCATTTGATGAGTCCGAAGAATTTTCTAAGTTATTTGCACATGCATAGTGGTTTCCACTCGTTAGTCAAATGTAAATGTTCTCTGTTCAGTTTGTTCCCTTTTGCATCAACCACGTGTCTCAGAAAATAAATGCAGGTTTTACCTTGGTGGCACTTATGTATGTGCATGTGAGGCTGTTTATCACCAGTCTTTTCAGCACGAGTGAACGGTGACTCGGATGTTACTCCTAGCTCTTAGAT
Organism: Clitarchus hookeri; assembly: GCA_002778355.1. NCBI lineage: Eukaryota > Metazoa > Arthropoda > Insecta > Phasmatodea > Phasmatidae > Clitarchus > Clitarchus hookeri. Next base: position 1,481,468 of record NQII01000012.1, read on the forward strand.
CACACTACACCATTGTCAAGGTAGGCGAGTGTGAATTCCCTGATATGGCTGTCAAAACACCCACATCAGCATCAATTTGAATGTAGCAGGGGCACACTTAGGCTGAAGGACATGGCACAGAATTGAAAATGTCTATCGTCAGGGGATGTGAAAGCTGTCTTCCCACATTCTTCTAGCTTGACTGGTACCTGCCAATATCCACTCTTGAGGTCAAATTATGACCTGACCTTGGCTTGCCCTAGTGAACTGAGGACTTCCCTGACACTTATGTAGAGTGGCAATGCACTGCAGGTCACTAAGTTCACTGGATGAGAGTCAATGCAAAATTACAAGACGCCATATTTTGGGGGGCTAAGGTGATAGCGGACTTTAATTCACTGTTTGTAGACTCAATAACAGTCACTTGACATTTTGTGAATTTGTGGTTTGATAATTTTGGCCTGGTGCAGTACATAACATTGTGGGGTGTATATAAACTGTTGTTGCACCAATGGGATCGCATGCTCAGCCACTGTGATTTACTGTAGTGCGCCATGAGTGGTAAACACATCTTGATGATTGTTGAGGAGTCTCTGAAAAGCTTCATGGTGTTCTGGTGGACTAACACTGTCAAACTCAATCTACGAGACCGCAGGTGCTGTGTCAGCCAGCCGACAGTCGAGGTTGAACACAGTATGCAGCTCCTTAAGGAAAAATTGGATGCAACGGGCTGGAATTTCCACAATGGTGTTTTGTTCGGTCAACCACGGAACACCGAGGATGACATCTTCCCTGATGTCCGGTGTGACTATTGCAGTAGTAACTGTCTCCAAGTCTTTGATGTGTACTTTAACAGTTCTTGCCCCTATACAGTTCTGGTGTGTTGATCGGTTGCTAAGCAAATTATGTGAGTAGAAGGTTTGATATAAGCTAGGTTCACAAAACTGGGTTGCACAAAATTATGTGACATGGTGGTGTCAATGAATGTGTGGCATTGATAACTATTAATGAGAACCAAAATATGCATTAATTTCGAGTGACAATTTCTAATTTGATTTACTATTGTTTTCTGTAGGTGTTAAGTCGGCAACACTGCACTGATATGGAATGTTGGGAACGTGTGGCTCCTTAATCCCTGCTTCCCGTTTCCCGAATCACTGTTTGAACTCCTTGCTTGTTGGTGATTGTTGATATGTGGGTTGTTAGAACATGCACTATGCTAGTGATACTCGTTTTTACCACAATAATGGGACAGAGTGGGTGGCAGCTTGTCCCTGTTAATCTTGGCATTGTTTGCTGTTGCACTTGCACTGTCACTGTTGTTTCTATGTCCAGATCTTCTAGAGATTGAAAGAGAATTGGATGCATAAACTGTGTCCTTAGGTTGGCCTGAAGAATTAAATTACAAATTGTTTAAAATTTTTACAGTTTGACTTACAGTTGATGTGTGTTGCTCGTGGCTCCACCATGCAGCACTCGAGTCATAGTTGCGGCGTGGTTGACTTGGGATACGCATGAGTTCATTCAGCCTACTATTCAGTAAGGGTTGCAACACGACACAGTCCTCAGGTAGCAATGACTCTGCCACTACTTCCAGTATATCTCGCTGAGGCAACTAAGTACGGAGGTGCTTCATGAGATGCGCTTTACATGTGATGAAGGTTGTTGGTAATTCCTTTGGTTGTTGCACTTCTAGAAAAATAGATAATGCATTACAATAGACTGCCAAAAGGTGCATGCTTCCCTTGCTAGCTGCGCTCCTACACAGCTAGGCCACTCGTAATTGCTAACACCATAGCACCTTAGGTGGGCTGTGCTGTCTTCAATGAAGATCCTGCCGATCTTCGGTTGATAAACCAGCAAAATTGTGTAGCTACTGAAAAGTCACTGGCGTACCACGAGACTGTCCTGGTGTCGCGCTTGTGGTCGGATCAAAGTGGGCCCATCGGCTTGGGCGAAGCGGGTTATTTCCCAAACAACATCGAGACACTGTTGCTGAAGGCCACTCTCGATGTTCGTGTCGTCGGAACGGTGCTAATCTAGGGCTGCTGGTGTTCTATAGCGCAGGGAACGGTCGCGGGGTCCCGTGAGTTTGGCTCACGTCAGCATATATGAACATGTTGCGTGTTAGAGTATCCGATGCATGTACAAAATTCACGTCATGACTCTTCAGATAGCATACTTGCAGTAATACCAATTATCTTCATAGTTTAAAAAAATTTAAAATGTAGAGTACTGTCAGCGTTATTAATTTAACCAGTGATTATATAAGCAGACAGCTTAATGACAACTTTCAATATAGTGAATCTCAAATTTGAAGCCACTGCCCAAATTACAGAGCTTTTTTCATGGAGGTCTGCACCTTTTTCGTGCAGCAAGTACAATTTGTTGCTCAAAACATGTTCATTTTGTGCAACAAAAAATTATTCTTAAGTCAGTGCTAACAATTATTACAAAAAACATATGTAATTGATTTATCTTCTACTGAAGTAAATTCAATGTAAATTTTTGCTACATCACTGCAGTTAATTTCTAAGTAAGATTTTTTTTTTCTTTTTTTACTTACGTATTACAAGCAAAGTTACATTGATGGTAGAGTTTGATGCCAAACTCACCCTTGTTGGCTGAGCCTCCAAGTTTGGGTCCAAATTTTCATCTTCATCTGCTACTTCTTCAATGTCTTCTTTTGTTTCTTTGAGCAAAATGGTTTGGCACAATGCAACTACCCACATCATGCAGTACAGAAATGTTGTTACACTGTGTGTAATCATACCTGTGCCACAAAGAACACATGTTCCTCACATTGTCAATCTGAAAATGCCTCTCTCCAATTATTTGGCAATTTAAAAGATCTAAAAGAATCACGTGCTTACCACTAACAGTACAGACAATGATGATAGTAAAAGTCATCCCCCACATGCTCTGCATAACGCGTTCTGATGTCCACAGAATACTTGCAGGAATTGAAACACCTGGAACGTTGAACAAAATGAGTTGCAACTGTGATTCATCTTAACAGATGTAGTGAGACATCAGTAGATATGAAATGTGGATTCTAGTGCAATGACTTGACCTTACAAATAAACTTTTTTTGAAACAAACATACAATAGCCGTAAAGATTAAATACAAAACACAGCAACATTTATGAGGCAATACTTAAATTCCATACTATTACCAGCATGAAAAGTCAGTATTTGCGCATTTTCATTGTAAAATCAGAAATTTTTTAAAACTTTAAATTAAAGAATTCAAAACACAAAAAAAGATACTAAAAACTGTATTAAATTTGATGCAAATAGATAAAATTGTATTGAAATTGTAAATATTGTATGTAATTATAAATAGAAAAAAATTTCAAATTTCAAAAAGAACACTTACACTTCTTCAGTAATTCTTTCTTTGAAATAATAAAATGTCATAATTTCTTACAATTATTAGAACCACTTTACAGAAAGATCCATATTTAAATGCTTAAAAAAACCATTTTCTATTATATCAGTTTTATCTTTTACATTTTTATATTGTAGTTACTGTGTGTCCTTTTAATGTATACGTTAAGATTGTTCATAAAGCTAATCATCTTTGGTGAACGAAAATAATTCCCCTATAGTATTATAAAACTTAAATCTATTAGTGTAAAAATTTAAATATTTTCTGGTTGGTCTACTGGGTAAATGATTACTTTTAAAACTGACACTATAGCTTTTTCAGGGTAAATATGCCTATAATGACACATTTAAATAAAATTACATGTTGACATCTTCACAAATTCTCATTAGGGGCAAGCATTGCAATAGTTTTTTGGTGTTATATGATAAGCAGCAGTCATACTATGTTCATGGCAGCTGAAAGTGCCATTTCTTGCTTAATAAACAAAAAAAAAAGTTTTATGTATTCTAAACTTAAATTTTTTTACGTTTTATAGACTCATAATTTTTAAGATATTGTCGCATATTGAGCTGTCGTCAACCAGCAGGAGTCAGTGACAGACGATGATAATGTGCTGAGGGAGAAGCACATGATATGATGTTACAAAGCTGAAGTAGGTGAGCTCCACATAGTTTCACCCTGCTAGGATGGGGACAAAAATCTCAGGGCAGATGGTCTGCATGACAAACTCCCTCAACGGCGATGTACACTGGAGAGCAAAAAAAAACTGGTATAGGTGTGCGTATGCAAATAACAGAGGTATGGAACCAATCAGAGTAACGCGATGCGGTCGGCAGCGAATATATAAGACAACAAGCGTCTGGCAAAGTTGCTAGATCGGTTACTGCTGCTACAATGGCAGGTTATCAATATTTAAGTGAGTCCGAATGTGGTGTTATATTCGGCGCACGAGAGATGAGACATAGCATCTCCGAGGTAGCGATAACATTTGGATTTTCGCGTACGACCATTTCACGAGTGTACCGTGAATATCGGGAATCCGGTAAAAATAAAATCTTCGACATCGCTGCAGCCGGAAAAAGATCGTGAACGAACGGGACAAGCTACGACTGACAAGAATCATTAAAGTGACAGACGTGTCACCCTTTCTCAATTTGCACAAATTTCAATGCTGGGGCATCAACAAGTGCCAGCGTGCGAACTATTCCACGGACCATCATTGATATGAGCTTTCGGAGCTGAAGGCCCACTCCTGTACCATTGTTGACTGTACAACACAAAGCTTTACACCTCGCCTGGGCCCGTCAACACCGCCATTGGACTGTTGATGACTGAAAACACGTTGCCTGGTCTGACGAGTCTCGTTTCCAATTGTATCGGGTGGATGGACGTGTGCAATGTCTTAATCGTCGAATCCCCGGCGGTGCCGATACTGCAACAAAGTTAATGTCTTCGACTAGAGTACGCAGCGACATCGGAAGAGTGAATGTCCGAAGAACCCATCTCGTTTGATTTTCAGCTGCAAAAACTTTCCTAGACAGTTCGCACGAGAGTGATAACTTTAATTAACATGCAGAGGTCTGCAAATATAATGTTCCTTCTCCTACCGAGAAACGGCATGTGACGACATCGCTTCCTCCTGATAACAATATGCTGCATAATATGATCACAGAAGGCGAAGTAAATATGGTCAATACAAGCACCGAACAGCATGTCATACAATCGGTTCGTATGAAATATGCACTTGCTAAACTGACATATGAACTAAACGATATTCGAAAAAAATTATGTAGCAACATAAGCTGCGAAGATAAATTTTGACGACACACCTCCTACAAATAAAAAATAATAATAATACGCGTTGATGTTTGTACTGAAAAAGAAGCGGGTGATATCTACTGAAAAATAGAAGGGCCATGGATAGTATAATGAAGACGGTGTTGGCGGTGAAAATAGTGGCGATTTTTTTGACGTTCTAACACATCTCTCCACTAGCTTCCCTGAATAAAATGGCATGAAGAGTGCAGAAGACGACAAGAACCCTGACTACATATTTCCTGAAGACCCCAATGAACTTGTTGACGGACTCAGACAATTGATGCCTTGCAACAAGGCGGAAATTTCTCGCACAGTAAGGAGATATCTTTAATCATCGGGGAAACTTAAAGAAAGAGGCTACATCGAATGATACCATTGCGTACTATCCATAATATGCTGACATAAGAAAAAAACAAAAATCGAATGCATGGAAAAAGTAGGGTAATAAATATATGTACTCATAACTGTGCTCTTATAATTTCGTTGACTTTACCCTGCTGCTTTTTTAAAGACTTAGTAATTCAGTGGTGTATTAAATAGAATGTAAGAAACTGTTTAAAGAAAAAATTGAGCGAGAAAGTGTGCTAGGAGTGTGCTGAAGTATAATTTCTTTCTCGGGCTGTTTAAAGTCGGCTGAAATTTGATTGACAAATAAACGAACTGAGGAACAAATGTTTTTGAGGTATGAGGAATATTTTCGAGGAATAAGGAGTTTTTTGAAAAATGAGTCTGAGGAATGACGACTATTTTTGAGGAATCAGAAACATTTTTTGAGGATTGAGGAATATTTTTAAGAAATGTTTTTTAGGAATGAAGAATATTTTTGAGGAATTAGGGATGTTTTTGAGGAATGAGGAGTTTTTGAGGAATGAGGCATGTTTTTTGAGAAATGAGGAATATTTTGGAGGAATGAGGAATATTTTTGAGGAACAAGGAATATTTTTAAAGATTAAGGAATATTTTTGAGGAATTTTTTTTTGAGATATGTTTTACCACTTGTCGGCGGTATGCCTGATCATTTGACATTGCCCTTTTGTGTGATCAGCTCTGGTAGAAATGTTTTGCAAGATTTGGCGTAGATTTTAGCAACTAAATTCGTATTAGATGCCTTTTTGAGATTAGTCGTCATAGTCTGATGGTACAGATGTATGGTCTTGAAAATTGTGCTATTCAGTGTCGCAGGAGTTGGTATCGGCAGCAGGCAGTCTGGTAGAGACTGTCTTGGATGGAGTCAGGCTTGGGTTGAGTCAGTCTTAAATTGAGACAGTCTTGAGTGGGTATATTCATGGGTGGAGTTTCAGTCGTTGGCAGGTCCGGTTGGTTGGCTTGGTCAGCTTTTATGGTCGATTGATATGGTCCTTTGTTGTGGTTCTTTGGTACGGTCTGCCAGTAATGGCCAGTCTGTATGGGTGGTCGGCTCGTCAGCATGATCGGTGATTATGGTTTGTTGATCTTAATGGTTGTTAGATTGGTCGACTGGAATGGTCGTTTGGTGTGGCCAGTTCGTCTGATTTGCCAGTATGGTCAGCTGGTATGTATTGTACATATATTTCGTTTGTATTGATGGCTTCTATTGTTGGTTCATATGGGTGCTTCACCTGGTTTGTCTGGCATAACTGGTTTGTATGGCTGGCAAGTATTACAATTTCATACAGTTGTTTGGTATGGCTATTTTATGTGGTTTGTTGGTCTCTTTGGATGTTACTCTATGGTTGTATTATTGGAAAATATTTGTCTAATATGCTTGTAAATGGACTATACCGTAGTAAGGTTTATCGAGATCATTCGGATTATGATGACGTTATACATTCCTTGTTTCAAGGGTCTAACCCGAATTGTTTGCGTATAGCATAGACGACGATGTAGGCAGTCCAGCTGGAGTCAACGATGGCACCAGCAAAGACGAAATCGGGATGTTGGTCATAGACATACCATTAAAAGTAAACTTCATCTTTATACCTGCAGTCCTATATCTCGTTGGTACGAAACTGTATCGGAGATATGTCACCGCTCACTTCATCCCTGGTTGTTGCCAGGCAGGTTGGTGTGTTCTGGTCGCCTACTGCTGCTCTGCTCTCGTGCGCTTATGGCGTACCATGTGCTTCGTTGGTCTGCTGCAGCTTGTGTTAATGCTTGGGTGTGCGTTTTATGTTCGGGCTTTTGAGTTGTAGGTGGAGGTATGGTGACAACATTATACCAGCAAAAACATTTTTCCGAGTAAGGAGCAAGTGGAAATGTTAAATTAATGCAGTTTTCAATGTATTATATGTTTTCCTCACATCACCATTATTGCTTTCAACATTTGTTATTGTTGCAGTGGTCACTAGTAACTCTCACTAATAGCGTAACTTAATGTGAAAAGTAGTTTTCCGCGCCAATAACAACATCGCTGGTGATTTGGATAACAAATTACTTAAATTTGAAATGAAACATATTTAACACTATGGCTTGGAAAACAGCTTCATTATATTTAATGCCAAGCAGAAACTGTCCTAGAGCTTTTACAAAGAAATACTATTGTTAAAATCATGGAATATCTACAACCATTACAAAATTTTGCAAGTGTAGTTCAAAACGAAATTGTAACCGCCACGTTTTACTATCATTTAGATTCAAATGTTTTGTCATGTAACACAGTCATCATCATTTCACAAATTTGGGATCCCTGGTAGATAAAAATCGGACCAACTTTGATTTTAGACTTTCATGATTTCGAACTTTAATTTTACTGCGGGTTAATGATATATTTAAGATATAAAAAGTAGGAACTCAACATGCTAAAAGATATCCATCCAAGAGAAACGAGCTTATGTCTTTCCCCCAAAAGGACATATTTTGGTTAGAACCTGCAAGCGATTACTTTGCTAAATTTCGAATCCTTCACTTCAAATACCCTCCCACAAGCCTTTCTTGTTCCTCGAATAATAGCCACCCCTAACTCTGTTCCCACACAGAAAAAAATTCAATACAACCTTTTTACCCACTCCCCTAAAATATAACTGATTTAGTTTGTTTTATGGATCCTTTATGTGGGCACTCCTGGATAATATTTGTTACACGATGAAAGTGATACTGCATTAATTATACATTTCACAAAACATAGATTGGACTTAACAACCTGCAGGCCACTATTAGGTCAAGTCCATGAAGTTAAAATCATGGCTAAGCTATTATTGCTAACAGTTTCAGTTGCAAAATTATGGTTATTTTGCTATCAAACTGCTTCACACGCTACCCTGCTCGCCACAGGAAGTAAAAAAATAGAATTTTTATAAAAATTAATTAATTATTAGGAAACTGGCTTAAAATTCTGATTTTATTTTACTTCTATCGTCTCGATACAACCCATATTGTAATTGAACGAGTTACTCATTGTTCTCTTTATGTACTACCAAATGCCTGCATTGTTGTAATTAAGGCATTTCCTTCAAAATGATCCCTAATTCGAATGCGGAGTAAGCAATGGATGTGTGTGTTATTTTTATGTTTAAGTGTCAGTTTTGTTTTTCTGTAGTTTACAAGTGGTTCTCCAGCAAAATGCAAAAATGTAAAAGCGCGAATAATTGAAAGTAAAAATGTGAAATACATACAAAGCTTGAAGGTAAAAATATGTTCAGAGCCGAAGTTCCGTGGGTCAGGTACTCCTTTGCAAAACATTTCTCCCAGTGACGTATTCACTTTTTTTTATCTGGACTGGAAAGATTCGCGCACCCTCACAGGAGAGCAGGAGAGCTCAAGCCAATTGAATTGAACTTGTACAGTATGTGCTGCATTCACTACTCACCCAGTGAGAAGCCCGTAAGAAAGCAGCCGATGACCTCTGATGCTGTACCTCCAAAGAACTTGAGGATAGTGACAGATGCGACAAATAATATGCTTGCTGATTTAGTCACATAGATGAGACCCACTTGCTCTATGTGGAACCCTGAGCCGAGCGCGCCAATTGTAGCAGCCAGAAGCAACTTTGTGGTCGCAGGATATTCTGCAGGCACACAAAATTTTATATCAACATTTTTTTACGATACTTTCATAGAATGAATTTCTCTCTATCTCTCTCTTCACAAGTTTCAGAATCAGATCAAATTGTTGGGTCTCATACAGTCCAACAAAACAACCAGAATGATGTAAGTTCATACATTCTATGAATTTCTTCAGGGTGGCCGTGGTGGTGTAATGGTTAGACTATTTGCCTCTCACCTAGGTGAACCGGGTTCGATTCCCAGTAGGGTCACTCCCGGATTTTCGCATGTGGGAATCGTGCCAGGCGATGCCGCTGGTCGACCGGTTTTCTCGGGGATTTCCCATTTCCCCATCCCTTCAGTCCAGCGTTGCTTCATACTCACCTCTCTTCACCCTCACTGGCTCTCAAGACATCGATGTTAAGAGCCCTCCAAATCTCTTCACTTACTCCATCAGATAAGCTGTTATGTGCTGGCATTCCTAGCAGCCGGCACTGTATTCAGCAATGTATCGCCAAAATTCATATATTCTCTTTCGACGATATTTAAACGGTGACCTGGTAATTATGACAGAACAAGCGATAGTGTCTAAATGACAAGGAATGTCTTAAGACAGAAAATACATCTTGTGTACAGGATTTCTTAAGTTAGTAGGGAGTATTTTGTTAGTAGTCTTATCATTCAAAACTCTTACCAAAATTTATATGAATTTAAGTAGCGATAATATGTGCTACAACAGACTGCCAAGCCCTCGAAATACGATAATTGTATAGAAATCTCTTATTGGAGAAAAACATGAAGGGAACAGCTGGAGTTTAGGGATTTGAAAGACCCTTAACAGTGAGGTCATAAGGGATTGTGGGGGTTAATTCGGATGGAAATGGAACAGTGAAATACTGCAGAGATGGGAGGAAAGGGAGTACCCCAAGAAAACTACCAGCTAGTAAACAATTATACAAACATTCCCACATGCCTAATTTGGGACTGACCCTTTAGGGGAAAATGTTTAAATGCGAATAAATTATGGTACATTTAAGGTATAGTAAGAGGCATTATAAATAATATAATGGATGGATCTAATTTCTGTAATTATTAGTCAAGCATTAACAGTGAATACATATAACTTTGTTACAAGCACAGCCCTTTTACTGAGTCCGAAGAAAATTCAGGTTTGCCATCACATTGCTGACAGACAGTCCCATAGACGTCTGGATGACTTTACCCAAGGTCGAATCATTGGTAAGTTGGAAGGAAGTCAAAGTGTGGCTAGTGTAGCTGAGGAGTTCGTATCGTACACATCGCTGTATCACGAGCTTGGATGGCATTTCGAACGACAGTAACAGCTGTACGAAGGTTTAATAGTGGTCGTTCAAGAGAAACCACTGCAATGAAGGACCAGTATACTGTCATGCACGCGAGGAGAGATCGATGACAGACAGTAGGTGAAATAGCAAGACACATGCAACACTCTACTGGACGCCTTATATCGCATATTACCACGGCTAGGAGACTGCACACAGGGGGTTTGTTCGCTAGGCGGTCAGAACAGCATGTGCTATTGACACCCACTCATTGGAGACGACATTTACTGTGGTGGTGAGAACACAAGGACAGAGGTTCTTATTAAAGGAGCTAAGTGCTCTTTATGTATCAGAGTCGATTTGGTCTTACTAGCGATTCCAGAAGTCTACAGACCTGGAGATAATGGGGAACATGCAATCACACCACCAACATCGTCGAAAGGCACCAGTTTTAATGGAGTGGAGTGTTTGTTGGTGGAAGTGTAATGGTTGGTAGTTCTATGGAGCTCAACATATTCCAAATAGGTTTAATCACTACCGACTGCTATAGTACCATGTTTTCCAGAGTGTTGTGGATACTGAGTTCCTCTTCATGGACAGCAATACATATCATCGTACTATGACTGTCGCTAAAATGTTGGCGAGTGAATATATTTGCCACATGGATTGGATTCTATTGTCTCCGGACCTAAATATTATAATGATGGGATGTTGGGTGATGCCTGGTAGCACATCGCCAGCTGCCAGCAATGACACTGCAGTTACGATCAGTTCTACGTGAGAAATGAGCCATGATTCCTCAAGAGCTCATAGACAACGTCATGCTGATCTTGTACAGATGATGCACATCCTGCATCGCAGTCAGGTGTGATCGCATTCCCGACTGGGGACTGCATTTTTCTTACCTGCCATCTGTCACATGGACATTTCTGTCATCTGTCCTGCTGTGCTCGGAACCAACTTTTGAATAAAGGACCTCTACACCCTTCGTATTGCTTTCTTAGGCAATATTGTTCACCTTTCCCTTACAATTGCAACTTGACGATGTTATATGGTAAGCTTTATATCTGTTTGAAACAGTGCAGCACGATGTTACACGTGAAGACCGGCTCTGTTCTAAATTTGTGCACACCATTGTAAGAACTGTCTCTATATATAATACACCAGAACTTTCTCTTCCTAAAGGATGCATAGTATTTTATGTCGGTCTGCTCCTGCAGCGAAACCGAAGCAATATCAGGTGTCGAGTTGTGGGACTCAAACGTAATGTGTGTCTACTCAATGGTATATCGACACAAGACTACTGTGGTGGCCGAATAGGTTGCTCACGAGGCGAGAACTATAGCAGCTAGTGAATTGAAATAGAGTTAATAAAGTTTCTATAATGTTATCTTAATAACTGTGTGCCAGAGTAGTTTTGTGGCTAATATAATAAATTAGATTCGTGATTTCAAACCATTGCTCAAGTGTTTTTATATGAAATATGTGTTGTGCTAGTAAATAGTTTGTACCTGTCCCTGAACGTATGTTAGAAACTTAGTGTGGTGATTAGCTAGTCACGAAAAATGAGACAGAAAACATAACATATTTCATAACCAAAAATTATTTGTAAGGGGTGCTAGTATGTTCCTAATGCAAGAGGTAATGTATTCAATAAATCGAAATATATCTGAAATGAAAAGAGATTAGACAACAAATTAGTGAATGATGTTTAGTTGAAGATCTTTAAACTCAATAAACTTAGTTCATGAAATAATTTCCATTCGTAAATTAAATTATGGACTGCTACTCTGTGATAAAAAATAATACAACAATCCAACCCCTGGATATTTTTGTGTTTTTTTTGGTACTTGAATTTACCCTGCGCCCATTATTAAATAGAGTCGCATTAGAGTATCATGTTGGGGTCAACCATACTCAAGAAATGAGTCCATTGATTTTCAAAGGTGAAATGGTAAACCTAGGTAGGTAACCGCTCTGACACCCGCGATAATTTAGAGTTATTAGTAGTCAAGTCATATTTCCTTTACATTGGTTGTTTGCGCGTTTATGCATATTTCAGCAAATAAATATTCTGGTAAACGACTTTTTGCCAACAAATATAAAAATCAATGAGGTATTTAAGCCCGCACAGTTTAGTTTTTATCATATTGAGAGTATAAAAAATTTAAAATTCGTGAACACGATAAAAGAAATGCAAATTTAGAGCATGACTGCTCAGATTCTTTACAGTCGTAATAACATATGTGGACTTTCGTAATATGTAACAATGTCCCATTTTTACATATCTAATTCTCGCAGGAAAGCATGACGATGGAAAAATTGCACGCTGGCTCAGCACCTTGCATGTGTTTATGTCGTCCGTATTACTACGCCTTGAATGCGAAAAAAAATCACGGGCTCATGTACTCTTAAGTGAGTGGTAGTTTAGTGCGAGTAAGTTAATGAAAAGGTACAAATCACAGTGATTGTTACAAATATGAAAAAGCTTTGTAACTGGCGACATAACCGGTGCTCCAACATAACATGTTCTATTCAATATAATTTACATCTATTCGCACATAACAGAACCAGATTGTATATTACTAGTATAGTTAAATTGGTTCGGGGAAAGGATTCACTATGCAAGAGCCAGAAGCTGTCCATCATGTGAGTTGATGTCACAATCGTGGTCGCGCGCGATGGTTTGGGATGATCGTATGTCCTATTGTACCCCAAAAATCACTTCAGAAAATGATGATTTTCTCCATGAATGTCTTTTACCCCCAAAAATTTCCAAAAAATTGGGGAGATGTTCTGATTGCATTATTATTTGTGTTATTTTCTGCTCGATTCCTCAAATGATAAAAGCAGATATGTGGCGAATCGATGCGAAAGCCAAATCACCCTCAAACAACAAAGCAGATTCGATGCTCATCGGTGTAAGGGCCACATGATTCTTACAGCAGCAAAGTGGATTGGAGGCTCCTCGGTGTAAGAGCCACACGATTCTTACAGCAGCAAAGTGGATTGGAGGCTCCTCGGTTTAAGAGCCACATGATTCTTACAGCAGCAAAGTGGATTCGAGGCTCCTCGGTGTAAGAGCCACATGATTCTTACAGCAGCAAAGTGGATTCGAGGCTCCTCGGTGTAAGAGCCACATGATTCTTACAGCAGCAAAGTGGATTCGAGGCTCCTCGGTGTAAGAGCCACATGATTCTTACAGCAGCAAAGTGGATTCGAGGCTCCTCGGTGTAAGAGCCACATGATTCTTACAGCAGCAAAGTGGATTCGAGGCTCCTCGGTGTAAGAGCCACATGATTCTTACAGCAGCAAAGTGGATTCGAGGCTCCTCGGTGTAAGAGCCACATGATTCTTACAGCAGCAAAGTGGATTCGAGGCTCCTCGGTGTAAGAGCCACATGATTCTTACAGCAGCAAAGTGGATTCGAGGCTCCTCGGTGTAAGAGCCACATGATTCTTACAGCAGCAAAGTGGATTCGAGGCTCCTCGGTGTAAGAGCCACATGATTCTTACAGCAGCAAAGTGGATTCGAGGCTCCTCGGTGTAAGAGCCACATGATTCTTACAGCAGCAAAGTGGATTCGAGGCTCCTCGGTGTAAGAGCCACATGATTCTTACAGCAGTAAAGTGTATTCGAGGCTCCTCGATGTAAGAGCCATGTAATCCTCAAACCAGCAAGGCGGACCAGAGACTCCAAGACAAGGCCAGTGGATCGGATGAGCGACCTTGACTCCAGTGACCTTGAACTGTAAACTCGTGAAAAAGTCGTAAAAATCGAGGAAAATTACATGGCAGACCCCAACCACCATGCTGTATGTGGCAAAATCTGACCTTGACTATGGTGACCTTGAACTAGAAAAACGATAAGAATTCGTGGACATCGAAAAAAACTCGTAAAAATCGAAGGAAAAATTACATTATTGACCACATCTGCAATGTTGGTTGTGGATGACTTTGAGGGTTCGATTCTCGTCATAAGTGAGATACAACCTCGGTAGCCGCGTTTGTTTACTTCATCGGTGATGCGTATTTGGTTAAAAAGCAATTGTTTGAAGTAATTAAAAGAGAAAATAAACTGTCAAGTATACCAAAGTCATCGAAATGGTTTATTGTACTGCAGTGTTCTAGTACATCTAGCAAAACACCTGATAAAATATTTGTTAGTTACAAAAAACGAAACAGACATAGCCATTTCTAATAAATTTAAGTGCTTTTGATTTGTCTCTAGTCATCTTTCATAAGCGTAAGAATTTAAGTTAAACAGCAACTCAATTTTTACTTTCAAAAAACTAAAACGCATGTTTTTAGGTATGTTTATTGAGGATGATCTTACTTTCATTTTTGCCCTTTCCCTTTTTTCTTAGTTACTGAGATGGACGTTACAAAAAATTACGAGACTAGGTCCACAAATTTGACACTAAATAGCCTACGCGTTTTACGCAAGTAAACTGTGCTACTTTCATAACATTTTCCTTAAATAAACAGAAAGAAAACAGCTTTTGAGAATAAAACAAATTCTTGAGATTTTATTACATATTTCTTCGCTGTATTTAATCTCATCCCAGGTATTAAGTCTTTCTCAAACTACTATATCGATATTTTCAGCTTATGTGGACAGTTCATAGAGTTTAAAAAGAACGTTAAGACACAGCAATCGTGACGTCATAATAATATATGGTATGTTAGGCACACAAAACGTAATAAACAATAAGATAAGCAAGTAATTTTTTAAATTATTGTTTAGTTTCTACACACGATATTTGAGGCCTCGATATAGTGTTTATAAACGAGGTGGAACGCGGAAATAGGCCTACTGTCACCATACTGCTCGTTATCTGACATTTCTAACGCAAACACGTGTTTTATGAATACTGAAACGTAGTTTAGATTCCGGAAATATTTGTAACTTTCTTTCTCAACATAACGTTTTATTTCTAAATAATGTAGTTGATTTATCACAGACATGAAACATGGCGCCCGAAAAACACCGTACGCTCACTGCAGTCGCCTTGATTACATTTTTGTTATTATTTTGAATGTAAGCCCTATTCCACATTTCCATTACTAACTTTGAATATTAGCAACCGTGAATATAAACCCGATGATAATAATAATAATACGTACCTCAATAAAACGTACAAACAAATGATTTTTAGCATGTGACGTAGGCCTACTGTCGCTTTGAAGATCACGACTGTGCGATATGAGACACGTTCTTACCTTTGTAATTTTATACCTCTTATTTCAGGTTCCACAAAACAATGGGAATTGAAGTAATCAAGTACCATATCAGTATCTTCTCGTGGCAGATTGTCCGACTGCGCTTTCACAAAGTGGCCTACCATTTCAGTGCTACGTGTTTGCAACGTGCTGGGGCCGGCCGCCAACGGTTGACTAGTGACGTCAAACCAATGAGAGTGCATTCTGCTTTCACATGACAGCGGCCGCGAAAGTAACTGTTTTAATACTAAAATAACTTCGTCAAAACCGATTTTTATGCAACAAACGGCGCATTTTTTATTTCCATACGCTTATACAAATGCGTTCGTATAATTTTCAACTATATTTGCGAAATTGGCATGTTGCCTATTCTGTGTCACATTTTCAGTTTTGCCTTTGTGTCCTCTCCTACGGGCGCGAGCGCTCGGTTCCTGTCGTCGCTTCTGCCTGCAGTGCATCGCTGTTCGTGTGGTTGCAGCGCAAAGTCTGGAAGGGGCCACCAGTGTAAATCACTGTTGATTGGTTGAGAGTGATAGATTTGTACCTGTTTATTATTTGTGGTCATTATAGAGAGCGCTGAAGCCGCGCCTGGCGTCTCTAGAGAAGGTGGTTCGCTGGAGGGGGTGCTGACCAGCATATAAGGGGCGTGCTCTAGGGGATCGGGGGGATGACATCCCATCCAAGGTAATACACATACATATACACGCATGCATATACACACATCATACAACATTCTCAACATACACGTATACAAAATATTTTGTATAGGGGAGAAATGGTAAAGGTTGAAACACATACTGATAATGATGTAATAAATATTTTTAGAATATTACATTTATTGCATTTGAGGTAACTATCGATGTTTAATGATTTGTGAAATAAGTCAAATATTTTATATTCGTATACGTATTTCGCCATTAATTTGTAACATAATTGCTTTTTAATTTTGTAAATCAGTCCATTATTTTAATAATTATGAATTTTTCAAGTTTCGATGTGGGTGTCATAACCTCAAAGTGTAATGGATGCAGTAGTGCGGCGTCGTAATATTACAGACGATGCCCGCCAACATATGGGGCCGCCAACAGGATATTCGATTTTTCAAGGTTATGGACTTTTTTCTGTAGATGTTTGCCTTATTAAATGTATATCATATTTTGTTTATTAATAGTTTCAGCGCAAGCGTATCAGAATTAATACATTGAATAGTTTTTTAATATGTTGTTTGTTAAATAAGTTCAACGTAAGCGTATCATAATTCATTTTGCTCCATGTCATTAGATAAGACACATCACATAATGCTCTGAAGGCAACACTGTGTTCCTAGGTATTGTCCTAGGAAGGTGTATCGTAATATTTTGACTGTTAATGTTGATGTTGATAAAGAAGATGATTCATGGTGTGTTAAAGTGTTGAGTGTAGAATAGAGCTTTATTCTTCTTTCGTTTTTGTATTGCTTTAGTTTTCAAGGTATAACTGCTAAATCCGGTAGTGGACTTTTGGAATTTTGTTTCTTTCGTAATGCGCATAATGCAATAGATCCGATATTTACGGATTTGCTTGAAGTAGATCCGTGAGACATACAGCTGTCATACAACCTACAGCTCATTCCAAGACGATAGGCGACAGGTTCTCTGCTGGAGATGATGGAGGCCATACCTAGCGAAACTCCGTACACTCGCAGCGCTAAAGGTGGAAAAATACTCTTTTACAGCCAACGGCTACAAAGGCTTTCCTGCAGTGAAGTAGCACATCGTTCAACACACACATGTCCCCGTGTACTTTAACTTGATATTAGGCTAATTATATTTCCTTTTTAATTTTCAGGCTACATTCTCTTTTTTATAGATCCAGTAAAAGCTGGTTTGTGTTGACAGTGTTGACACTCACCGGCAGTTTATTTCTTTTTTTCTTTAAGTTTTTAGGAATCCACTGGATATTCGGGGCACAGGCCCCGTTGCACCTCCCCCCCCCACTAGTGGTGTTTTCCCCACAACTCTGGTTAAGCCAGCGTCACCCACAACAAAGGAAAGATAAGGTCCCGCATCCTCTCTCCTAGTATTTCTATACCCACTTATAAAGAGCATGGTTCCTACCTATCTGTCTCCTGTGCCATTTTCTATTAATGCATGTACTAATTTTAATTTATTTCCTGTCGAAAGGGTTTATACGGTGCCTATGCCGGTTTTTCCCTTTCTCTTCTTAGTTACAGGTTAACTATAGGTACAGCTATGGTGGTTGGCATGGCCCCCAATTACGGCCATGACTACCCAATCCCTCTCTGCCGCGATGCATGCCCCCTTGCATGGATACCCTCCCCTCAAGGCGTAAGGGGTTCAGCCCTGAGACACATCTAGCTCACGCACCTACCTCGGACGTACATATAACACTTAGAATTATGGTAGGTTTAAAAAAAATTGAATGGGGGGATTGTCGCCCGAGTGACTTGGAGGCTTGGCTGGGCAGGTGCAGAGACGGATGCGTAAGAACCTTCAATACGAGCTGCTGAGGTTTGAAGTAAGTTGCAGGACTTCGTTTCTGGACACCCAGAGTGGGACTTAATCTCGGAACCATAGATGCGGGACTTAGTTTCTGGATTCCTAGAGTGGAACTTAGTCTTCGAACTGTGAATTCGGGACTTCGTGTTGAGAAGAACGGATTCGGGACTTAGACCTGTGGGGCAATGTTAGTAGTTGGTGGTCTGGAATACTAGTATAATTTATAAGTATGAATGAGTTTGCTTGTATAACTGCGAATTGTTGTGAATATGCATGAGCACTACCTGCACCTTGGTGTATTCGTGAGGGCAATACTCTCAGCTCATGCATATGGCTGTTTGTGTGTGAGAGAGAGAGCACTACCTACACTCTGTATGGTTGTATGGTGACGGCAATACCCTCGACTCTAGGAGGTTATGTGGTTGTGCGTGAGTGTACACGTGCATAAGCATTACCTGCACCTTGGTGTATTGGTGAGGGCAATACCTTCAGATCATGCATATGGGTGCTTGTGAGAGAGAGCACTACCTACACTCCATGTGGGTGTGTGGTGACGGCAGTACCCTCGACTCTAGGAGGTTGTGTGGTTGTTCGTGAGTGTACACGTGCATGACCATTACCTGCACCTTGGTGTATTGGTGAGGGCAATACCCTCAGCTCATGCATATGGGTGTTTGTGTGAGAGAGAGCACTACCTACACTCCATGTAGTTGTATGGTGATTGCAATACCCTCGACTCTAGGAGGTTGTGTGTTTGTGCGTGAGTGTACATATGCATGAGCATTACCTGCACCTTGGTGTATTGGTGAGGGCAATACCCTCAGATCATGCATATGGGTGCTTGTGAGAGAGAGCACTACCTACACTCCATGTAGTTGTATGGTGATGGCAATACCCTCGACTCTAGGAGGTTGTGTGTTTGTGTGTGAGTGTACATATGCATGAGCATTATCTGCACCTTGGTGTATTGGTGAGGGCAATACCCTCAGATCATGCATATGGGTGCTTGTGTGAGAGAGAGAGCACCACCTACACTCCATGTGGGTGTATGGTGATGGCAATACCCTCGACTCTAGGAGGTTGTGTGTTTGTGCGTGAGTGTACACATGCATGAGCATTACCTGCAGCCATGGTGTAATGGCGAGGGCACTACTCTTGATTCATGCACATGGTTGTGTTTGTGAGAGAGCACTACCTACACCCTATGGGTCTACCGGTGAGGGCATTACTCTCAGCTATGATGTTTTGTTGTGAAATGGTGACTGTGTAAGAAACATCAGAATAGGTTTTGTAGTTTTTTATTTTGGTTTTGTTCCAATTTTTATTGACTAATTCTTTTTGATAATTTGATGATTAATCATAATTATGTGAATATTGTTAAGGCAGCATAGGATAATCAATAAATTTACTATGAAGTTCATCTGCTAATTCGTAATCAACAATATATCCATATTTGCCATCATCTGGTAAATTTAATATTCTATCATTAGTAAATTCAAATGGTATTATAAAGTTTTGTTATATTTTTAAATTATTATAATTAATAAAATGACTAATTGGTAACTGCTCACATAAAGACAAGCCATATACATTATTGCTATCAAAGTACATAATATAAACTAAATATTGGTAGTTTTATTGTTTTACAATACTTTTTATCTTAAAAAAATTATTTTCTATCTAAAATTTATGTGGGATGAATGATATTCCACCTATAATTTATTTGTCATAAATTTCAAATTAATTTTTATTTGTTATGAATTGTACATGTTGACCCATTTCTTTTAAAGAATCGAAATCGGCCAATTTTGTAACATATATAATACAATCGATACAATATATAATTTTTATTGAAAGTTTTTCAAAAGTTTTCAAATACTAATTTTAATATAATTGTATTCAATTTTAAATATAAATTATGACAGTCACAGAAATTTTTACAATTGAAATGTTTACAAACTTTCTTTGCAATCTTTAAGTCTAAATCTAATACCAAAATTTGTTATTTTCTAAAAGTTGTTCTTAAAATTTAGAATAATCATCAGTCTTTTCATATGGAAATATTTCTGTTCTGTAAACAAAATGTAAATCAATTTTATATACTTTGGTTATATTTGTTAATTATTTCATAAAAAATTGGTTTACCAACAAACTTTATTACATTTTTTAGAATAAGTTATTTATTTTAATATTCAATTATGATTATTAGGCAAAAATTATTAATTTTTTTTTGTTTTGACTTGAATTTTGAATAATAACAATGGTTTACTTCAGCTAAGTTTATTACTTGCGTATCTGAACTCGTACTAAGAAATCTAAAAGTTTCGGTAAATTTAATTACAAAGTTGTATTTTGTATTTTCTTTTTCTTTTTAACAGTTAAGTCACTTTTGGCTCACAGTTAATCAAAAGTGTTACTTTAAGGTTCTGGTCAAGCTGAGAACAAGGAAATAAAAAGAGGCTAGAGTTCTAGTTAGAACAACTTGTGGGTTCTTCATCAGGACAATAATTCCATATTCACTATGTCCCGTCCGTTAAGCGATTTATGAGCAATAAGGAGATATAAATGTTAGTTTATCCACCTTACTGGCTGTATTCATCTTCGTATGACTTGAAACTATTTTCTAAGATAATAAATGTATTTAAAGATATCCTTTTGCAGAGTTTGGATGAGGTAAATGAGGAAATTGCGATGCTGCTTAGGGAGTTGCAAATTTCCAAACAATGGAAAATGTGCCTGTATCTGAATCTGAAGAGGATTAAGTATGANGGGAGGAGTGGCGGTTTTAAAGAGTGGAAAAGTGTTAATTGAAATAGTAATAAATATCATACTATTCCCACGATCCTAGTTTTTTTTAACCACATCTCGTTTGTTCTAATGAAGGAAGCTTGTTAAACGTTTTAAGAAATTCCAGTTAAATTAATGTTTAAACAAAGCATCAGAAATACTTTATTTTTAATTTGATCCGTTTTTAACAACATTTAATATTTTGGGGTAAACTTAAGAAGAGTACATCAGTCTTTTATTTAATTTATTAACTTTTAGAATCTTAACATGATCAGTGACCTACATACGTTGAAGGCATTTCTGCTAGCGGCATTTTTCGTGGCTAAAGTTTACTTGCAGAAGTAAATCTCACCAACTCTAAATTGCAATGCCTTTTACTGTATGAATTCATGTATGAGTTTATGGAATGCATTTCCATGCAACATGTACATATAAGGCGCATTTTTAGAACTATCAGTGATAATATTTTAAGAGCCTCTACACATGCTACGAGCTTTACTGATACCTTCAAACACATCGTTGTTTTTAACAGCTTAATTTACACAGATTGTTTCACCTTGACATTGAGAGCTCCGAATCTTCCATATGATACAGAATTTTATTTAAGAGCATACCAGGAAAATCAACATTACTTGTTCGTAGCTACCCCAGCACCGATAGAATGACTCAATACTGTATACAAATATGTGTAGGAAGTAATATTGCATTTAAGTACAAATAATATGTAATGCCGTGTGCGTGTTCCCGATTGTAGATCGATTTTTTATGAATGAACATAAACATATTGTCAGCAGGGAAAAAATTGCCAGTATAATTTTGCTGCCACGTATTAGAATTATTTCCACCCGTCTGTAAGGCTATGAGGTTCAGGGGTGTACCGTAGTAGGCGGCCGTCGCTGTGTTGGGATTGGTGAAGTGTCTCGGGAAACGCTGTGATTGGCGCGTGGTGAGTCATCTTCAGCTAAAGTGCGTTTATCAGTGGGCGAACGAAGGCGCTGGTTCCAGTAGAACTGGTGCAGTGGACGCTGGTCACATCCGAGGTTACCAACAGCAGTGTCGCCCGTCGCAGCAGTTAAGTGCTGAGCGCTTCTGCAAACCCTGCTTACCATCTACTTGTGTTTACGTTATGTAGTCTTCCGCCTTGTATAAAATTAACACTGCCATGGGCCTCATTACTTTATTCACGTGTCGGTAAAGAGAAACTCTGGAATTATTAAAAAAGAAATCTGCTCATTTTTACACTTGGATGCATAAAAAAAAAGAAAGCGAAAGAAATATTTTAAGTTATCACAAATTGTTACCAAAAAATTTTTTATTTGACGTTAAGATGTGGAACTACTTTCCCTCCATCGTTACCAAAATTACTGGGCGCATGTCACTCAGTGCACTCGTTAAAATATATGCAGGTAGGAGCCGTGAGTTTTTTCCAAGGTTGGTTTCAAAAGTGCTCACTTTATCGTGAACAGCCTTTAGCCAGATGCGTGGTATTATTTCCATACGATATATGAGTTAAAAAGTTGCAATTCCGTTTAGGAAGTTTACCAGATTTCTTTTTAGAGCACTTCCCTTTAACTGCAGAGACGCTACCTTGCACAATGGCATGAGGGCTCCCACTTAAGTTGGCAGTGAATCAAGGAAAATAGTTGAATTCCTGATATTTGCTACAATGCTGCACGGCTATCACTTTTAAAGAGTCTTCACATGCCAGCACTGGCCTCGTTTGTCCAGAGTTCTTCAATGGCCACACTACTGTTGTGTGTTCAATGTTTTACGAGAATACTTGTATTTGAGATACACATTTTAAATAGTCAGACGTGGAATGCTATGACCCACCTTATGAACTGCTGCTATGAAATTATTTCTAAAGTCACTTATTCACACCGCTCACAAAAGGTTACGCATATTCCCCGCTGGAAACCGAAGTATGAACTGGCCAGCTTCTTCAGCTGGCATGAACTGCATGGAGAATGTACGCACATCCTCAAACGAGCTGTTTCAAACCGTGCACAACCATCAATGGCCATTTAGGCCATACAAACAGCCACAATTGTGGAATGGGACAAATGGCCTCAGGTTATGATTACTGGTCTTGTTTCTGACATGCCACGTCGGATACATACAGATGCATCAGTAATCCCGGAGGTTCTACACGTTATTGCAGTTTGTCAATGCATCTGAGAAGACTTTTTGTTTCAAATCNAGAATGCATCAGTAATCCCGGAGGTTCTACACGTTATTGCAGTTTGTCAATGCATCTGAGAAGACTTTTTGTTTCAAATCGAAGCTGATGAGATTCCTTTGTTGATGTTTCCCAGTTTATGCCCTTTGTTTGTGTCACGCTGGGATGATGGAAACGAGTATTGTGATTTTGTCCCTTTATGTGCCCTTAGGTGTACAACATGATATGTAAACCACTATTATTAAATATAACACCATGGAGTCTGATATATGCTAACATTTTCGTGAGCAGTATAATTATATCCTACCATCTTCATGACGCTGGCGCACGTATGAGCTTCCAAAGATATCTGCCGCTTTGTATAAGTAGATGGCAGACGTAGCATTAGACACGCAATGAATACTTCGTAGGAACTCCTCAGTCACAATTTTCTCGTATATCTGTCTACTTTAGTATACTTATATACAGGATGATTCTTAAATCATGAGACAAACATTGAGGGGTGGTAGAGCTCACTAAAACAAACCATTATTTTATAGGAATATATGAACGGAAAGTGACACGTTGAGGCACAAACACAAAAACATAACACATTGACGGAAACATAAAATGTTCATTAGCAGCATACGTAACGAGTGACTCCGTACAGAAAGTGTTAAAACAGTTGCTGGAAATGCATCCACCAACAGTCACGCATGCTTGGCGACCTCTACATATGGCGTGATTGGCTGACAATGGTGGCGATAGTTGAGGGCAGTTAAACGGTGCGCCAGTGACCTGCTGCATCAGCATCAGCATCACTCCACCGACGCTACCAAGCTTGCATTACTGTCTGTAATAGCAATTTTGAGCAATTATTATAAACATTGCTGTAAAAAGGCATTTAGTGGCGACGTAAATAAACACTGTGTTGCATTTCAGGTGTTATTTTTGTGTTTGTGCCTCAACGCGTCACTCCCGCCCATATATTCCTATACAATAATTGTTTGTTTTAGTGAGCTCTACCACCCCTCAATGTTTGTCCATGATTTTAGAATCATCCTGTATATATATATATATGTGTGTGTGTGTGTGTGTGTGTGTGTGTGTATAATATATCGTCGGATGCCATTTAAGGGAGTTTGGAGTTAGCCAGTCAGTACATGACACACCTCAAAAATAGGACGAGCTTAGAAACTGTATCAAGGATTGGCTCTAAACATGACAACGAATGAGGAGATTCCACTAGAAGCAACTGAATGAAGATGCATGTGTACACAATAGTTGGAAAGTCGATTATAACAATGCGCAGATGTTGCAGGATTACTTTTGACAGTTTTCTCACGTGAATGGTAAAGTAGCAGGCAAGACTTGCTTAAGAGAAATAACGAAGATGGTAAAGGGTAAACTCATAGCTTACAAAATATTTTTTTCTAACAGCTTCGCTTCAAAAACTTGCAGATAACACCGCCCAGCATGTTCTTAGCACATCCTTATTTTATCACCTGCTCCACAGATGGCGATGGTCTGTGATCTTTTGCCTTGATGTTCGGAGTTAAGGAACTCGCCCAAAAATGTCATCACATATATTCCAAAACATCCTTTATTGGCTTTTATGCTGCATCAGGGCAATATATGAATGAGATGCAGTCTATGCATTTTAAGTGTACCGTGTCTACTCCGAAGAGTAATTTTTCTGGTAGGTACAAATTTCCATATTGTTGTATGAAATTCCTAAATAAAGGTATCAGATATTACGAAGAATGTAATTTTCTTGAACAATACATCATTTTTATAAACTTGATAGAAAAAAATAAATTAAACATACCTGCATTAGAACCATTCGTCGTGAAACCGTTGAATTCAAAGAAGGAAATTGCCAATGCCATGCCAATGGTAACGTTGAAAGCCATCACAGATGCAATTTTATATCTCTGAAATTAATATAACCAAAGCCTTGTATCGAATCCTAATAGTTATATAGATCAGCTATTTATTACTTTAAATAATTGATAACTGCAGATATGTAAAAAATTAATTATATACTCTTAGCCCTGTTATTTCTGTTTCTCATTTGTTGACTAACCACATGCAGTTAACACTAACTATATTAAAATTATATTTCGTGTACAATAGGAAAACATTATAATAACAGAATAATAGTTAAGAATGTTTGGGTTACATGGAGGGAGCCGCTGTGGTTTGGTTGTCAGGCCACTCGCCTCACACCTAGCGAACAGAGATCGAATCCCGGATATTCGCAGGAGGGGATCATGCCAGACGATGTCGCTGGTCGGCGGGTTTTCTCGGGAATCTCTCGTTTCCCCAACCTTGCATTCCGGCGCTGCTCCATACTCACCTCGCTTCACCCTCATAGAATATCAAGACCTCGATGATGAGAGACACCCAAATCTCTCTATTCCACTTCACTCGGGTACATTAAGCATGGAGGAGTATTGAGGATTGTGAGATCACAGCATGCGGCGGCCATATTGTGTCGGTCATTTGGATGTGAGTGACCAAGACCTTGGTGATCTTGGCCCAAGATGACATTGTTACGAACTTATAGCTAATACAACTATTTTTTTAATCTTTAAAATATTTAAAATTTGAAACAATTTTTTTAAATAAACATTTTTAATTGTCAGATTTTATGAAGATGTAAAAATTAAAAAAAAATTGAAAAAAAAAATATATTTTTAAGACTTACATGTAGGAGTTGGAGGGATGTTAAAAAAATTAAGGCGGTGTAGCACACATCCTCGTGGCAAGGCGTTCAGCAGAAGACTGACCCTAACCACTGTAGTCTCCAACTTTTATTGGTTAATTTTATAGACCCACATCCGACTACTACCCCCAACAAATCATTGGCTTTACTTCACACCCATCCCCTCCCCCTCAAAGATCGTTTACTCACACATTCTTCCATTCACCCCCTACCACCCACTACGACGACCACTCCCCTGCCAACACCAATAATTTAACTTCCTCTTCACTGGTTATTTATTCTGTTCTCCTTCACCCCACCACCATATACTCACTTGTTCAACCAATTATTTACCATCGCTCAACCCCCACCATACCCGGCCACTACCGCCAATTGTTTGCAGCATTGTCCGCTAGAGCACGTTAATGTGGCCGAAGTTGCGCCAAATCACAGTTATTCGTCTTATGCGAGAGGCCCAGGAACATTCCGTCTCTCTTTTTCCCAGATTTGTTTTAGTATTCAATGCGGTAAGTTATTTATGTTCGGCTATTCGATTACAACAGTTATCGAGGTGTCATCAGTCAACAAGTTCAATATTTTTTATTTCTGTAAGAAGACCTGTATTCCCTCATTCCCCTGACTTAATTGATTTTCATCCGAGTATATATTCCCTTATTCCCCTGCAGGCCGATAAATCGAGTAAAATGTAAACGTATGCCTTATTTATTTAGTGCTATGCCCATCTGATATGGGCTGTATGTGCTCGGCTGTGAATCTTATTTATAATTCTGAGAAAACATGCACAAGGCGGGCCTCCATTCAGTTTGAAGTATTTTTGACGTCTGTCTGAGTTCGAGCGCTGATGTAAGTTTGATATCTGGCTATTGCAATCATCGTAACCACAGCAACTTCATTTGGCTACCAAATCCGGATCGAGTAAGCACACGCTTCATCCTGCGACTTTCGTGCTCAGTCGACGTCGAATCCAGCTGCTGGGACGATGGCTGCCCTACACGCGCACATCAAGTTGTGACGTTAGCTGCACGCGGCACCGGAGGTAATCGCATTCCTTGTCCGTACGAACCGAGACGCCTGCTCGTGGTCTGTCGCGAGCCTGAATGTTCAGCTGCCTTTCACGTGCGTCCAAGAGCAGTTCTTCCTGCCAGCGTTGAAGATGTATACCTTTTTTGCACGCGCGATTCATATCACGCATGGAACAGATATTGCTCGCTTTGATGTTAATGATTGTCAGTTTTTTGAGTCCCTTCACAGCGTGGGAATAGAAACGCATGCAGTTCATGGAGAAGCTGTAACAAAGCTCCTGTTTGGTGTTGATCCGCGTGAGTAGTTCGACAGCGAGTGTCCATCAGCTGTTGAAACTATTATTATATATTTTTATAATTTCTTGTATTTAACACGACTGACGTTTCTCCTTAGAGAGCTTTCACGGGGCTGGTAATGGCTTGTGACGTCAAAGCACATTGGACAGGTTCATCAAAGCACACAGAAGCTCTGGTTTGAGTGTGTAGCTTAAATTTCTCCTAGCATATTTCTGGCTCATTGAGGCGGTAAACGGCATGATTAAAGGATGTGACTGAATGAGGTTAGACTGGAATGATGACAGATATGCAGTGAATTGAAAATTGTATCCAGCAATAATAAGTATTATTGACATATAGCTGAGTATGCAAATTAAATATATCATAAAAGAAAAGTATCAATAAAAGCTGGCGGGGTCACAGTGGTTTAGTGGTCAGACTACTAGCCTCCCACCTAGGCAAATTTTTGTATGTGGGAATCGTGCTGGATGATGCCGCTGGTCGGCGAGTTTTCTCAAGGATCTGCCTATCCCCTGCCCTTTCATTCCGGCACTGCTCCGTACTCACCTCACTTCACCCTCATCGGATCTCAAGACCTCGCTGTAAAACGGCCGCCCAAATCTCTTCCCTCCATGAGAATAAAAGCTGGCGATATGTAGATTTGTAGATTTAGATAACTAGGAAATTTATAAGTTTGACAGAGAAATAATAAATAAATATAAATTAATATAACAAAGCCACACAATGGTGATATTTGTGGATGTATGTCAGAAACAGATTTGTGTTTTTTATATTTCCGGAAATCCTTTTGCAACGCAAAGTTTTGAGCGAGTTTTACGTTAGTTGCTTTTAATATGTGACAAAATAGCATTTTGCAGGAGTTTATCCTTCTCGTTTACATGCATACAGTAATTTCATTACGGCGAAAAAGCCCGTGGTTACTACGGGGCATGAGTTGAAATGTGGGCATTAGAAGTGTGGCTTTTATACTGATGCTTGCATTTCTCCCTTCCTCTTGCATGTGAGTATAGCGTAGATTCCTGTTATGCAAATAAGGGTGCCAGGAATTGTTTTTTTTTTTTTTAATTTTAACCTGCAATAGGTTGCATGTTTTCTTTCAATGTTGAGCATTTTTTCCTTTTATGGTGCTCCGATGAAGTAAACTTCGCAAGACACACATGAGAGCTGTTCTTACTGGCAGTCTGAACTCGTATGCCCAAATATTCATAAATTCTGCACATATCAGTCGGACTTCTGACCGGTGTTATATTTCCGTTAGCTGGATGATTTTATTTTATCTTCGTGTATGTGTGAATGGCTTCATGTACTTAAGCGTGTGTGTGTGTATGTTTAAAAAATGGTTTGGAAAATGTATTACTTATGCGATAAAAAAAATTGTTTAATGGCTACAAAAACTATTTGGATTACTCTTTCCAAAGCGAAATTTTGTTGTTTGTAAAAAACAGATTGTGGTGTCCATAACACGTAGATTGAATAGTACAAATGCTATTTAGTGCTCACCAACGTATTTGTTTTTTGAAAAAACGTTTATTGGCTGCCACGAAATATTTAGCTGGCAGCAACAGCATTCATGTTATCCACAGTAAAATATTTTGCTGGGACTGCAAAACTACATCCGTCATATTCTGCGCATGCGCTCTGGCATACTCGAAGTGGCCGTTATCTGTCTGGCCACGACGCCACATTTGTCTGTATTCGGTTCTTTGCATCAGGTTGTGCGGATTATATCAATCCTCTATTCCAAGTAAGTAAATATTTCACGCAAATGATTCCGGAAAATTAACATTCCATGAGGTGAAGTGTGTAAGACTTGTCGTATGTGCCATGTATTAGAATATTTCCGGTATGTACCTGATGAGGACATATTTCTATTGTCGAGCAAGGTAGCGTGTTGGTAACTGTCTTAACCCGCAGTTGAGATGAACAAGCTTCGAATCCCAGTCGTGTTGACTTCAAATATGGTGTTTATTTGTAGTAAGACCATACCAACCTACTGAAGCCCACAATCCCCAATATTTTCCTCACTAACCGGTAATGCTGATACCATTGCAACATGTTCGCTGTAACTAACGAAACACATTATTACCTACAACCACACTGAATTTATTGGTGACCACAAACGTCATTTTGTAGTTTCTACTTAATACTGGAATGACAAAACAATTTACTTGGCACCACAAAATATTTTGTCATATTTTTATTGACAGAGGAATTTTGTGGTGACCACAAAACTGTTTTTTTTTTCCAGTGTGCGTTTGCATAACACGAGCTTTCCTGTATTTGTGGTACCGTCCTGGGCCGACCGGGTGCAAATATGTTAGTGAGCATCAGGACTGTTAATGATTTACCTGGGCATAATGGCGGAAGCGAGTGGTGTGCATGAAGCTTGGAGTAAAATACACACTGATACTGGCGAAGCTGGCGCCCTCTTTTAGACTTTCGAAATTGAATTGTGTTGACGGCTATGAAGAACTGGAATGCTTGATCTGAATCATCACTGACGCGCATGTGTGTTTTTGCAATCTCGGGCTTCGTGATGAGCTGAGGTTGTTTTTTAGAATATCGCAGTTGATTAATGCCACCATATATGCCGCGTACTGTGTAACTTAGAAAATAATGTTAGAGGACTTGGCTTTTTTTTTCAGTGTTGGCGCATGTGCTACTCGGTGCGTGGACAATGTAATTTTCCTTTTACTGGTGAATGAAGATGTTATTCTCTCACAGTTTCCGTTGCTTGAAACTTATCTTTTATTTAAATAATCGTTACACATTTTGGCGAAATCTTGTTTCGCATCAAATCTTGTGTGTGTTTGATAATGACTTGCCTATGTGCAAGGGACACTGGGCAATAACTCTTACTTTATCTGGTGGTTTTAAGACAATATTATTTACTTACTAAAACGAAAAAAAAAACGCAAGTAACGTTAAGACATATATTTCGTTCTCGCATTTGGTGTTAAGGAATAAATATGCCACATCACTCAGTAAATAATGATATTATTATTTTTTACTGGAAAGATCGACGATTAAAACTTAAAATTCAAAGCTTTTTATAGCTCTTTTGCGCCTAAAAAAGCCACAAGTTTTCGCAAACAGAAATACGTTGCTCTTTCCGGTTCTTGAATCTTATTTTAATACGTTCGTTATTAGGAAGAAGTGCCTTTTTCTTATATTTCTGCAAGGGTACACCTATTCCCTTGTTCCTCTGTCTTAATAGGTTTTATTGGGTGTATGTACATCTTACGTTGCAAAATGTTTAAAGTTTTCTCTACACAAAACGGTTAAATCATTTTTTTCATGAAAAGAAGCGTGCGGATCAAACATTCTTTTTTTAAAAGTTTAAGCACCATTAGAAAACTGCATAAGAACTGAGCATGTGAAAATTAAAGATGTTTAAATGTTGTATACATTATCGGATGAAACGACTCACCAGTTTGATTGCGAATATATCATGTACTGGGATAATTCGGTTTATTTTTCCAAGCGTTATCAGACTGATCTGCAAACAAGTAAACTGAAAGTGTTAGCATGGTATGCCTAAAAAGTTCAAGAAAATCATGACGTTAATTGCGAAAATTATCATTTATGCTTAATTACCAGCATGAGCTGAAATGTTCTTAAGAAATTTTTCTTCCACAAAAAGAGGAATGTTCGGGACTCATTCAAGATGCTATATTCTTGGCTTCGATGCAAGAGAACATGTAAAACTAATTTATTACTGTCGTACCTTCCTTCGTCCTCAAATGAATAGAGATCACATTATCATTATTATACTTTATTTTTTCCTCTTCGAATTTTATGCATCTGTAGTGTGGGTTTTCATATTCTACGTGTTTGCGAGCTAACAATATGAAGTTTACCGAATCAGAAAAATTATCATTCAAGAGAGGAATTGCTTTATCTCTTGAGGGCGACTGAGAAAAATCTCGAATTTCCCATCATTTAATGGTTAAAATTCTGCGAGTATGAAAGTCCATGCCTTTTTTATGCACATTTACTTGCAGAATTGGAGTATAAATTTGTACTTATGCAAAATTACTAGTACTGTATTTGTGTATTAGAGAATTTTATGTACTGGGATTTATATTGTAGCGTAATTCTGCATGTAACCCAGAAGACTTGCATATCGGAAATAAATTGTGGCGATTCTTTTTCCCACGTGATCCAGAAAGAATGAAGGCCGAGCGAAGCGAAGAATGAGTGAAGAGATTCGGGTGGTTCTTGACATCGAGGTCACGGTAACCCCAGGTCAAGGTCATGGTCACCCACATCCAACATGTCCGTCACAATATGGCCGCCGCATGCTGTGATCGTTGTGCGCCACACCGCCTTAATTTTTTTAACATCCCTCGAACTCCTACATGTAAGTCTTAAAAATAATTTTTTTTTTTTTTTTTCAATTTTTTTTTTATTTTTACATTTTTATAAAATCTGACAATTAAAAATTTTTAATTTCAAAAACTCTTTTAAATTTTTAATATTTTAAAGATTAAAAAAATTGTTATATTAGTTATAAGTTCGTACCAATGTCATCTTCGGTCAAGATCACCTCTTGATCAAGTTCATGGTCACTCACATTTAAATGACCGACACAAGATGACTGCCACACACTGTGATGTCACAATCCTCAATCATCCTCCATCCCCTACCCCCCTGAATGTACCAAACTTTTCTAGTAACAACATTTATCAAACAAATACCGTACAGTAAAAGTTAAAGTGCAAAAATTGAACAAAATTTTTACACTTGTCTTTAAAAAATTATTTTATGGCACTCGTGATTCAAAATAATACTGATAAGTCTTATGAATCAAATTTTATTTTGCATTACTAGAATCGCTTTCCAGTGGATAAGAAAAAAGTAATTAACTGGTCGCTTGCCCGTTAATATATACAAAATTCAGTTCGATGGTCATATTTTCATGAAATAACAATATTATTTTACGTGAACAAAGCAATATTTGGCTTGTGAGCTGTTAACATATTTTATACGTTATCAGTATACGACTATCAGTTAACATTATTACTAAAATTTATTGGTGTAATTTCTGTACTTTCGCAAACAATTAATAAAAAATACTTACTTCCACAAGCATCACGTAGAACTGCCAAAACTTGGTTTTGATTGTATTCATTAATTTTTCTTCCGAAGAACTTGCGCTTTCTTCTGCTATTGGAGACAAGTTCCCTGCACAAACCACTTGTGGTGGACCGGCATATGAAGTTCTATAACGACTGGCCGCGCTAGGGGAGAGAGATAACATTAGTGGTCTAAATTCCTCTATGGGATCAACCACTTGTCGTCTAGAAGTGTCTGACTGGATAACAGTTGAAGTAGATCGTCCAGACAGCGCGAAAATCATTGACTGGCAACTGCAAATATCAGAGCATCCAGACACTCAGAATTAGCATCAACATGAGGATTTGAGAAACCTATATAATCACGTAGTTATTGGTAAAGTTAGAAAATATGCATGCTTGAAGAATGTAAACGAGAGCTGGACCAGTACCCCAGCGGAAAAAAAACAAGCAATAAAACAAGAAAAATGTCCAATTATAAAATTTTTTAATAAAAAATATAAGCGAATAAAGCCTAATGAGAAATAAGAGCTGGTCAAAATGACACCTTGTGGTTGCATTCGTTCAGGTGTGGCTCACAGGCTGCATATGCCTGAGGAATTGGTGGGTGGCTGGAAAAACCCATGTTGACACTGAAGGGGGTTAGTTGATTGGCTGCTGTCGAGCAAGCTGCACGAGCTCTCTCTGGTTCATATGCACCACATGAGCTGGAGGTTCATGGGGTGTTGACTCTCAGGTTTCTCATTCTGCAGCAACTTAATCATTCCTTTGTTCTCTTCGCTTGAATAAAGTTGTCAGTAGTGGTGAAGGGTTGGGAAGTGCTACAGGGATCTCTCGGCAGCAATGCAGAACTTTATAAGTGTTTCTCTCCCACGTAAGATCAAGATCAGG
The DNA here is from genome assembly GCA_002778355.1 of Clitarchus hookeri. Taxonomy (NCBI): domain Eukaryota; kingdom Metazoa; phylum Arthropoda; class Insecta; order Phasmatodea; family Phasmatidae; genus Clitarchus; species Clitarchus hookeri. The sequence continues at coordinate 1,514,596 of NQII01000012.1, forward strand.
TCGGTATCTTGCAATCCCCCACACCTCTGTGTCCAGTGGCGAATCGTAGTGGATCATACAGAGGTGAATAGGTAGGCTCAGTGCCTATCCTCTGTCCATCTGCTGTCTGTTATAAAATACCCGTTTTTCACACCGACCCTTTAATTCAAACATCTGCTTGTGAATCTTGTGGCATCCTTAATTATTGTTGGTGGTTTCACTAACTTGGAATTAGCCTGTGTGTGACATAAAGCTGTCTCCAGGGCACTGTGCTTGAGAGTCGCGTCAAAAGGACAACATCCAACCAAAACAGATAGAATGGTCTCAGTGCCATGCATCAAGTTGCAATGGGGATACATCACCATTGAGGTGCAATCGCCTACCGCAGGGATTATTTTGTTCTTGTCTGAGTGTGGATGTCCAGTTCCCCTTTTCCTCGCTCGGAAGACCCTGGATGTGGTTGGTTACTAGGTTAATGTGGACTAAAGATGATGACAAGCTGAATAGGGATAATCCATATTCAATGAGCAAACGAAACTCCATAATAAAGTGTTGCAGGGTTTATTTGTAAAATACATTATTCTCCAGTAGAAATCTCTACATGTTCGAGAATATATATTGCCAAGCTCACTAAAAAATCCACGTCGGGAATGATCTTGGCAGAATCGTGGTCTCATTCACATTCAAATTACAGCTGCCTTCACTAATATACCTGTTTAGCAAACTTAGGCAAGTGAGAGGAATTCGCAGATCCAATCGCGTTGAGGTGGTCGGTATAGAAAGCATGGCCTCCGAACACCTTCGAGGATAACATATATGCTAAGGCTACTCGTCCCTAACAGACAGTTGGCTAATGGTTGCAAGCGGCAGAATATCATGGTGCTTGTAAGATAAAGTAGTGTAGGCGATGGCTGATGGTTGCATATTCGGTGGTTGCAACTGTATATATATATATATATATAT
>NQII01000012.1:1515571-1542800 GCA_002778355.1 Clitarchus hookeri
ATATATAGTGGTTTGGCAGATATTCTGATGGTTTGGAGTATTCGGGGATGATACACATCTTTATCTTACCTCGAATCCATGGCAGGTACGTGAATCGGCTGCGCGCGAGAGAGAGTGTGGTAAGGGGTGGTGACTGAGCTATTCCGGGTTGCAAAGAAGTAACTTACGGTCGGGTGGATAATATATATGCCTGCTTAGGGGCAGATAAAATTTTGTTCACATCATTTCATGTCTTTAGCTGCAGTCTAGGCGAGGTCTAACAGCGAAGATGATGGTTTTAGGTCAGATGGCATGCGTCAATTCGTCTCTCTCCAATGCGATGCTGAGTCGTTTCACCAGCCATCAGGTCATGTCTGTTTGCATGAAGTTCTGTATCTCCTCTTCTTCTGCACTTTTCGAATGGCTAGATTGAACTTTGGTCAAACTCCCTCTTCTGTGTCTGCACATGCACTCTGTGGATAGCTTCCCTTCTCCCCATCAAGTATCGGGTTGTTGTCTCTCATCCTTTCTGGGCTAAATCATTGGGGCTGCCCGAGCTGCTCGGCCCCAGGGGGAGTAAGGTGGCACAAGTGCTTCCTCAGGTCTCTGCCATGACCGTTATTATCAAGATGGCCTCGTTGTTGGCTACTGCATGAGCTACACTGGTAATGGCGCCGTTATCCTCTCATTTTGGTATTGGGGGGGGGGCATATCTAGGTGGCATGTGGGACAGTATCATAGGGCCTTCCAGGGGCTGGTCATTATTCCTCTCGGTCAGACTGGAACTCTGGGTTTCTCGGCTATGGTCTGCCTGGAGAGAGCATCAAGGCATTTCCAGCATGGCTCCCTCCTCCAGGTATGAGGGACCATTTTCCAGGCCATTTGGGATCATCAGACATATTTGGGTTCACTCGAAACTGTTCCAGCATGCTCCTTGGAGTTTATTACCGTGGGATGCCCTCTTGTTCTAAGTCCTCAACGAGGCCTGGGTGGTGTCGGGAGCAGAACATGTGGTTGGCCTTTGGTAGTAGGTTGCTCTGGGGGAGGACTTATTGGACTGCAAGTGGGTTGGCAGCTTTCCTGTGCTACAGCAGGTCGCAGGTGTAGGTGCTCTTCCATCGATGGGGTATACTGAACTGGAACTCATTGAGAAAATGGTGTGGTTGTTGGTCGTCCTTTTCCCTTGGGGGTTGGTGGTTTAGGAGGAAGGCAAGATGGTCTATGGATGAGGAGCTTCCCTACACTACAGCAAGCTGCTGATGTGGGTGCTCTCCCATTTCTGTGATTTTCATTGCGCAGCTGGTATCTCTTCGTGGCATAGTCACCAGATCCCAGTTGGACAGGCTACTTACTCCTTTTTTTATAAATTGCGATTATGCATGTGGCCATGGGGTTCCTCTTTTTTGGATGGGTTTCTAGAGGTAGGACATGGGTCGTATTCTTCCTTCTGTGTGGAATATGGTTCTCATTTGTATGGGTCATCCACTTTTCTTCAGGATACCTGATAAATTGAAGGCGCAGGGACCTGATTTGATTGTGAGTGACCTTGCAAACCTGTTTCTGATGGTTTTAAACACAGTATAAATCACTCTGTCTCCACATTATGAGATACAGGCCTCCTCATTTGGGGCGAACCCTGAATCGAACTTGTCTCCAGCTTGGCTTAAGGGGTGATTATGCACCAGTATGGTAGCTCCAATTGTTTACTTGGTCAGGTGCTGCCTCTTGGAACTTCCTCTGTTAGCAGCTCTGCAGTGCGGCCTTCGCCACTCGCCTCCTTTTCTGTGCTTCTTGGTGGGCTACCTCAGCTATTGAGAGAGTTGTGGGTACCGTTTCCTAATCCCATTCTCAAGGCCTATGGATTCAATTTCTTAGCAAGAGCTGGCTAAAGGAGTTCCCGATGGCTTCATTAAACCATTGCCTCAGGGTAAATAGTATCTCTGGAACATGATTGTCCTATTGAGCATGAATTTCATGTGTGTGTAGACATGGACATTTCTTTATCTATTGATTTTGGCATTTAGTTGTGTTGGCTTAAGAATGATAAGCCGAGGTTGTCTAGTTCTCTACCTCCCACCGATGGCAGGTGGGTAACCATTGCTTCCCAAGAAATTGGGCCCCACTGTCAGATAGTATGCACTTGGAGTAACCCCTTCTCAGGAAATATGTTTATAGGATTTTGGTGATTGTCCCGGCCTGTTGATTCAGATGGAAAATGCCTCCACCCATCAGGAAAAGAGGTACATGACAACTAAGAGAAAATATAAACCACTTTCCTCTGGGGCTCCATGAATAAGGCACCATTACATCTGCTGCAATGTATGTCCGAAAAATGGAAGCCTCCAAGGCTGGTATTTTTCCTTAGGGACAGGTTATGCTTAGTGTTATGTACACAGGCGGCATTCTTCCACAGGTACACACATCATGCGTAATCCCTTCCCAGATGTTCCAGTGCAAGATCGCTCGGAGTATTTCCTGGACGCCTGATATCCAGCTTGGGGGGTGGGCATGATGGTGCTCACAGGCACATTGCCATAGTGAGTCAGGTACCCACATCTTTTACCCTTCAGTTCAGTTATATGATCTGGCCGAAACGACCACTCAATCGGTATTGTAACTCCCTGGACTTATTTCCATTAGTGCGTGGGAATCGGGATCCCATTGCTTCTCTTGTAGCGTCTCTTTGCTGTCCCTGAACCTCAGTTACGGAAGTGTTCTAGTGTATGTGGGTGGGGGGGGGGATTTATTTTATTCAGTCGCTTGTTACCCTTGTCTCTTTGGTTACCTGTGGTTTTCGGGAGAGCGTATAAAGTTAATAATTTTCCCTTCTGGGGCAGTGCTTGATAGAAAATTCGAATTCCATTGGGAAGAAGACCCATTGGGCTAGCGTAGCCCTTTCATTTTTGGTTATGGTTAGCAATTTCATGGCTTCATTGTCGGTTTGTAGCACAAAATGCAGATCTTATAGAGTGTAGCAGTACTTTTTTATGACCTATATGACCTCCATTTAAGCAGGGCGGTCTTTCGTAGTAACACTTGGAGGAGGACCATTAAGGTAGCTACGTCCTGGAAAAAGAGCCAAGGTCAGTTACATAAGCCTAGGAATATTTTCAACTGCCTCCAGATAGTAAGGGCATGGGCTTCCATAATTTACCAGACCCTTTCCAATAAAGGATATTTGGCTGTGGTGTGATTCGGTGACCTTAGTTTTCGACACTTGTTTTGCTTAAGTGGCACTTCTCCAGGCGGCATGTCAATCTGTGCATCTTGAACCTCTCAAGCAGTAGTTAACTTGTGAAATGCTATCCAATAAATTTTGGTACACCGATTGTAAAATAAACGTTTATTATTGAAATAATTTCATTTTCAAGTAACACTGGTGGAATTATATTTCGTTGTTACTTGTTAAAAATATAATAAAATTAATGGTCTGGTAAGCGCAATATGACGCACGTAGGCCCTACTTCTCCTCGCGATGTTCTTTTCCAGGGATGAAGTAACTTTAGAAGGCGGAGCGTGTCGTTTGTTTTTTCTTATCTTCTTGGTTTTTTACATGCCAGGTTTCTCGGCGCTTGTAGCAGGCGAATGATGGTTACGTTTCTGATTTGTATCAGATTTTACATTATTAAAATTATAGTGTTTGAATTCGTGATCTATAATTAAAGCAATATTTTAACGTACTTAGACTTATTGAAATACGTTTTAAGACGCGATGATGGGACTGTTACAACTTGGAAATGAGCTAAATTGGTCACATGTCGTGTTGATGGACCGTTAATTTTTTTTTCCCAGCAAAAAATACTTAAAATTACAGAAAAAAAATTGTAGGTGTTGTATTTTTAACCTGCATTGTAAAGTAACGCAGTTAAGACCTTTTTTTTCTACTGTAGGAGTAAAAATATTTAAGTGTTGGTTGTTTCAGCTGGACGTGGGAAAATATGCAGTTATGAGAAAACCGTTCGCCGAGTTTCGTAGAGAATGGTTCAGTGCTTGACAGAGAGTATTAGCCATACAATGTTAAATGTTTTATCGGTGAACGAATGTTGTGACTTTAGTAATAATTCGAAAGCCACTTCCGTTTATGACGTAACTTGAAAGCACAACACGTAATGTGCTCGGGCGTTTCTGTGCACTGATTATTTGCTTCAGTCCCAACTGTTCTGAGTGCTATAGCCCAGTCTGAAAGCTAATGTTAAACCTAGTCAAAATCACGTGTACAAAATAAGTTTGAGCAGAATACTAGTTTCACAGTAGGCCTACGTGTGTGCAGAAGGGGGGAGGGGAGTGTAGTGGCTACACTGCCCGCCTCCGACCTAGGCGAACCGGGCTCGGTTCCCGGCGGGGAGCTCCCGGATTTTCGCATGTGGGAATCGTGCTGGACGATGCCGCTAGTCGGCGCGTTTTCTCGGGGATCTGCCGTTTCCCCCATCCCTTCATTCCTGCGCCGCTCCATACTCACCTCGCCCTCATTGGCTCTCAAGACGTCGATGTTAAGAGCCGCTCAAATCACTTTATTCACCCTATGCGTGTGCATGCTCGCCACCATCGTTAAGTTTGTCGCCGCTACTTGAAGTTAGGTTACGAGTATTAAATAAACTGAACTATTTGAGAGCTTGAGTTCCCTGTCTTTTCGTTGACTAGTTGCACCTTCGTTTTATTATTTAATCCGATTGTAGCAGCCCTTCAATCGAAATAACTCGGCACACATCAGTAACAAGAGGTTAACTAATATTTGTACAGGTCTTTCATCTCAAGAGTTGTATCGGTGTGAAACACATTCGGGGCAATATGTTGGCAAGTAATATGCGTAACGTTCTTTATTACGAATGACAAATATTTTTAAAATATGTAAAATAATCGCCAAAAGACGTATCACCTATTCACTGTTAAAAGTCATAAAGGTGGCCTAAATATAGTCGTAGGCCTAAATTGCCTACATTTTGGACCTTATTCATTGAGATTTTTTATATATTCGAGCACTTTTAAACATCAGAAAAATGTAAACAAAATAAGCCTATTTGTCAAATGAAGTATAGAAATCACATGAGAGTGTTTGTGTTTACATGTAACGGGAGGATAAATAATCAGCACCTAATCTATAATTTTAGCAGAGCTTTAGAAAAGTGTGAACTTAGCCGTGATTGGACTATAATGACAAATTAATAGATTACCTTTGATTAATTCCTCGTGGGCGGACCATAAGACAAGTTTCTTGTTGCTCCTCGTCTACGACAATATCATCACTCTCGGTACGACGGAGAGGCTTCATTTCAATTACTTTCTTCACGCGACCTTGACGGTCTTCATTCAAATTGCTCCGAGGAGCCATTGACACAATAACTTCTGGGTACATGTCTTGTGCTGACTGCTGAACATCATCGTCAGATGTACCCGAATGGCTCATTGTCTTGTGAAAGTAGTTTCAGGCTGCGTTGTATTACTGGAAAAAAATACAGTGGCACATTAACACAAACACAAAATTATTTGCCGAACAATCTCCAGATAATACTGATATTTGTACTATTAGTATAATAAAAATCCTTATCAAAAATTGTTAGTAAAAAATACACATAATTCATAGCATACACAAAACCAGCCACTTAATAGAGCACTAAATAAGTTTTGCTTAAGTCCTTTACCATGCACTGGTATATAATAAAAAACTTATAATTTTGTAAAGTGGTTTAAATACACAGAACTGTAAAGTTTTCATGTAAATTTTGTGACTTAGATGTCTAATTGTTAAAAATTAAACTTGGTCCTACTATAATTAAATATCCGACTTTGAGGCAACGGGACCTGGCACCGGAGCTCCAAGCTGTTCATGCTCTCTCATTCCGGTCCCCCGACGGCCATTTTTCACTCAAAATAGGCCTTTTGCCCTAAAAATTTATTTTTTTAACTCAAATTTCCCATTTTTCCCTTAAAAAATTACCAATATCACCACTTGCAAAAACCATCCCCCGAAATGCACTTTTCCATCCAACGAAAGGATTTAAGGGGATCGTTTTAGAGGGCAGAGCAGTGGCGGCCATATTGGTTTTATAGGCATAGGGTATGCCAAATAGATACACAGGATCCAGGGTCCGGAGTCTTGGCTCTGTCAGTCATCTTTTCCGCCATGTCAGATGTCGGTGACCTTAAACTTGATATTTGACCTTGATCCCATGACCTTGTATAAACTTGAACCAAAAAATAATAAAAAAACAAAAATAAAAAATTACAAAACATTATAAAAATTACTTAAAATTGCTATTAAAAATGTAAAAAAAACTTACAATTTCCGGATATTCCCCCAGTACCTCGTCCAGTAGACGACTAACCTTCCTCCAATCAATCATATTGTAGTAAACTTTACCACCCCTACCAATGTTTCTAATTAGTTAATTAGTGAGCCGGCCTCCATCCCCCACACACGTACTTATTCCATCGTATACAGCTGTCTTGGTGTTTTTAGTTTGTCATTTGTTTACTTTTTTATCACCTAGGTAGCACTAGTGTATTAATTTTCAATTTCTTCACCAGGCGAACTATCGATTCAGCCACCAGGTGGCAGCCATATTTGTTTATATTTATTTGAAGTATAAGTGGTGCTCTATGTGCCTAACATATTGGATTCTATTTCCAACACCTAAGTAGTGTTCATTTCACGAATTAGCCACCAGGCGAGCTGACGAAAAAAATATTCTCTCATGCTCTGTCATGCCATGTTCACCATCTTTGATTTCGTCTTTTTCTTAGTTTCCTTCCTTCATTCTGTCATTCCTTCTTAATTTTGTCACCACGATTAAGTCACCTGTACTCCACCCACCATCTAACATTGTATTCATTCTCTGCCATTCCACCTTGATATAGTAGTCTGCTGATTACCCGGTCCCCTCAACCTTGGGGTTCATCTTTTATTCAATCTTTTATTATGTCACATTAACAAACGAAATACATTTAGTTCCTTCTTTGCACTTACTAAAAATAACCGAGGCGTATTACATTAACACCAGTCATGTAGAAATGTATGTAAGATCTCTAATCGCCATATACCGCACTGAAGCGGTCTGGGCAGGCCTGACTCAACCTTCACCTTGACCTCCCCCAAGCATCAATGCCAAAATTCTACCACTTCAACGACATGTTTTCATGTCTGTTGCTTCCAGACTACTTAAAATATATAATGATGGCAATCCAGTCTTAGTTTCTGTATAGTTTAATGTCAGTATTATAAATTTATTACCACATTGTTGATTGTGCACATCTAGTGATGGGCCTACACAAGAAATATTTAAGTAATAACTATTTTGACTTATCTTATTATTTAATTTTTATCGTGCTCAACTAGAGTACCATCATGTAGTAACAGATGTAAAAACCAAAGTTATCATATTTTCTATGTCAGGGAAGTAGGCATGCTGTGGTAAGGTACATCAACACTATCGAGAAATAAAAAAACATTTTTTCATTGAGTGCATATATGCATTTACATACTTAAGTCTAGAAACATAAAATCAGAATTCTCACATTCTCCATGCCATTCGCGTAGTGTCTTTACAGAAACATGCTCACTTTTCATATAGTGAATATAATCTGCTTATACACAGCTCAAGACAGTCTATGCTAGCGTGCGTCCAACGAGAACCCTTGGCCATATATTCTTCTTCTTCACGACAAAGTTTTTCTTTCAAGGCCTGTACAGTCTCCTGGAATGTTATTGACATTGTATAATGCTACATTCGCAATTTTGAATGCTCGCCGACTAGTGGTTCATCCAAAGGTTGTGGCCTTTTATAGGTACGCTCTAGCCAAACATTATATTTTATGGGAACTTCTTCGACTTCTTCTGTTAATTGATTTATTATACTTTGCTTAATGTTGTCAAGTTATGTACATATGTTTTCTCTACCTACAAAGTTATTCCCAATCACATAATCTTTTGAAGTTCCTTTGAATAGATTGTTTATGGTATAATCCATTCGATTTGGTTTCGCCAGCAGCTAGTACAGGGCGTTTTTTACCTTCAGGATTTCTACCTTTACAGTTCTTGCAATGTATCTTCAGTTTATCACGCCATTTGAACAGACCTTTGCACTCGGCACATCGTTGCATAGCACAGGAAGGTCCATTCCAAGAAGTAGTTCTTTCAGACGTGCGGCATCTGAAGAGGAATATTTTAAGTCTGCAAATGCTACCAATGCGGATTATTTTAAAGCCAAGTCTGAGCTACAGCGATTGCGTGTGGTATTGCAAATAATCTAGTGACGTACCTAAGGCTCGAAAGCCTAGTGAGGGAAGACTAAGGCCCACGACCAGCGGAACCAGCTACAGAAGATCTCAAGATTTCCTTTCTCCTTGGCTGTATGCAAATATCTTGTCACAGTAACAGCAACGAAGGCCTGGTATAAGTCATCGATTGCAGTACTGCTGTAGGTGACCCATCCGAAGAAGTCGATGGTGATGTCAACTTCATTGTTGAAGACGTCGATGGTTGCACTGCTGTAGGTGGCCCATCCGAATAAGTAGATGATATTCCCGAAGAATTCGATGGCAACACTACTGTAGGTGACTCATCCGCAGAAGACGATTTCGCTGTCGGCATCATGACTGAAGAAGTCAATGGTGATAATGCTGTAGGTGACCATTGCTCAAATGATTTATGTCCTTAGAAAACCAATGAGGATATTTTGTCCTGGTTACAAACGGAATATATTTATTCCTAGCCGCAATTACATTATCAGTCAAAGAACTTTTCCAAATCTACATTTTTAATTTCACAAATTATTTTTTAATCTATAACGTTTGACTACAAATGTAACGAAAAGCAATCACCACGGCTATAATATTTCCATTTTATGAGCTCAGCGTATATAATTTGAAAAATTTTGAATTCAGTAACTAATGCTGTATGTGCAGCATCTTCACTTACCAGAAGGTCAGGGTACCTATCTGCATTTAAGTAATTCATATTTTAAAAGATAAGGTCTAATAATTTTTATTAGTCACAGTGTTATTTAATTGCTCATAGTTCAATGCATTTAATGTTTCAAGAAGATACTGGCCTTTTATTGTGCTATGATAAGGTGTAGTATTTTGCGAATGTTATAATTTAAAATCTCTTCCAGGAACATTTAAGTCACCGACTATAAGTACCGGACAAGCATAAGATTGTAGCTTTGACTGAATATGTGTAACATTATCTGATAATCTTGGAAGCTAAAGTTAGGAGTTATGTAAACATTTCCTGTCTTGTATGTATTTACCTATTTCAACCTATATTGAATCGACACCTGGAGCATCAAATTCATATTTCTGAAGTACATCAGGGAATCATAATTTATTAACTGTTATTAATGCACCCCTCAATGAGTCATTGAGGTTATATTATGGGCATGATCTTAACGAAATATTGGCGACCTGGTGCGCATTTCCAAACAGAAAGGCGTCTTCGAGAAAGGGTTCACAGCGAATTGGAGCCCCGAACTGTTTCGTTTGCAACGTATGTGCAACTACGCTCCGAGGAGCTACTATCTCAAATATCTGAACACTGTATCCATCCATGGTGGCTCTTACACCAAGAAGATCCAGCCGACGAAGTTTACATGTGTGTATTTGGTCGATAAGGTGCTGAAACGATATAACAGAAGGGCGAACGTCAAGTGGTGGGGTTTCCCAGCCCGAAACAATATATGGGTCGCTGAAGCACAAATCGAGAGGTCAACTCCCTGTGGAAGAGGTCGATGTATATATAAATACTTTTATTCAAGGGCTTATGTGTTTCCTCATGTGGCAAATTACCGAATAAAATTAGTTTAAAAGAATTAATGTCATATTTTATTTATTTTATAATCCCCCCTGCTGCAGTTTTCTTTGCTGACATCTTCAGAATGGATGAGCACACCCAAACCGAAGGATGGATGACCAACACAAAAGAAATATCTTTAACAAAAATCATAATATTTAAAAAACTGGTTTTTAAATGCAATAAATAAAATAAAAAATTAAATAATATTTTTTAAAAAATATAGATTATTTTTTGAGTAGTTCTNTTTTTAAATGCAATAAATAAAATAAAAAATTAAATAATATTTTTTAAAAAATATAGATTATTTTTTGAGTAGTTCTTTTTATAATTTTTATAACAAAAATTATTTTAAGAAAAGTGGCTAAAAATTATATTATTCTGGAACAATAATGACAACCAAAACTTACATTGATTTTAAATATAATTTTTTCCCCATAATCACGATAATACAAATACTTCTTTTAAACCCTTCTGCCAACTCATGCTTCGATAGCCGAGCGGTCTAAGGCGTCTGTGTGCCGACTCAAGGTTCGGCAGTTCGATTCCGCCCTCCTCTGAACGATATTTCGAGTTCTGCGAAAATTAAGTAAAAAGCACTGCCTCTGGTGGCCAACTGTAGCACAAACATGGTGACACCAGCGCATTATAGCTGCCATCTCAATAAACAAGTATGGTGGTCGAACAACTGGCAAGCCCGCTAGCAACAGCCGATGTAAACAAGAGGCAAGTGGAAACAAGATCTCTGTTGTGATGCGATTCAAGATGATGGCTCTAATGTGATAAATGGGGGTGGCTGTAATGTCATCCAAAATGGCACCAATATGGTAGCTGTGACATCATCCAAAATTGCAGTGAATCTGCTCATCTGCAACACACAGTTCCTATCCTTGGTTCGGCTATTTTTATCTACTAATAGGTGTGTTGTTAATGTTGAGTAAGAAATAGTTCTTATGCAAAATATTGTTACACTGAGTGCACACCAATGTGGTGTGTTGTCCCTTTGGCGAAATTCCCTAGACTTGGCTAAGCTTTGTTTGCATGAGGCGGAGGAATATCCTGGAAGTAGAACTTTAGCAGGGCTTCAGAAAAGTTGGTATTAACAATAAATGGACTATACAGTCTAAAGCTTTACACCAAAATTTGCCACGAGTAAATATACTTTTTTTTCAGAACGTAGTAACCTAGTGATCAAATATGTTGTTCTTTGTATTTTTATATATAAGACTTTCGTTGTTATTATTTTGTATATTATATAAAGTGATATTTATATGGCCACAACTTTTGATACCATTGTCTGGCCCCACTTAAATCATGTAAAAGGCCGACAAAAGAGGGCCTCTGTACTCATAATTGACACTTCAAAATATGGCTAACCAACAAAAATTAGTTGAATTTTGTCGACTGTTTGTTACATGCAACATACTAATCTAAATTATTTATATTAACTAAAAAAAAAGTCACCCCACCTAAGACATGCAGGTTTACACGTGTCCTACCATAGCACTACTAGTATAAAAATTTTATGGGAATCGGTTGATTGGTCCCCAAGATATGACAAAAAAAACTCAATTTGCTCATTTGGTTATCTTCATAAATGGCGGACAAAAAGGTTTTGAATTAGCACATTTTAATAAATCTCATAAATACTGCCTGCATATAAAGTTCGAGGGGCATATAGTATACCAACCAAAACTATTTTCATTGCTGTTATTTTGAAAACATGTGACTTCCCCCTTAAGACATATATGTTTAGATGAAATAGAATAGTATACATTCATTTTGCAGGTGTTGCTATATTACAAAATAGCGGAGAAAAGAGTTTATGTAAATGCTTATTAGATACTTGCATAGATACAGCCAGCATTTAAATAGTAACGTAGTTTCTTATATAGCATACTGGGCTAAATTGATTATGTAGTCACCATTTTGGAAATAAGTGTCTGGCCCACTTAAAACATATGAATTAAAANATACTGGGCTAAATTGATTATGTAGTCACCATTTTGGAAATAAGTGTCTGGCCCACTTAAAACATATGAATTAAATGGCCTACAATAGTACATCTTCGCCAAATTTGGTAGAAATCGGTTGATTGTTTCCCGACATATTACAAAATAANAAATGGCCTACAATAGTACATCTTCGCCAAATTTGGTAGAAATCGGTTGATTGTTTCCCGACATATTACAAAATAATTTTTTCATGTGAAGTTATCTTATGGAATTCCGGAGAAATGAGGTTCTGTATACAGACTATTGATAGTTGTAATAGATACTGCCAGCATACAAAGTTAAATTGGAATTATTTATATAGTTTTTGCGATAGAGCATACTAAAACAAAATTGCTTCATACCTGTCATTTCGATAAAAAAAGTCTTGTCCCTTTAAAATATACCAGTTTACATCACCTACCTCAGTATTAATTCTTCGCCTAATTTGGTAGGAATCGGTCTACTGTTTCCCGAGATATTACATAAAAACTTAATTTGTTCATGTGATACTTTGTTAAAAAATGGCGAACAACGGAGCCTCTATGTAGACAAATGTGATGGTTGTATTAGTTAATGACAACATACTATGATAAATTGACATTTGTTGTATTATGTCGTAAATTTGTCATACTAGGCTTAAATGTTTATATGGTTGCCATTTGAAAAATAGGTGTATGACGTATTTAAAACATATACATTTATATAGCCTACTGTAATACAAATGTTTTGCCAAATTAGGTAAGAATCGGTAAAATGTTTCCCGAGATATGTCATAAAACTTCATTTTTCATTTTGTATTATCTTACAAAATATCTGACAAAAGTGACTATTTGTTGGCATACGTGATGCTTGCAATAAATATTTTCAGCATACAAGGTTTAATCCAAAGTGGCAGAACAGTATGGTAGATATATCATATAAACCTAAAAATTTGCATGGCCGCCATTTTGAAAATAAAGGCTTAATCAATTTAAATCGCATATGTTTGCATGGCCTACCATAGAATTACTATGTGCCAAATTTGGTGAGAATTGGGCGAGCAGTTTTCGTGGTATAACATCAAAGTATTATTTTCATATGATGCTGTCTTCCAAAATGGCGTACCAGCATCAATATAATTTCCTTTATTAAATGCCTACATGACGCACTGTTAACATACAACATTTAGTTTCAATCGGTTGAATGGTTCCTGGGATATGACATAGGAACTTAAATTTTTAATTTGCAGCCATTTTGAAAATAAACACCAAACGTGGTTGAAAACTTTAGAATTCGGATGTTCTTACCAAGTTGTATGTGTGTATCGAGTTTGGTGAAATTCAGTTTACGCGTTCAAAAGTTGTTAGCGGAACACACATGTAGATACACACACTGGTCCAGATACATCCATACACACACACTCACACACACAGACAGGAAAGTTATTTCATAAGCCTACCCTCCCTTCGGAAAGAAGCAGTAAAACTATGAGACGAGAAACTAGTTTGAAAACAATGTAGACAAACAAAACTTAACTTCTNCTTCGGAAAGAAGCAGTAAAACTATGAGACGAGAAACTAGTTTGAAAACAATGTAGACAAACAAAACTTAACTTCTAGTGATGTATTATGCAGCAAAATTCCGTCCTCGGCTAGCGAGATATCGATTCGCTCCGATGAGAATAAAAAATAGCATGTATCTTGCCTATATTTGCTGAACGTCTCAACATTTTGAGGGACGAAGAAATATGCAACTACCATGCATCAATTTACACATGCTTGACATGCACTGGAATATGTGTATTGTGGCTCATACATGCACTTCAACATAAAACCAACCAAGGACACGAAGCTCCAAAAACACTCATTACCACTAACATGTCCACAATATAGACATATGCTTCATTTTCCACCAAAAAAATTTCATTTATTTGTGGAAAAAAAATTGTTTTTCACCTTAAATTACATGTNCTTCGGAAAGAAGCAGTAAAACTATGAGACGAGAAACTAGTTTGAAAACAATGTAGACAAACAAAACTTAACTTCCAGTGATGTATTATGCAGCAAAATTCCGTCCTCGGCTAGCGAGATATCGATTCGCTCCGATGAGAATAAAAAATAGCATGTATCTTGCCTATATTTGCTGAACGTCTCAACATTTTGAGGGAAGAAGAAATATGCAACTACCATGCATCAATTTACACATGCTTGACATGCACTGGAATATGTGTATTGTGGCTCATACATGCACTTCAACATAAAACCAACCAAGGACACAAAGCTCCAAAAACACTAATTACCAAAAACATGCATATGCTTCATTTTCCACCAAAAAAATTTCATTTATTTGTGGAAAAAAAATTGTTTTTCACCTTAAATTACATGTNCATATGCTTCATTTTCCACCAAAAAAATTTCATTTATTTGTGGAAAAAAAATTGTTTTTCACCTTAAATTACATGTACACAATAACCCAGGAAAATTATACGAGCAACTCCCATTATGCAATATTTCTATAAGAAATATTATTGCACACAAAAATGTCCTTAAACATGCAACTTTCTTCGTCCACATGCCTCACCATAGTACCTGATGAGGACAACTAGGAACATTTTGCAAGCTTCCAAGTGGGTGGCAAAAACTAATTATATTTACACTCATAGCCATTCACTCCAGATATCACATTTTTTATTTTAATTAAACACCAAAATATGTTCCTACCCGGTGCAATTACGACTGAAGATCTCATATCAATGCAAGCCAATTTAAAATATGTTCCTACCCGGTGCAATTACGACTGGAGATCTCATATCAATGCAAGCCCATTTAAAATATGTTCCTACCCGGTACAATTACGACTGGAGATCTCATACCAATGCAAGCCAATTTAAAATATGTTCCTACCCGGTGCAATTACGACTGGAGATCTCATATCAATGCAAGCCAATTTAAAATATGTTCCTACCCGGTGCAATTACGACTGGAGATCTCATACCAATGCAAGCCAATTTAAAATATGTTCCTACCCGGTGCAATTACGACTGGAGATCTCATACCAATGCAAGCCAATTTAAAATATGTTCCTACCCGGTGCAATTACGACTGGAGATCTCATACCAATGCAAGCCAATTTAGGAAACAACTTCTCTCGACAAAATGTACATACGAATACATTCAAATACATGAAACAAAAATAAACATATATTTTTACATAGATTTTGGTGTTCGCATATTACATCGAACATGTAACCATACTTCAACGTATAATTTTAAAATTCAACAAACTCAAGAGAGTACCACTTGTTGCACTCACCATGGCTGCAGGATAAAAAAATATCATGCAAATATTTAAGTATGAACATAATAGAATTATAGTTTATTGGCCGTTTCTTCACTCTCTTTGAGTCAAACATTTGAAAACTCACCCCATGTTTGACGTATTTGTTTCCTAAATATTTCATGCCTCACAAGAGTTTTATACTTGTGTTAACATAAAAGTACCTGATGTTTGGTTAAATTAAAATTTCAATTATATTTTTTCTGTAAATTAAAAAATATCATGTATAATTAATATGAACAAAAACAGCGAGAAAATATGTCTGTTGGTAATGCCTAGTAAGAAACAGATCTCATGAAAACTATTATTAAACTGAATGCGAATGAATGCGGTCCCTTTGGTGTAATTTTCTAGATTTGGACAAGCTTAATTTTCATAGGGCGGAGGAATGTCCTGGAAGTAGATCTTTAGCAGGGCTTCAAAAAATTTGGATGTTACCGTGAATGGACTATAACAGGAAAAAAATTGGAAAAAAAAAGCGTGGGATATTTTTGGCCAATCGTAAGTAGAATGTTGTAACATTTCAAATTTTAATTTCACCCACTCCTTAATAACAAACACGAAGTTTCCATACATTCACAACTTAAACAGCGTAGGTTTCATATCCTAGGAATAGCTATGATAATAAAGTGCATGGGAGTGGAATATAAGCGCAGGGGTACAACCTTCCATCCTTCCCCAAGCGACAAAATTTTGCGGTAAGACTTGTAGATATAATCCATTTACGGTTACTTCACACTTTTCTGAAGCCCTGCAAAAGTTCTACTTACAGGATATTCCTCCGCCTTGTGCAAACCAAGCTTAACTAAGTCTAGAAAATTACACCAAAGGACAACGCACCAAATTCGTGCGCATTAAGTTGTAATAATATTTTGAACTAGAACTATTTCTTACTAGGCGCTACCAACATATGTGTATTCTCGCTGTTTTTATTTATAGTTATTTAAAATAAAATACAGGTAAAACATAAATTTAAGAAAAAATAAGATACTTTCATGTTTACAGAGGTATAAAATGTTTATGATAGACGGCATGTTTAGCAAATAACTAAACACGTCATACATGGGGTGATATTTCAAATGTTTGATTCAAAAAGTGTGAAGAAACCGCGAGTAGACTATAACCGTCATCCGTGGAAGGTGATATTAAATGAGCACGGGATGCTGTGAGGGAATGCGGAGGGCGAAACAGAAACACCCCGAGAAAACCCACAGGCAGCTCCCGCTACTTTTCCCACATGCGGAAAAGCAGGGCGTGGCACTGCCGGGATTTGAACCCTGCGCCATCGTGGTGGGTACTCGGAGCGCACTCGTTGAGCGGAAACTGCAACTTCCTTAGGCAGTCGTGCAACTTCAAGGTCAATACAATAATTAACGTCACAATAGAACACACGCTTAATCATTAACAGGAAATACCTCATCGTAAGCGCTGCCCACACATGGACAATAATAATTATTGTTGTGCAGACAGGGAGGTGTCGTAATCCCTTCAAATTTAAATCGCGTGAAAAATATCGTAGGTCCTATACTAAATCTAGATAACTACAAAAATTATGGCATTTGAATTATCTACCCCATAATATTGTTCCAGTAACGAGCTTTCAATTGATATAAGTAGATAAAATTTACTAGAAATTTGAGACCCTGGTAACCAGTTTCCAAAGTAGATGAGAAAGATAACAAGGCTGCACTCAATGCTGTGAACAGGTATTTGAAGATATCATGTTTAGTATTTGGAATGTTGAGAGCCCCCTTACGCTTGACTGCATAAAAATATTATAGGTTCCTTGCATTACTATTAAGTTACTATACACGAAAACTAAAATCGCTCTCAACTCCAAACAGTAGATTTTCAGATACCTAAATATAGTACTGGACCTACGATATCACCAATAAATCAATTTGCACATTGTGAAAAAAAAGTCTTCGTAACACTAGGCTTACCTCGTGGTTTTGTAATACCGCTGGCTTCGCAGTTCACATCCCCGGCCGGATATCGACACATCGTCAACGCATCATCTCCGAGTGTTCGCGTCATCCACTCGGCCGACAGCGTCCACATCTTCCACCCCGCCGCGAGCAGCGAGACGCGAATCCACCGGACTATCCACACGCCGGGACGCTCACTACATCCAGCCGTCCGCATGGTTCACTGAACAAATTCGCATTCGCGTCGTTCAGCCATCTCCTCGGCCGCCTGCGACCGCAGATGTCGGCGAGCTTCAGGCACCCGCGTACGAACTATCCTCCCATGTGTCCCTCATCTTCCTACTCCGCTATGAAAAAAACTCTCAGATAGCACAACTCAGCACAGTTTATGAAACAGAACCAATCTCGCTATGTTCGTAGGTCGCGCACTGTGACATGGCAGATAACACGATTCAACTAATCAGTGCAAAAGCGTGTTATTTCCAGTTAATAATGCACTCTCTGTGGTGTTAAAAGAACCTGCAGCCTGCCTGCGCCTATCCCAAGGACAGTTATAACGTAAAGTGAAATGCGGGACTAAGGAACAAGTCCAATACGCCTAACATGTTTTATAGATATAAAGGAATGCCCTCCCTTCAAGTGCATTTAAGATATTGGCTGTTGTTCCATGGATGTAAGTAAAGAAGCTGCTACGTCCTACAAACTTGCGCATTCGCACGCATGTGGGAATCGTGCTGGACGATGCCGCTTGCCGGCGGGTTTTCTCGGGGTACTCCCGTTTCCCCCACCCTTGCATTCCAGCGCCGCTCCATTCTAGGGTCTCATTTATGTCATGCCCGGGGATGACGGTCACCTACGGGTCCCAGCTGGAAATACCGTCACTCGGAGGGTGTCGCCTTGCCCTGGGTGCACTCCCCACACGCCATTTTTTGCGCATTCGTAACGCAAATGTTTTTTTCTTCTGGAACTTATGTCTTTGGCGTAACCATTTGCACTTCGAGGTTTTTGCCGTAGTAGCTGTAAGTGGTATAAGTGAAGCTGTTTCACAAACAGCGAGGAGAACTTATTGCCCGATTATAATTAAACAAATATTTTTTTAAACATTGCAAAGAATTTGTCCACGACAAAGCATGCATTATTGGAGTCTTCAAGGTATAAAAGTCAACCACTTGTGTTTGGAGGTGCTAATCCAAATTATATTTTTGTCAAGACGAAGACAGCCTTCGGGTAGAATAAAGACATATTTCGGAATTTTTAAAGCGACGACAGACTTTTGCACCAGATTTCCATGGATTTTTTTTTTTATGGGTTCACTTCGTCGTTCAGTAACGCACATTCCAGAAACTAAGAGATTTGTCTTTCATTCTGGCTGTATAACTATAGAAGAAACGTCTGCTTCCGTTACAATTTCAAAGGTGGTTACACCATTCTGGAATATATGTAGGTCGTATATATAGTTAATTCGCGATTTCTTCACACTTTTTGAATCTAACCTTAGAAAAATAACCCATGTTTGACGTGCTTATTTGTTTCCTAAATATATCATAAAATACAAGCGTTTTATACTTGTGTTAACATAAAAGTACCATACTTTTCGTTAAATTGAACTCTTACTTACGTTTTATCTATAAATTAAACGATTTCATTTATAATTAATATGAATTTAAAAAATGAGAAAATTGGTGTGTTGTTAACGCCTAGTAAGAAATAGTTCTTATGCAAAATATTATTACACTGAGTGGGCATAAATGCGATGCGTTGTCCCTTTGGTTGTTTAAGCTTTCATTGCTTGAGGTGGGGGAAATATCTTGGAAGTAGAACTTAAGAAGTTGGAGGCAACCGTGAATAAACTATATGCACTAGTGGAAAAGCATTGAAAAATAACAAGTAATCATCGTCCAGTCCAAACGGGTTTTACGACATAGACTGTTCGTGTGTAGAGGGCACTTTGGTCGTAAGTGAAAAAACACTATCCGCTTACAAGGGTGGTGTAGTGATTATACTGCTCACCTACCACTTAGGCGAACCGGGTTCGATTTCCGGTGGGGTCGCTCCCGGATTTCCGTATGCGGAAATCGTGCCGGACGATGCTGCTTGCCGGCGGGTTTTCTCCGTGATCTCCCGTTTCCCCGCCCTCGCATTCCAGCGCTACTTCTCCATACCCACATCACTTCACCCTCATCGGCTCTCAAGAGCAGTCCAAATATATCCAGCCAAGTTCAGCTGTCAATCATCCCCGAGCACCCGGCGACGGCACCGCAAGCGGGTCTGCCTGTGGGAAGGGGAGCGACGAGGTGAGTCACTCCTACCGTGCGGCAGTTGGCCTGTAACAATGCCTTATGGTCTAGATATATATGCATATTTGGCACACGTAAACTGCCTTGCAAGGCTTGAGAGCTGGTCTAAGCCACATTTAGTTATTTAAATACATGAGTTTCATTTTACGAGGTTATTGCCGTTCACTAGTATCCGCCATTTTACAAAGCCAAGTTAGTTTAAGTTTGTGTTGGTTGGACATTACTTTAATGTCGCAGTTACAAAATATTTTGTTCTTCCTGTTATTTTTAGCGTAATGCCACATTTAGTTGCAGCAACATTACTTAGAGGCATTATTTACATTAACACTCCAACAGAATATTTGCATTATAGTAATATAAGATTTTGTAAATGGTCAACATTATTATCTTTGTTACAACATTAGTATTAATATGACATAAGAGTTTAATATAATTCCTCAATGGCATTTTTTTTTTGCTGCAAGAATATTTTCTCTGTGCAGTACAACACTAGCCAAAAATAAACTTGCTCTGCGTTACGTACACGATTGTTTTACTGGATCTAAATGGGTTAAGTGGCAACATTTCATCCTGTAAATATTTACTGGTATGACTGGCAACACCGTACAGTGATAGAGTGAGACAGATTTGGGGGATAATTTAACAAGTGAGGTAGTGTCAGTGACTTTTAATTGCTATTTTCAATATGATTAGGTTCTTGTGCAGACACATATTTTCTTGGTCTGTATTTATACAGTATTTAACACAAAATTCTATACTTTGCCAATGGGTATGCTTCCTACTTTTTTCAGCTTACTGCATCATAGTATAATAAATATAAAAACTCACCCTTTGGTCATTTATTTATTTGTGAGTGTATAGCTCGAGAATAACACATTTTAAGAGAGATTACGATTTTTCACAGGAAAAACGAACACTGCCATATTGATGTGCCTGTGGCATCACTGTACATATTGTTCTTGTATGTTTACATTCAGGTTTCATAAGTGGGTTTAATGTGCATTTGGAATTTTTATTATCATTTGTTTTGGTCGATGTAAATAATATCGCCTAATCATTGAACACCAGCGTGTTTTGCATAGTTCCACTATGCAAAAACACATGAAACGCTCTCCAAGTAAGATAATTGCAAATGTTCTAAATGAAAAACAAAGTGCAAATTGTGTGTAAATGTAGCAAAAGTCGTGAAACGCTCGGCCGTCAGCAACCAAATATACGGTTTTCTTATTGTAATTGCACTGGCATAATTCGTAACACAGTAATGTTCAATTTAAAGTGGGTACCAGTGCGGCCAAGATATTGCTCTACTTTTCATCAGTGTTGTGCAAGTTCCTGTTTTAAAATAACTTATTAAAAGCTCAATTATTCACTTAAAAAAGGAACTTTTAAAAGTTGTAGTTCTATTATTTTGTTACAGTTCAGTTCAAGTTCTCCAATGAAATGAACCAAGTTCACTTAAAATTTATTTTACTGAGATAAAAATAAACACAAAAGTATGCAATTATAAAACTTTTGAATTACACTACACATCCTGTTTTATATCATACTAGCGAACCGGCCGGGCGAAGCCCGGGTACAATTGAGTTTTACAGTGATACACTAATAAAAAAATTAAGAAAAGACAATTCATTCATGTGAAAACAGAACTATAAAATTATACTATATTGGTCTAGGTTTTTAACTGATTACGGCAACCCAAAAGGAATGTAATAATGTTTACCCAATAGCCAAGAAGTAGGGTATTGTTTTTGGAGTACATCTGTGCAAATATCGCGTAGTAACCACATTTCCGCTTTCGATGAATGAAAATCAAAACGTGAGTTTCATCAACTTGTAGCTTTAGAAATAAGTGTACCTAAATACTACTTTTTGCGGTTGGCTGAGGGATCTTAATCGATCACCAAAGTTAAGCAACGTTCCCAGTGGCACACTTTTAGATGGGTGACCGTTTAGTGGCATAACATCTGAGCGCTTCCGGGCTTCGGAGGGCACATTAAATATTCGGTCCCGGTTGTTATCGATTGATAGCAGCCGTTAAGCCATTTCAGATGTCCTTGGGCGGCCTGATAAACTCTGACACCTGAGGAAAACAATATTTCGGTCATGTTCCTAGCCGTTGCAGAATAAGGTTTTGTTGATATTCCACAGGAACTATACAATTTTCTAGGATAAAAAGAATCCTATGTCCTATTACAGGACCTAAAGTACCTACATACCGAATTTCATGAAAATCCGTTCAGCCGTTTTGGAGCTGAGTGGTAACAAACACACACACACATATACTTTCACATTTATAATATTAGTAGGATTTGTACACAGTTCCCTTAATGTTGAGTTAAATAGCACACAATGTATTAAATTTGTACTTAAAATATATAGGTTATGCCAACCCAAAATATCAATGCAAATGTGTAAGACATTGAAAATGCATTAACATCTTGTCATGTATTTTGTGAAGTACTTAATTCATTCAAATTTTTAAACAAAGAACCTCCTCAAAATGTTTATCTGTCAGTCATCCTCTTTTTCTTCTGAAGTTGACAAGTATCTGGTATTGTCATCAACATAACTGAACTGTTTACACAATTTTCCAATCATTAAATAATTGTTTTTAAAGTTTAACACTAGTCTTTACGCAAAGGATGCACTTTAAACATAATTTTAAAAATTTTGAGAGTTGCAGTGGACCGCGAATTGGCAGCAGGTTTCCGACATAGAGTAGGACTGCGGGCAGCCCCTAACCAGGACTGCACTTACGTCACGCACAAGAACAAGTTCGACGGCCACTCATACTGTGGACCCAGCACGTAAAGGTGCCTGATGTGCAAGTACGGTAGAGCCCCAACTGTTAGAAAGACATGGTGAAGCATCTGGGCCAACTAAGTCAGCTAACCCATTCCCTCCAGAGCATACAAACTCGCCGGAGGGGGTTCCAAACCTGATGAGGCTTTGCCCAGGTACTTCTGGGGTACACTTTAGCTAGGGGTTTGTTGCCTGCTGGTGAACATTATCACCTTTCCTGTCCATGACCTTCGCTCACCGACGAGGGAGCAGGATGAACGCTCGCTCGGAGGACAGCTGCTATCTTTGCATCTTGCCACCCCATAAGTAATCAATCTACACCAGCACTGAGGTGAAAGTCCCTATGGGAGACAGCACAGGCCCCCCAGCAATTAGTGGAGCCTCACTCCAAAACCCTCTCTGCCAACCTGTTTGGCCTCCCAGTTAGGGTTCCCAAGCTGCTCATCCCACCATCGAACTTCTCCGCCAAGGGTACACTCTCACCTTGGGAGTGGCTCCGTTCGACCTGGAGGACACCAGCAAGTCACCAGCACCAGACGACCACGTGCCCACCAGCTGGCCGACATCCCGGTCACCAGCCTGGTCATAAGTCTGCTCCAGCCGGAGTTAAAGTCTTCCATCCAGGAGCAGCGTCTGCCGAAAGGGAGTGACACCAGTGGTGAGTTGGCCCAACCCCGTGTGTCCAACGCCATGGAAGCATTACCTCGCCCTCACAGACTTTGTACTAAATGGGCGCCCGACGGGTCAAACTACAGATGCCTCCGCAGTAGAGACTGCCACCAACCTGCGCAACTGACCTGGTGCATCATTAAAAACACTTCGCTCTTTGACATGACGTCTCTCTCCCAAGGCTGTCACGCGTCAATTGAATGCATTAGCACATAAATGAATGTAAACAATTCTGAAATCACAAGCACTTGTTTAACTTATTCTTGCTGTCAAAGAACAAGAAGAAGCCAGTGTCACTTCTTTTTTAACATTAAATAAGACTCCGTTGGTGTTGATGTCTACTATTTTTTTTTTGGAAATTTAACATCACTATCGTGTTTTACATTTCCATATATTTTCAACAAAAAGGAAAATCTTATATCCTTCTCACAATTCATTTTAATGTGAAGGTTTTAATGAGTCATCGCCAGCAGGTTTTTGACAGTGGCGTTCCTGTTGACGAGTGTTGGAACTGGGCTTGAGATAGTTCAGCCTTCCTATGATATATGGTGTTAACATTAACACGCCCTTGTAAACAAAACATGCCTATCCTTTCAAGTTGATTCACCTTCCTTGTTTTCAGGAATAGCATTGGAATGTGAAGCTCCGGAAAATCCAGCTTGCCTCCCTGGGGACACGATTTACTGTTACTATTCTTCCCTTCCTGCTGCGCCACATTCTGTTACTGCTTACGAGCAGTGAAATCACTGATGGGTCACCGCAGTGTTCAGCAGTAGTAATATAACACTTGGCCGTGTTTTAATTTTAGTTTATAAAGAATTGAATATGAATTATACCTTTATATATAGTTATGCTTCTTACTTCGAAGTTTAATTACTTAAAAATCTCCATCTCTTGGAATTGCAATAAATATGTATTTTATCAAAAAATTCATTTAACTGTAAGATTTTCTAGTATTTTTGCCTCATAGAGCTTCAAAATTTAGAGCTGTCTTTGAGGCAAGGGTATGAAATTTTGAGGTGTAGCCTCGCACTATGTGGTTTGCAAATTATATTTTTTTCATTTTGATGCCAAAAAGGGGCTCTCTCTCTCTCTATCTCTCTCTCTCTCTCTCTCTCTCTCTCTCTCTCTCTCTCTCTCTCTAGTTCTTGAAAAAACACTGGTGTCTCCATCTCCTGTTAGAAACTTAACCCATACAACATGTTCAGAAAACGAATGTTAAAGTCCATCCACTATAATAGTTTGCTCCATCCCAGAAGATGAACCACTAAAATTTGGTTACACGTATTTTTGTTGGTTGGTTACCTGTTTTCGTTGTGGCATACACACAAAAGAATTTGTTCTTTATATCCAAGGAAGGGATCTTCTTTGTTCTCCTTCCAACTATACAAGCCTGAAAAAAGTGACATGTTACTGTTTGTTGTCATCAAGCTATTAGTAAATTAACAATTACTCAGTAAGTACGAAATCCTAGGAAGGTATTTTTCTGTCACCAGTAAAATACATGACAATGACAAATTACATAATATGCATCAGAATTTGTACAATAGTTTTTTCTTCAGGAAAATTCCTCAAATTGAAACAGTCCATATAAGATTTTATACATTTTTCTCATTGTATAAATTTAGTTCAACAATCCAGTAAATTTATATTTCCTATCGCAGGATTCTTGGATGCAATATAGGTGGCTATGTCTGAGTTCACTGAATTCCCACTTAATTTCTCATTACTTTTTTACCAGATGGCAGCAATCCTTCAGCCTTGATATTAAACCTCTGAAATTATTTTTCAATTAATGAAAGCTTTGGCTTTATTTATTTATGTAGCTACAGTTTACATCCCTTGTCCAAAAGTTGTGGCATCACTTGTTTATGATCACACTACTTGGACAATGAAGTGACCAGAATTACCATACAGAATGGCCCATCTGGCTCAATCTGTGGGCACACCTATGTGTTTAGCAATTTTTATTAGCAAACGTATTACAGGCAACTTTCAAAAGATAAAATATTTACATACATATTCATTACTATGTGATTAGATTTTTCCATAAATGGCCAAATTTACCAAGTCTTTTTATTTATAAAATTAATGCAATGGGTTTCTTTGGGACAGCTCTACATCTGAAAAACTGCTTGAAACCTCTCTGTAAATGTTTCTTTGCCAATAACAAAGTGGCTGATTTTGAACTGACAAAACTCAAATGTCATACTTTTAATAACTATACACCTTTCAGTAGAGGTGTTCTTTTTTTTTATTAGTTTTGTTTGCTTGAAGCCTTTGAATAAGTCTGGCGCTCCTAGTCTTCCTCTTTCTTCTTGACGGACGTACTATAGTTCTAGGCATTTTGTTGAATCTTGCGCTTATGCGATAACATGAAATTCTTGTATAAAACTTATTTTCTGAATTATAGTAACGTAGCACTGGTAAAAAAAAATGTTTATTAGCAGTTTTAATAACTATATGAAACCTGGAAATATTCTGAGGAAAATAAAACGTAACTTTAGTTGTGGAAGTCTGCATCACGAGTCAGAAGTACACTGTTGCACTGTATGCAAGAGTCTCACATGGTAGCTGATAGATAATCCTGAGCAGCTGAGTTGCAATCAATCACTTCCCGGTAGAGATGAGGAAATTTAATTTTATTGTATTCAGTTCACAACAGGACTGTTAACTCATTAATACATAACAAATAAGCTGCAGGTTTCCTGTTATAAGCTATTCATTGTGATGTAAACACTAACCGTAATCATTTCTAAATGTGAAATGTAAACATGATGTTTATTAGTCGTATGGCAATTTTATGCCACCAAGTTGCGGAGGATAATGAATTGGCTGTAAGAGAAAATCGAGTGATGCCTTAGCAATTCCTCGTCTTATCGTAAATAGCCTATAATTAAAACACTAATTTGGCAAAAATATGTACTCCACAATTTATACTTCGTAACTGAAAACATCTACGCAAACACATTGTCTAATACATTAGGGGCCGTAGCGGCTGAGCGGTTAGCTTACTCACCTCCCACCAAGGCCAACCAGGTTCAATGCCCAGCCGGATTTTTGCATCTGGGAATATTTTTGGACGATGCCGCTGGTCTGCGGGTTTTCTCTGGGATCTCCAGTTTCCCCCGCCCTTTCATTCCGGCGTTGCTTCTTACTCACCTCAATCACCCTCATCGGTTCATCGGTTCTCAAGACCTCACAGTGGAGTGCCATACAAATCTCGTCACTCACTCACCAATACCGTTTACTCAAAGTACTTTAATAAATGGATAGTGTTTATATGGACGAGGTGCTTACTTGGTCAAGTCAGTGTTATTATATTTGTAAAAATATAATGTATCCTTGCATTCTTTTCAAAAATTCAAAATTTTTCCTTTTAGAATATGTTTAAAGGATACTTACTGGTTCAAGCACAAATATTTCCAATTTTTTATTAATTGTGACATAATATTAACTGACTTTAATGAGAATTGGTATTCTGACTTGTAAGGAATCCAGAATTCACATGTTCATTTTGATGCGACGAGATCACATTCTACTTTATTACAAAAAGTTGAATTTGCTAATCAAGTGACATTTGTTATTGCATGGAATCCTTTCTTCTTCCCTACAGGAATATTTACAATGATGTTTCCAATTAATAAGAAATAAACGTAATCCTCGAACCAGAGCCTCATATCAGAAAATGATATCCACACTAGAAAGTAAAACCGAAAGTTGTGTTCATTCATTTATGGTGTCCGTATCGAGAACCGGTAATAAGCTGCCAGACGCAAAAAATTTATTTTTTTTCAGCCACTAGTTATAACTTAAAAATTCTTGTACTTATTCTTAGTACAACTAACTGTTAGAATTTTCTTAATAATTCCATTGATTTTCGTTACTTTATTTTTAATACTTAATTTAAATGCATTAGTTTAACATATATACATTTTTGTCATAAAATGAATCACTTTGGTTTATTCCTTTATTTTGCTATGTAAAAATTAGACATAGATAAATCTATATCTGCGAATCTGTATTTAACTGTGCTGTCAGAATCGTATCATCTAATCTTATTTACTTTTTTCTTTATATTGCAGTTCAAGTAATCTGCAAAATCAGTCATTTCCTAAATATTACAGCGGACCTTCAATGTGTACAAATATCTCTTTTTTTCTTATAAATATATCTGCAAAAAATTTTAATGCCTTTACGTTATGCCTTGAAAGTACGCAATTGCGTGAGAATAGCAAAAAAAAAAAAAAAGTCGTAGGACAAGGGAAAGCAAGTCTTGGGCTTATTAGGTTTTGGAGACACTAATGGGACGGATGGTCATGCGTATTCCTAAAACTGATAAATATCGCTCCAAGAATTACAGACAGCTGCCTTCCTTTCCTGAAACGGGGACCGGGGATTTAGGGATTTGCAGTTTGGGTGCTCAAAGCCTCCTTCCCCACCTTCCTTTACCACTCC
>NQII01000012.1:1546862-1576200 GCA_002778355.1 Clitarchus hookeri
CCCCCCCCCCCGAAACGCTCCCAGTACACCACCAGAATTATATTGAATTTATCCGAAATCCGTTTCTCTTATTAATTTTTCCTTGGCTCTAATGTAAAGTGGACTTTCTCTATTGTCTGCTGTATGTTCGTGATTGAGTTTAAGTTGGTTACAGTTGATGCATCTAGGTACTTCTCTTTTGCACTCTTTTGTGTCGTGTTTCAGTCCACAATTACCACAATATCTTGATTGATTATGACATCTCTTTTCGATGTGTCCAAATAGCCAGCATTTTCTACATTGCATTGGTGATATAAAATCTTTGAATTAATACGCTTCCCAGTTGCAATAAATTCTGTTTTTGTTTTTAAGAATTCTGTAAACTTTTGAGTTTATTTCTAATACTATGTTCTTCCCATTATTAATAATTTTTGTCTCAAAACATGGTTTTATATTAGTTTTGTATGCTTCTCCATCTATTATTTCTGCTAAATTTTGTATATATTTTGTCCATAAATTATTCCTTTGTAATTTCTGCATCTATTTCATAAACTATTATTTTCGGATTTCTCTTTTGAAGTCTTTCTATTTTGTTTCTGTTGTTCTGTTGATTCCTTCTTCTATTTTTTTTACTTGTTCTTCATCTGGTAGCTCTACTATAACTACTGGTGCTTTGGTTTTAATTATTTTATTTATCTGAAATTTGTTCTCATTAGGCTTTATGCAACTGGTAAGCGTGTGTTTGATGGTGTCACTACTAATTGATCCCTTTACTTGATCTGGTCTAAGAGTTGATTTTATGATTAATTTAATTGGTTCGGGTTTTTTCTTGGGATTCCAAACTGTTTTTATTTCTTCCTGTTTTTCTTGTGCTCTCTCTCCCCATCATTATGCCTTCCATTTGGGATTTTAATTTGATAATTTCATAGTTCTGTCGAATAATTATTTCTTGTAGTTCCGATAAGTTTCTTAAAATTTCTGTTGATGATACCTTCTTGCTTTTGACTACTGTTTCTGTTTCGTTGATAATTTGGTATGTTATTTGAATAGTTTCGGTTTCATCTACGTTTCCTCTTTTCCTTCCTTCATTCGTGAGCGAGTCCCCTTCTCTTTTTCTCTTTCAGTTTCTTCTTGTAGTTGAATTGGTTGGGTTTTGTTGATCTCCTGTGCCGAAATTTCTTCTTCCCAGTCTTTTCCTGCAATATTTTCTGTAGATCTTCTAATTTTGTTAGATTTATTGAATGCCTTTGGTGTGGAGCTGGTCATTTTGCTGGGCTTGCTGGTGCCCGAATTTGCCGCCATCCTACTCTAATATACTAATCTGTGGTTCGGAGCCCCCCGTCTTCGGCCCTACTCTCCTTGCTTCTTGTCGGTGTGGTCCCCCAGCGAAAAATGTAGAATAAAATTTAATATTGCAAAATAATTAATAAAGTAAAATACAAATATTTGTAAAATGTTCCAAATTGTCTTCTGAGTACACTGATATCTTATATTTAAGTTTATTTCAAATAGTGTCCGAGATATTCAAGTTTAAGTTTTTGCTCATAAATCACTTTTTTTGTCCACGTTTTTAATTTTTATGAAGTAGTAACCAAATAGCTGATTGCAAAAATACTTTATGTTTAAAAATCCTATAATTAGTGTCCGAAATATTGAAATTTTGATTTTTTGAAGTAAGCCCCTTTTGGAAAGTTATGAAAAAAATTAAATTTTTATTATGTAAGTATATAGCAAATATATGCTTACATGATTCCTAAGAGGCGGATTTTTTTCGTCCGTTTTCGCCTAGGATGCATATTTTAGAAGTTATGAGCGATTTAAGTTTTAATAAAAAGAAAGAAAGAAAATTCTCCTTTCTGAAGGAAATTTTGAAGGTAATAGCTATTTATGACTTATGAACTGAACTGGATTTAATAGCAGATCATTTATGACTTTTATGACTTTTGAAAGGTTGATTTATGACTTTGAAAATTTGGAATTTATTCGCGAAACCCCAGTAATTTTCCACTGGAAGTTCAAATGAATTCAATTTACCTTTTTGGCTGGGACTTTAATTTCACGAGATGGGGTGCCACAGGTTCGCTGATGTAGTGCAGTTATAAATGGAGCCCAACCTACATATGCATGCTAGGCGACTTAACTACTGTTTTCTAATTTTTGACTTAACTATTGCTACGATTTAATGCAATTTTGTACAGCTACTTAGGTACTTAAACAGTTTTATATTTGATTTTCACTTCTTGATTATCATTAATAGTTAAGCAGTTATTAAGTTTTTTAAAAAAGTTAAATTTAAAAAAAATTTTTTTTAAGTTTTTATCATATACAGTTTTACATCCCGAACACGCACTTTCCAAATATAAAACTGTATTGAAGTTCAAATTCATCGTGCACTCACCACTGTCTTCTTTTGATTTTTATTAAATATTGTTTAAATTAACCGTCCGATTTTTTTCAAATTTCGCGCACACCTGCTTTGTCACTGGGGGAACACCGCACAATCTCTTCTAGGTCTTCATTCTTCCGTTTCCTGGTTTTCAGGCCGAAAGACCAGGAGCTCACGAAAACACATCCTACACCATCGACACCCTGGGAGCAAGTCTGGAAAAGATTGGAAAAAAAATTAATAATCCTCATTCCAAAGCCAGGTAAAGACCACTCATCCCCTAAATCATACAGACCATTAGAACTACTCCCAACACTCTCTAAAGTATTTGAAAACTAATATTACACAGAATACTCACAACAGTTCAGTCATACACACTCTTACCACATATCCAATTTGGATTAAGGAAACAGCACTCGACCACACACGCAATTGCCCGCTTCACACATTACACACAAACTGCTTTTTCAAACGAACAACGCGCTGGACTACTGCTTCTAGACACAGCTAAAGCCTTTGATTCAGAACACCACTCACTTCTAATCAAAAACCTATCCTCCGCAAACATATCGCTACACCTCATCAGACTCATACATTCATATCTATTCCACAGAACATTCCAAGTAAGAATTCTTACTCACCTCTCCCATTCTCATCCAGCAGAAGTTGCTGTCCCACAAGGTACAATACTCAGTCAGTTTCTCTTCGCCATCTTCAGCCGCCACTTCGAAACCAGCCCACACACTATAACAACACAATATGCAGATGACACAGCCATACTAACAGCTCACACTCAACACGATACAATAGCACAAAGAATTACAAATGCGTTCAACAAAATAAACAACTTTTTTACAATCATAGGCATTGCATTAAACGTCGACAAAACAAATGCAGTGTTTCTCACAAGACGCACAGCTTAAACTACTCCACCACCGCTACACCTACAGGGAAACATAATAAACTGGGACAAACAAGTAAAATACCTGGGTGTGCTCATATACACAAGATCACACTTCGTACAACATATCAAGGAAACAGCAGTAAAAGCACGAGGAGTCATTAGATAACTTTCACCTATTTTAACACCTTGAAGCCACGTAGACTTGCACACAAGAATCACAATAGTAAAAACAGCAATCATCCCACTTCTCACTTATGCAGCCCCCATCTGGATCACCTCAGCAGCAGCAAATCACCGACCACTTTACGCCACCTTCTATGAAGCCCTTCGTATCACCACAAATTCACCCCGCTTAACCCACAGGAAAACCTTACTAAAAGACACAAAAACACAAAACCTCATACATCATCTACAGAACCTCACCAAATCTTTCACTGAAAAACTAGAACTTCACCAAAAATCCACTCATCAATTCAATAACAGCACACATACCTAGGCTCAAAAGACCTCCATTCTCCACAACACATCTCAGGGAAGTCCACCACCATAGAATCCAACTCCAATCCAGCCCCAGCTCCAGTTCCAGTGATGAAGAAGAAGATGTTCAACCACCGTGAAGAAGACCTGCAACAGGAAAACAGCGAAAAGTGGAAATAAGAAAAAAACTGTGTAACAATAATTAAAATGACAGTGCATCGGGGGTTTTTTACAGGTGTTCTCTCCTTTTTCACCAGAGTAAAATAAATGAAAATACCCAAAATTATTAAAGGGAAATATCCTGAAACATAAAATAAATGTAATAATAAGTCAAATGGATAGCTAATTAAACCATTACACAGTAACATAAAAAGCCATGGTCAATTGATATAAAAAATAATACAATATAACTTAGGAACTTTGATTCAAACTTTAACTTTAAAATTTATATAACTGAGGCCAGTAAAATTAATGGAATGAATAAGAATTAGATTAGATTAGTAAAAACCAAAATTAATGCCACCCCCTCCTCCGCTGATACCACCTGTTGTCAGTACTCCGAGTCTTCCCGAGTGACTGTATTTGGATGGTGTTCTACCGCACGAATACAGTGACGTGGACAGGGAGGAACGGCAACGAGCAGCATTAGTGGCGGAGTGGGTAGCACTTCTGTCAACGTCCCCGTCCCCTCCTCCCGCTAACATGAAACTAATATCCATTTACTGTAGTTTGAAATTGATTGTAGATTAAATCACAACCAGCAGCTTATAGAAGCAGTGTTGACGAACCAACAGTTGGTTTTGGAGGGCTCTTCGGAAGTGATTCGATCTACGAACGATCTTTGCCAAGACCAGCTGTATATTCGTTTCCTTATCAAGGCAATAGAAAATAATCTTGAATTGTTTATTTTATAAGTGTATTTTTAAGTGTGTAAATTTTATTTCTTTATAAATATATCTATTAAATTTTATTTTTTGTGAGACCTTCATTTCTGGCAGAAAAAAATTGCAAGTACAGTAATTTTAACAGATTTAATTATTTCTTTGCTCGTTTGTTTTTACCATATCCGTATGATATTCTATGACAGTTTACAAATAATGTTCGCAGTAACTTTTTTCGCATTTGTCTAGTTTTCCAATTTTAAAATAGGTAAAGGCAAAACAATAAATATTTTTTTACTGGTTTCTTACAGTTAGTTTTTATTTCCTCGTGATTACAAAAACTAACACTTTTAATTGGTCATAGAAACCACTTGGAATGACTCCTTTTTCATTCCTAAACACAGACCCCGACATATTATGTATATTGATCATCATATGACACATATACGCATAAGTAAGAATATTATTTTCATTAAATTTGGTAAACGAAGTGATGGAGTTGAACTAATAAAAACTATGACCGGTGTTGCTGGGTTGGTGCAAGAATAGGACTGAAACTTGTATTATGCAGATACATACCAATGCTAAAATATATAAGAAATTGACACGTTATAGGTACTTAAAGAAAAGTGACTGCACGCAAGAACATGGTGGTATATAGACCGCTGAAAAAAAAGTTCTTATTGTATACCTATGACTATAAAAAATATAATTTTTATTGCATATGTATGACTGTATAAAAAAATAAATTCTTGTTGCATACCTATGACTATAAAAATAACATTCTTGTTGCATACATATGACTATATAAAAACTAAAGTTCTTTTTCCATACCTATGACTATAGAAAAATTATTGTTGCATGCCTAGGACTAACAAAAATTATTTTTGTATAACTTCGATTGTATTTAAAAAAAACGCGCGCACACACACACAGGTTGTCCACAAATATCATCGACAAACTTCGGCAGGTGATTCCTCACGAAATAATAATGCGAAACATGTAGTCAACCTATGGCCGAAAATGCTTCCTAAGGGCGGTACACGCCCGCAAAAGTGGAGACAATATACTGGTGAATTGTAAATTACATATACAATTGTGTAATAAAACCGTACAAACTATTAGAATGTTGTATTGTAAACGCAACTGATAATTTATATATTACAATAACATTGCATAATGTAAGTAATTAAATAAACTGTCAAAAGGTCATTAGGTGCAATGCAAGCATTGCACAGACGGGACATTGCTTGCCGAACACGTGCAAAGACAACAGGCATCGCTTTAATGTTCTCAGCAGCAGCAGTTATTATATGGACCAGTTCGTCATGTGAGTCTACTGGTGATGCGTACACAAAGGATATCATGTGGCCCGATAAAAAAAATTGATCTGTGCAATGTCTGGTGATCTCGCAGGCCACGATACATGACCTCCGCAGCCAATCCAATAAGCACAGAATGTTTCTGTCAAATGCTGTCGCACGTTTCTAGGGAAGTGTGCAGGTGCACTTTCATGTTGCAGCCGCATGAAAAGACGAATTTTGAGGGGGACCTCCTCTACCAACATTGGTAGTGTAACTTGGAGAAAGTCGAGATAGCTGGCGGCACACAGTGGTGTGGTAAGAAGTGGGGCCTACTAAGTTATTGGCAACTATACCACACCACACATTCACAGCAAACCTTACATAATGACCGCTTGTGTGTGAGGCATGTGGATTTTCATAATACCATACATGCTCATTATGCACAATGCCTGAAGGTGGTTTCGTAGGTGTACAATATCTCCAATGGGAATCCAGGATGACGGACACATCGAAGCAGGTATCACTACGCTAAATCAACTCGTTTGTGGTAGTTGTCTTCGTTCAATAGCTGTACTTTCTGGAGGTGAAATGGACGAAGCAGTTGTTCGTGGTACACACACCACACACTGGAATGGGGACAGCCCATCTCAAGTGCTACCTGACGTGTTCTCGTGGATGGCTGCTCTGCCACACGCTTGAGTATCTCCTCAAAAGTTCACCATATGTAGCGTTCTCTGGTGCCCTGGGGGCCGATTAAATATATGTTTATAGTGGTGAAACACAAAATTTACACTTATGCTGCACCGCAGTGGAATTAAATACCAACAAACAGAGACCCAAGCGTTCAAATGACCGATGCACACTGCAGAGAAAGAGGCGCCGGGAAGATACCTCGGCGCAAATGGAATTGCTCTCGTTGTGCATGCGCAGTCATTACATGTAGCCTTTCACAACATGGCTGCCTTATTGAAATTGTCAAGAAATACGTGTTGGTTAATTGTTGTCGGTAGCAAGTTCTCTAAATTACTCGATTACAGTGATTTCAACAAAAAATTTAAGTAAAATATCATTGATTCATACTCACAATGTCCATCAGTCCTACCTGAGGTTGTGCAAAAAGTTTTGAGAATCCAAATACAGGTGTGACTTCCCTGGTAAGTAGTGCCTGATGATGAATTTATTTGAATATATTTGTAACTAGCTGCAGTATATTCATTGTGAACACTCTATGTGTACGGTTTTATTAACAGGTTCCGTTACCAAACTTGCCTCGATGTCGCTTACGTACGGACGAACAATACCACTGGCACAAAATGTGCCCGAACTGGGCAAGTGAACCTCAAGGAAATGACAAAGCGGAGTAGGGCAAATAGGGGCTGCCATATTCGCTAGCGTAACTCCTTAAACTACCAATAACAAGCAGAGTCATCATTACCTAGGCCAGGTTAGCTCCGCCAGCGATCAGCTGATCAGAATACCCATACGTTTGGAGGAGTGGAATATCGTCGCCTTAATCGATACAGCCGCGTCGCATAACTTCGTGTGGACGGAGTTATTAGGCCAACAGCTGACCACCATGGACAAACAAATCGTACAATTAGCTACATTGAACGGGACCAGCAAATGTTTGGGTGAAGTCCAAGAGGAAATACATATTCGTGACTGTTCTATAGACATCATCGCCCTCGTCTACGACGAGATACGAGAGGACCTGATTCTAGAGGTGCTGTGGCTTAGACAACACAACGCTATTATTGAAATCGCCATGGACCGCATTCACGCCAGTTTGACCGAACAGTGTACAACATATGCCATCGTAGAGAAAACAGCGAACAATCTGTCCAACAACATACGTTCGACCAAGAAGTATCCGCAGAACATAGGGACGCGATACAACGAGTCCCGACCAAACTATGGGACGTATTTGCCGTGGCAGAACACATGATACCACTCACTAAAGTTGAACCCCTCTGGTACGCCCCTCGTGATTATGATCCTTATATCACCTGAAGATCATTAATCAACAAATAGAGGAAATGTTTAGGGATGGGGTAATAGAACCCTCCGAAAGCAATTACAACTCAGCTATCACTGACCCCAAGAAAGATTGAAGCTGGAGGTTTTTTGTCGAGTTACACCTGCTCTACCAGTGACCGAAAGTTCGCCCCCGCCCTTAATCAGTGTTAACTCTGCACTAACCATGTCAGGGGGTGACAAGAGTTTATCCTCCCTTAACCTGAGAAGCTGCTATTGGCATGTACCAGTACGACCCCAAGACTGTCCCAAAATCACATTCACGGCCCCTGATGGCTGCTGTTTTCAATTTTGCATCATGCCCTTTGGTCTCAAATGCGCCCCCTCCACCTTCCAGAGCGTGATGGTCCGCATCCTGGATGGGTTTATAGGGGAGTGTACGATCGCATACGTGGGAAGAGCACTTACAACACCTATCCCTCGTCTTGGAGTGACTGGCTATAAATGGGTTAACATGTGCCAATGGAAAATGTCATATAGGGAAAACATGTCTTCAACACCTGGGCCACATGGTCGACGCCAAGGGTATCCAGCCCAACCACGAACAATTGAGGGTAATTCAAGACTATCTTGCACTCAACATGCTCAAATGCCAGCGAAAATTGTTCGGGCTTATAAACTGGTAAAGGCGCTACATACAGGACTTCGCACGATAACAACCCCACTAACCACCCTGCTGTCAACACAACAGTGTTTCCAATCGAACGACGACACCCAAAATGCATTCAAACACAGATTCCANGAGGGTATCCAGCCCAACCACGAACAATTGAGGGTAATTCAAGACTATCTTGCACTCAACATGCTCAAATGCCAGCGAAAATTGTTCGGGCTTATAAACTGGTAAAGGCGCTACATACAAGACTTCGCACGATAACAACCCCCCTAACCACCCTGCTGTCAACACAACAGTGTTTCCAATCGAACGACGACACCCAAAATGCATTCAAACACAGATTCCAACAGTGAGACAAACTGTCTTGTTTAGACCCCCAGAGGCAATTATAACTGCAAACAGATGCCAGTCAAGAGGGGCTTGGCGCCGTTCTATTTCAATACAATGACGACAAGGAAGCAGAGTCATACACTACAGAAGCGCGAATTTTGCCCCACGCAAACGCAACTACATCGTGAATGAGAGGTAATGCTTGGCTTTCGAATGGGCACTAAAACTACCGCGAACACCATCAGTACCAAAGATTCACATTGAGAACCGACAATCGGTGAATAATGTGGCTGTATGACATGCGCACAGTCCGCAGAAAACTCTTGCGGTGGTTCATGTTATTACAGACCTATGATTTCACGGTGGAACACATTCCGGATGAAGAAAACCAACTAGGCGACGCCCTCTACCATGCGCCCTGTACAACCGAAATAGCATGTGATGAAGAGGAGTGGGAAGTTCTATTCGCACCAGACAGTCTGCCGGTTGCCCGGCTACAGTACATCACCGTAGGCACGAATAATGCTACCCAAGACCTAACAAGTGATGTGGTATATGAACGAGTACTCGCCGAACAACAGCTGTCCGCATATGTCGCGGAGTGCCGGGCACAGTGTGCCAGAGAATGTCTGGCCAACTGGTGCACGGTCTATAACTGCCTGGAGACCCTGCCTGCATGGGAAGTGGGGAACTGGCGAACGTACGTCCCCAAACCATACGAATTGCCCATACCAAATGGCCATTCCAGCCTACCAGTCTAACGATCATCAATATCACCCAACTATATCAACTGCTTAGACCGTCAAGCCTATTAGTAATACAGACTGACCATTACTAGCCAACCTTAACTAAGGTTTATACCAATGGTATATACCAGCCAACCATACCGACCATTAATACTAGCCAATGACTGACTGCACATAAAACTAACTACACATAAGACTGGCTCCTGCCGAGACCAATTCCTGCCAAACTGACACAAAAAAATGGACAAGACTATCTTATCTGTACCAACATAAGACGACGACCCATCTCGAAAAAGTCGCCTGATAATAATCCCGTAGCTGACGTCTTCGCAGAAAAACTTCGGAAAATCTTCGCAAATCCTCATAAGTTATTGCAAAATCTTCGCCAAACTTTGAAAAAATATTGCAAATCATCAAAAACTTGAACAATATTTCACCCACAGCTTACCAAACCAAAGGCCTACACCAGTCGTCCAGACCAACCGACTGACCAGACCGCCTAAACATATAGACTGACCATTACTAGCTGGCTGTACGAAACGGCCATACCAGCAGTCAAGGCCAACAAACCAACTAGACCAACCAACCACACCGACCAACCATACTGGCAAACGACTGTCTCCACCCAAGACTGATTTCTTCTAGACTCACTCCTCCGAAGACTGACTCCTCCAAAGAAAGACTCCACCTAATACTGGCTCCTTTCAAATCTGACTTCTACTGAGATCATCTCCTGCCAAACTGATTATGACACTTCGCAAACACTTCGAAAAATATTCTTCGAAAATCTCTGTAAAACCAACTCAAATCTTTGCAAAAATTCCGCAATTCTTCGAAAATCTTAGGATAAACTTCGCAAATGATCTCACTCACAACTGACCGTACAAAAGGGCCATACCAACTAACCATACCGACTAACCATATTGGCTAACGACTGACTTGAATCCTAGACTGACTCTGTTCAAGATTGACTCGACCAAAGACTGGATCCACCCGAGATCATGTCGCGAACCAACATGCGAGCTACGTAACATCCTTCAACGTATTTCGCGAACCATGACGAGAGCTACGAAATATTCCTCAAAGTATGTCGCGAACCAGGTTATGAAGCAATATGTGACGAGACTTGGATGACTGATGGGTGAATAAATTCTCCAACACAAAAGTATATTGTATTATATATAGCACATTCACTACTATCTAAAGCTCCAAGTGCACCTAATACTAGAGTCAAAAATGGTCAAGATTCACCATAACTATTCCCTTCCTATCTTTTCAGTGATTACATGTTTATTATAGGCGATGGTATTATTTACTTCAGTGATTTATCTTCTAGAATTTTTTTTTCTCAAGCTGAACTTTTATTCAATATTCACCAATATTTAATTATTTCATTTAATTGATTGGCATATCGAATACTATGTTTTTTAACTTCATTTATATATAAAAAATGAAATAATTTTGTTTACTTAATTATTAACACATTTTTATGACCCAACATAATTTAATTTTAGTTTACATTCTTGAAGTAACACCAGCAGAACCAATTATTTCTCCTAAATGTGTATTTTTCTAACATTTTAACTTTTGCTTGTTTTTGTAAGACTGTCAGCTTCATATATAGATTATTAATCTTTGTAATCCCTGTAAGCAATGTTATGGTGTTTACAAGCCTTGTCTAATGTATGTATTCCTCTGTCTGCTCTTTCCACTTCTTCATTCCATGTTGTAAACAGACGGTAATAATTCTCTGGGGAAATGCATATCTGGTAAATTTAAGTGACTTCATCTCCAATTTATTATTTCTTTTCTGCGATGTTCATAATAACAAAATGAATATGGAACAATATTTTAAAATGTTAATTGAAACAGAAAGTTTATTATTCTACATATTCATAATGGTTATGCTTTCAATTACATTAATATCATTTCCAGTATTTTAACACCATGGATAAATAATAATTAATCAAATAATTATTCCACATCATCCATCTGCATATCTTCTTTTGGTAAATCATTGTAAATGTTTATTCCTTTGCCATTATTTTGGTGTTCTTGACAAATATGGTCTTTCAGTTGTGTTTGGTACAGAATTTATTCTTTTAATAACTTGTTATAAATTGTTTTAATAACATTATACATTTCCAACTTTTATTTGAATTTACTTGTTTATCAAGATTAGAATAGTATAACCGATTCGTGCGCAAGGGCATGGGCAACAGAGCTTGCTCCAACCAGCCGTCATAATGGATGACACCATTTTGGATCCAACTGAACTTGACATTGACATGTGACTTTGACCTCAACCCCATGGCAATAAACCCAGAAATCTGAAAAAATCTTAAAATAGTAAATAATGAAAAAAATTTAAAATTATAAATTCATTTAGTGTGGTGATACTCCCCATCAACTTCACATCAACATAAACAGATATGTGTTAATCAACGGGGATGTCACCAATGTGTTTCATTTAATTTATACATTTTTTCGCAATTGCAATCATGTTACATAGTGCTTATGTCATGTTTTACCATTCGGCGTTTGACATCGGCTCTCGTCAATTGTGACAGAAGCCGATGTCACATCGCCTGTATTTCTCAGCACTCGAGCCAGACTTTAAGCGTGGTCGTCTGCTCCGCGAGCCTCCCCGGTACCTTCATTTAGGCTGATATAATTTAATTACAATAGGAACTGAATTAACTGGAACATTTGATTTATTTTATTTATTTTAAGTACAGAGGGGGGAACCACCTGCACTCTCACCAGAGAGCTTAACGCTAACGCGTATCCAGATAACACCACGATCATTATCACGCAAAGGTCCCCGGCAGACCATAAGTGCTGGGTCCATTTCTTTTATTATTCACATGTAAACAAGCAGAGTGAGTAAACCGCTTTACAAAGTTCAATAAGTGTTGATTCATTGTCCTCCAGGACACATAGGATGCTACACCCTTTGTAGCACCTCCGCAATTTTTCCAATATATTTCAGGGGTACGAGACGGCCTACAGTCTCGTCATAAGGTGTCAGTAGTGTAATATCAAGTGCATGACAACATCATCTGCAAACTGACGCAGGAACCCAGGGCCCCCTGAGCCATAGACCAAACGACCCACATCACTAACTCTCCACTGGGTTATGGCACCTGACAATTCTACACTCAACCAGTCCTGGGTCACCTCGACTACGTCAGCATGTAACCTTTTGTATTGAGTGAAGCCAATTTTTTGTCCATATATATTTGGTTTGTTGAAAACTACGTGTGATGGTTGGCTTGCATTAACTCCATGTATAAGAAAAAATGGAGGCAATCAAGTTGTTGTAATGACTGTAGTATTATAGTTAAATATGATAAATTCTAAATATGTATCCCAGTTTTGCGGATCTGATTCAGCAAACATAGTTAACTGTTATCCTATAACTTTATGTATTGCTTCTGTTAGGCCGTTAGTTTGGGGACTGTAAGCCGTAATGCATAATTTCTTAATTTATATCTGCTAATACCGGTGAAATTACTTCATTCTGGAATGATGTGCCTCGGCCTGATAATAAATATTTAGGACAGCCGAATCTAAGTATGACTGTTTTAATAAACTGTGCGCAAGTTCGAGCATCTATAGCTTGAACTGGTGTGGCTATTACATATCGTGTAGCATGTTCGGTCATGATAATGTATACTTTTGGTCTGATTTTGTTGTTGAGAGAGGGCCTTTTGCATCTATTGACCAGATAGAAAATATAGGAGGGGGTGGAATGGGTTGCAATTCGCCTTCTGGTTTATTGTAAACTCGTTTTGCGTGCTGGCATGTTTCACATGGTTTTATATATTCCTTTATGTCTGTCTGTATCGTCTTCCCATGTATATGCTTCTTTTATCTTATCAATAGTTTTACGTATGCCAAAGTGTCTGCCCCCTAATAATTCGTCATGATGGGCCATAATAATTTCTGGGACATAATGTTTTGGTACCACTGTTAGGTGACGTTCCCCTGTTGGTGTATGACTTTTATAATAGATTTTCCTGTTTGCTGTTATCCCACATCTACGAGATAGATGGCGAATCACTGGTGGTACATTATCTGGTTTTGTAAGGGCATGTTTTATTTTTGGAATGAATGGGTCCTTGTCATACTCTCCTTGAAAGGGTGATGTATTAGAAGGAAGGTGCTGAAGTGGGAATATTAACAGTTCTTTGTCCGGTTCAATGGTCACTGTTACATTTGTAATTATGTGTGTAAAATGTAATTTATTATGTATTATATTTGTATACAATGAAACATTTGCAATGGGCCTATCACACTAAATGAATTTGATTTGTAGATTTTCATCTGACACTATATTTATTTTAATTTGATAAAATGTTTATGCTGCTTGTAGTACGGCTTTAACTGGGAGGGTATGTGGTTCGTTTAGGAACTTAATTTCTAATTTTTTGTTTGTATGCTATTGCCCTCAACATTGAAATAATTTTTATATTCTTATCAGTTTTGGGTGATATGTTTAATTATTGTTATATTATTATTCTCTTCCGTTTTTTCTGTGTTGTAAAATTTTTCTGAGAGTGCTTGAAATATATTATCTATGTGTCGGGGATATTAAGTAATTTGTAATATTTGTTATTTATTTCTTTCTGGTACATATTTTATGTTTCTATGTTCGGTACTCTTGATAAATAATCTGCTATAATTTTATAACAATTCTGGTTTCAAACAAATAGTCGCTGAGGGCTGTTGAAGATTTTTTTATGTGGTTGTTATGTTCTGCCATTGATGTCAAATATTTAAGTGATGCGTGATCTGTTTCAACTATAAATTTGCGACCGTATAAATACTGCCGAAAGTAAGTACAAAAATATTTAACTACTCCGAGTTCTCTTTCTGTTGTTGGCCAATTTCTTTCATTTTGTGCTAGTGACTTGGATGGGTAAGTGATAACAAATCTTTGACCTCGTGAGTCTTCTTGTAATCATGTTCCGCCAATAGCTGTTTTTGACGCGTCGCGAACTAAAATGGTTTTTCTATCATAATTAAAAGGTGCTAGTATTCGGGCTGAGGTTATAGCATCCATTAATTGTAAAAAGGCTAATTGTTGATGTATGACCCAATACAATTTTGTGTTCTTTTTCGTTAACTTCTTAGGTGCTGTGCAATTTGAGAATAGTTATTAATAAGTTTTCTTAAATACGATGTGAGGCCCAAAGGAGATCGTAATTGCTTTATATTTATGGGTGGTGGGAGTATTAATTATTACCATTATTTAATCTTGATCTGGTGTTAGTCCTTTTGGTGTTAGTTTTTGACCTAATATTTTTATCTCCTGGTATTCAAATGTACATTTTTTAAATTCAGTTTTACTCCAATTTCTCTTATACGTTTAATGAATTTTTCTAAATTTATTTCGTGTTCTTCAAAATCATTACCTATTACAAAAAAGTCATCAATATAACACACTACTGACTGTCATCTGAGGTCACCTAATTATGTGTCTACAAATTCATGAAAACAAATTTTGGGCTACTTTTTAATCCCATTGGCTGTCTACGGTAATGAAATAACCCTACATGATCTATAGCAAATGCTAACTTATATATGTCTTCCGGTTTAATGGAGATTGCATAAAATCCTGAAAACATGTCTAAATTAGTAATGTACTTAGTATCTTGTATTATTTGTAAAATACCTTCCGTCCTTGGCAATGAGTAATTTTGATCTGGTATGAAATTATTAAGGCTTCTGAAATCCGTAACTATTCGTATTGTTCCGGCCTTTTTTCGGTACAACTAAACATGGAGCTGCATAATGGCTTGTTGATTTTTCTGTTATTTTTGCGTCTATCATGTCTAGGATTTGTTGCTTTATTGCTTCTCGCCTTGTAGGAGATATTTCATATGGTTTGTAATGGATGG
Organism: Clitarchus hookeri; assembly: GCA_002778355.1. NCBI lineage: Eukaryota > Metazoa > Arthropoda > Insecta > Phasmatodea > Phasmatidae > Clitarchus > Clitarchus hookeri. The sequence goes on from NQII01000012.1 coordinate 1,562,426, forward strand.
GTACTTCTCTTCTTAAATTAAAATAAATTTTATATTGTTAGGTTTCTGTTAATTTCGTAATTTTGAATGCGAATCTATCTTTATATTTATCTAATAAAGTTTTAAAATTTTCATTTTTGTCTGGGTGCAAAGCTGGGTTAATATTTTGAAATTGAAGTTGGTGTCCCTCGGGTTCTAAATTGTGCGATTGCTCTATAGTGTTTAGTAAGAAAATACTATTGTCTTCATCTAGATCAATGAATGGAACTGTAATAATTTTGTCATCAATGTGTCTGAGAGTTGCTACTTTTGCATACTAATCTGCTATTAAAAGGTGGTTTCCTAATGAAATTGCAACCAAATATTGCGTCGGCTTCGAGGTTTTCAATAACCATAAACTCGTGCATGTATGCGTGTCCTTCAATTCGGGAATTTCAGATTTATGTAGTGTTGAGGGGATGTTAATTCTACTGTTGCTGCTTCTATTTTAAGAGGTTGTGTAATTGTTTTTAATTTGTTGTTTCCTATAATAGTTGCAGCTCTGCATGATTTTGAAAATACTGTGTCAATTAAAGTTAAAAGTATGTTTTATTTTGTGTGGATAGTAATTTTCGGAGTGGTGACTATGTTTTCTGTAATTTTCATTATTCGTTTAGGTATTTTATTTTGTACTTTGTGTTTTTCCTTGTGGTTTTTTTTCGTTGGATTCTTTCACACCTAATTTTTGTTCGTTCTGTTCTTGGAATGTTCTGTATGTTTTTTATGTTCCTTTTTATCTTATCTTGCATGAGCTGTCTGATTTGTTTTTAGTGTGCTTTCTTTGAAACCTTCTAAATCTTTTGGGGGTGTTTTTTTTCAATTGATATCTTTATTGGGAAACAGTGGTTACGTTTTAAAATGAAGTTTCTCATAGAAACATTATGCGCATGCATTTGCGAGTTACTTCTGTGGCCTATATTTCTTTCTACTCTTCTCAGTACTACCTTTTTATCGTTACATTTTTGTTCTGTTTGCTGTGGATTATTTTGGCTCCTATTTTTCAGTGCCCTATTTTGAATATTATAAGTTGAGTGCTGGGTCTCCTTAATATTTGGTTTGCATGTGTTCCTTCCTTTGTTGTTTTTATATTTTTCGTCCTCTTTTCTGTGTCTGCTATTGTGTGGGGAATATTTCTTTGACCCATATTGAGAGCTTCTCGGTTTTATTATATGTTATCAGACTTTGCATATCTGTTATTTGTCGCTGTTTGTATGCTAGGCATCTGTTGTGGTATGATTGAGTAAACATTTGTACTAGATGTACAATATCTGCTAGCCATTTGTGCATATGGGACTGCTTTATATTTGTCATCGTTGGGTTCAAGTATGCAGAGCGGATGGCTGATATTTACACCCTGTTTATTAAATGTCTGTGGGTTCGGAGTAGGATAGTGTCCATTCATAGGTTGTTGAGAAAAAAATATGGATATGGCATTGCTGGGTCGTGGAATGGATAAGGTGGCACTTGAAATAAGGGAAGTGAGTTCATTATGTGTGCTCTGAATGTGTTGAAATTTCTTTTTTGTATAAAATTTGTTTTTTTGTCTGACCTCCCTATGTTAACTGCCTTTTGATAATTTTAGTGTTTTTAATTTGCCTTTGTGGTTTCTTTATGAACTGAGAATTTATTAATTTCTTATTTTAGTTCTTTAATTTGTGTTTCCATGAAAGTTGTTGAATTTTTTGTGTGATTGTGTACATTCTGTTTATATTTATGAATGCCTGCTTCTATGTGTCTGATGTTGTTGATCGTCTCTGTTAGTGTGTTATTTTTCATAACAATTAGTTAATCTACTACTGAGGATGCTAACGAATTTCAGAGAATTTCTTTAATTTTTTTCTCTGTCATGTTGTGTTTTACCTTATTTGCTAAAAAAAAAATTATTTCTAGAACATGCACAGTTGCAGATTCAGTAGGTTCCTGTATCTTGGTGTACGATTGGCTTTTGTATGTAGTAATGTTTTCTTCTGTTGCAAAAACGTTTATTAGTTCTATGTAATTCTTTCCCATGAGGGTGAGGGAGGTTCTTTTTTGTTGATAATGTTTTCATACACCATTTTGGCTGGACCTGAAAGGTGTATTTTTAGTCTTTTTATCTTTGTTTCTTTGTTCCATTGGTCAACTTCTGCCCATGTTTCAAATTTTTTTGTGAATTCGGAAATGTCCTCTTCCTGGCTACAGTGGAATTTTTCTACAGGCACTGGTTATTGGATTACTATGTTAAATTGTGTTGGTTGTTCCATTTGTGTGTGTGTGTTTGTGTGTGTGTTGACGTAATCCTTTCTGATTGGCTCCCGTTGTGCGCCGGAGGCGGAGTCTTCTCGTAGTTTGTTTTAACTAAACTATAACGCCCGTAGGTTAGCTGGACTTACATTTTCTGTCGCTCTTTGCGCATTTCTACGATGGTTGATGAATTCCATTTCGGCAAGATGTTATGCTTTGATAGTTTACAAACTCGTCTGTGGCCTCCTTCCTGGCAGTTGATTAGACAGCTGGTGCACAATGGGGCCATGCGTAACACACTCCCCCCCCCCCCNATCTCTGGAGGGATGCTGGAGAAAGTAGTAGACTGTAGAGAAAGATGTGAGATATATACGGGGGAAATAAAGTTGGATTGCGTCGATAGAAGTAGTAGTGTTGTGTATCAGTAATGTAGTGTCGATAGTGGGTCCATAAATATCGTGAATGTGATGGGCTGTATGAGCACGGTGTCACAATAGCGGGAATTGAGAAGTTGTCTGCACTGTATGTCTGATTTGGGTCGATGGACTCTGAGCACATGGGTAGCTGGATGTGGAATTGCTGACTAGCGATCTCAGATCTTTTCCTGGTCACTGTCCATGCGAGACGTGAATGAGCATTGTTCAGGAAGAGCGGAGGAGTTGTAGGGTATTGGCATGTGTGAAAATTTTTATTGTACAATAATTTTATTCCAACACTTTGATGGTGACTGAACAAAATACATTTAAAACATAATTCCCTAGAAATAGACATATCACTATAATTACGGTACTTACAAATTACATATTTTACTAATTACTTATTTTACAAATTACAAATATACATTTTTACATCCTTACAAATTACATATTACATATTTTTTTATTAGAAATACGTCTGTTTTGAAGCTGATGGTCACTTAAGTAGTGTCCTTTGAACATTTAGTGATATTTATGCTTTCTCACTGAATAATTAGAGTCACTCTGTCCTTCACAACCTAATAATCTTCTATGAACAGTAGTAGCATCAATGCACTTTTATTACTTTTTTATCACCAACGAATTTGTGAGGTTTTATTCATTACTTGTGATCCACCGAGTACTGGAATCCTGAACTACGTAACATAATGCAATTATTTACACTATATACTAATTGTTGTATTTGTCCTTATCTCTACTTATTATTCCACATGTTACATTTTTGTGGCCCGGTCCATATTGTACTGCAATTTTTTTTTACAAAATTCTGTGGATAATTAAGTTTTTACTATTATTATAAATATTAATACAACTGTTATAATGGTGCACTATGTGGGAGATTATGCGAACGATGCAACGTAGGAGAATATCAAGAATAGATATCAAATGAGCCTACTATTTTAAACTTTCATTTTACTTTATAATATCATATTGAATTTTTGATTTTCTTTTTTACTTTGTCTCTGCCGGCAGAAAAAATAGGCTCGTTTAACTGAGAGGATTAATTTTTGGGATTGGTGGTGGGTATGTGCACATGGATTTGTACGTACATAAGGTAATCATATTAAAATGTGCTTTGATATCTCTTTTGTCTGTAATTGCTGTAATCTTTCTATTTTAAATGCGGTATTTGGAGAAATAAAGGAATCCTGCGCCAGCCGTCTTAAAGCGACGGTGTGTTTTCGCGGATTGTGAAGGTATGTGCTGCGTGGGGTTCCTGGGTCGGATCGCGGCCACCACCTTGGTATCGCGGAAGCTCAGTGAGAGAAGTCCTGATGTGTGGTTCAGACGTATGTGACCAGTCGTGTATAACAATACAGTTGAGAAGTATATTCTTGGTTAAACAGTTTTTTTTCCTATATGCTGGTTTGATTCTCGTCGGGATTCTTGTTGCTCTTCTTGCGTCGTGCAGTTGTTGCGTCGTGCGTAGCCAATAAGACAGGGTATATGATTTGTTGGCTTGGTACTTGGGTATTTGAAGTTTGGCAGGAATGTACTCTATATCTCGGAACGTAATTGCGTGCTACTAATGCTGTGCTCGGGTATCGTGCGTTTGGCGTAAAATATTTGCCATCTGAAAGATTCGAAAATAAAGAAACCGACTGACGCCTATCAGATGCGAGTCTGTGTGTAATAAGTGTGTACTTATTGAAACATCAATACCAGTGTTCATATTAGGTTGTTCCGGCTGGAAACATGTGTTACTAAGCAATTGAATTGGATCGCCAATATTTACGTGCGATGTGTTTGATGACCGCGTGTCGCATATGTGTGTATTGTGAACAATTATGTTATGCGCCGTTCGTAATTCGCAGTGACACGGAAGATGTAATTAAATTGTTCCTATGGAGTCATGTAGTAATTTTTGAATCGTACCATTCAAGCAATCAATATATATTGGTGATGGTACATTGCTTATTAAAAATTGTTGTGGCAAGAATTCAGTGATTTTGATGAAGGAGTAATTATGACATTGAAATTGACATGCGTCAATATTTAGTGGTAGTTGCCGTGCGAAGAAAATTTCTTTAAAGAAAGATTATGTGTTTGTTACTGATATTGCGCGTGGAATGAGGTAAATGTGATCTGTGTGTTCCATTGTTACTGTTAGTTCTACAAGTTGTGCCTGAAAATCAAGTGCTATAATTTTCTCGGTATTGTGGAAATTACATTATCTATTTTGAGATTGAAAGGTTGTCGGAATTATGTGTTAAATGTGCCATTCTGACTTTTTCTGCAAAAGTGGTATTTGAATTTTAATAACAAGTCTGGAAAAGCTTATGGTACATTCCGTTAGTGGAAGCTCGTACTACCTAGTGTGTTGTGCCTGTGAAATTGCTCATTTTAAAGGTGCTTATTCCAAATTTGTGTGTAATTCAATAAAATCCTTCAAAAACTTATCTTCTGGAATAAATTTTATTGGGAAGTGATTAGTTTTGCATTGTGTGATGTGCATTAATATTTCATGTTCTTGTAACAAGGTATTCATTATGTGTAAGACAATGGAAAATGTTAGCTTTTGGGTGAGTGCTAATAATTCTGTGTTAAATGAAGTTCGATGGTGGCATAATGGCAGTGTTGTGTTTTTAGTAGTGGCGGTAATTAGATTTAGTCTGTCATCAATTTGAGAAGTGGTATTTTGCAGGTTGTTTATGATGTCTTTAATTGCCTGGTTGTTTGCGTGTACTGCATTTCGGAGGTTATTAAGGATTTTTATGAGAATTTCCTCACTTGTAGTCAACTTATCAAAATGTCTATTTGATAATGTGTTGCAGAACCATGCGAACAAATCGCCTATAAATTGAATGCCTCTACTTATGCATATTCGTGATTCTGTTTCTGCCTGAAATTCTTTTACAAGATGTGTTTGTAAGTTGGCAATGGTTCGTGATATTGGTTTTGCAGTCGTGCATAAATCCGCTATGTCCAACTGGCACATATGTTGTTCCCATGTGCGTGTGATAAAAGTTGGTTGTGGCATCTGCAGTGGAATATTATAAATCAGTGATAATGTTTCTTCGTAGATTATGGCCTGTTTATTTCGAACCAATAAATTCCCGAGTGAATACTAAACGACGGGTAACTGTCGGATTTTGAGGGACAGGGCTATTGGATGCAGAAAAGGAGGATTACACAACGCAACACAACTCTCATGTTGGTCACCTGAAAAAAAAAAAACAACATGACATGTGAGTCCTTTTATTATATAATATTTATAATTTACTTAGTAATACTCTAGGCTTGTACGAGTGTTTCTGAGTTGTCCGTTGTTTAATTTCAGTGCTTATTCGTGTGCCAAAGAGATGGGCGTGATCTGCACGGCTGCAGAGGGAGGTATGGAAGGAAGTGTGGCTTGTACATTGTTTGTTGCTTGTGGTTGGCTGCTGTGTGTATTTATCGCTGTTTGAGTGGTTTTTGATGTATTACTTAAATAGGCCGGCTTTATATTGCGAGTATTTACCGTATCGCTACATTTCTTTCCCCGCCTCCCCGTTTCTATCAGTACCGTGTTTTCGGAGAGGACTTTCAGTATTTTATAGGGTCCTGTAAATTTGAATGAAAGTCCTTTCCTTCGTGAGAGATGTTTAAACCACACCCACTGATTTTCTTTACAGCTACTGGGTCTAAAACGTTAGTTAAAATATTCAGCTTGTGTGCGTTGCCCTTTAGTTACATTTTCAGCTTCTTTGTCTCTCACCTTTTGTATTGACTGTAGCCAGTCGGTTGTCCATATATCTGGTTTGTTGAGAACTNCTTAAAATATTCAGCTTGTGTGCGTTGCCCTTTAGTTACATTTCAGCTTCTTTGTCTCTCACCTTTTGTATTGACTGTAGCCAGTCGGTTGTCCATATATCTGGTTTGTTGAGAACTATGTGTGATGGTTGACTTGCATTATCTCCATGTATAAAAAAGGGGGGAAATCCAGTTTTTGTATTGAATGTATTATAACAATTAAATATGATTCATTCTAAATATTAATCCCAGTTTTGTAGATCTGATTCAGCAAACACAGTTAACTGTTATCCTATAACTTTATGAGTTGCTTCTGTCAGGCCGTTAATTTGGGGATTATAAGCCGTAATTCATAATTTCTTTTTCTTTTATCTCTGCTAATACCTGTGAAATCACTTCATTCTGGAATGATGTACCTCGGTCTGATAATAAATATTTAGGACAGCCAAATCTAAGTACGACTGTTTTAATGAACTACGCGCAAGTTCGAGCATCTAGAGCTTGTACTGGTTTGGCAATTACATATCGTGTAGCATGTTCGGTCATGATTATATATACTTTTAGCCAGATTTTGTTGTTGGGAGGGAGACTTTTGCGTTTATTGACCACATAGAAAATATAGGAGGGGTTGGAATAGGTTGCAATTCGCCTTCTGGTTTATTGTGAGTTCATTTTGCGTGCTGGCATGCTTGAGATGGTTTTATATATTCCTTTATGTCTGTCTGTATCGTCTCCCATGTATATGCCTATTTTATCTTATCAATAGTCTTACATATGCCAAAGTGTCTGCCCCTAATAATTCCTTGTGATGGGCGATAATAATTTCTGGGACATAATGTTTTGGTACCACTGTTAGGTGACGTTCCAAGAAACACTCCCATTACATACTTCACTGTAGCTCCATTCAATGCTGTATTAGCAGCATGTAGAGTATTGTGCGTTCCGATTCCAAGTCGGAATCCATACTGGTTATCAGCCAACCGGCGATCGGCATCCAATTTGGACGAGAGTCTCCAATTTATTACCTTCTCCAGCACTTTCGCCAATACTGACAGAAGAGAAAGGGGCTGGTAGGAAGAAACTGAACCTGGGTCCCTCCCTTCGCCCTTATTCAATGTGCGTACTTATCCAATTAAGCATCGTGGAAATTCATCCCGAGTGAGACACTTGTTACACAGGGCAAGAAAGTGCTGCTTCAGCCTAGGGTAAGCTCTTTTGAGTACCTCTGTGGTAATTCTGTCAAGTCCTGGAGCTCTCTGGTTTCCCATCCGGTGGACTGTGGTTGTCAGTTCTTCCTCCGTCAAAGGAGCAGTGTCCTCTGCACTAGGTAGGAAGAACATCGTCCTTGGTTCGACGTGACACTGCGGCGCTGTGCGTTATGCGTAATAGGAAAAAGAAATGAGATTGGTGATGCAGTTAGGGAAGAGATGACTGGTAGACATATTCACTCCAGCACATGGCTTATGTATTATGATTCGTGCGGGCTAACTGTGTTTGCCGTAAAATCTGCGCCATCTGACAAATTCGAAAATTGAGGTAAATACATACCCCCATTAGTATTGCAATAACTGTCGTTATGAAATGGGAATATTGTGGTAGTATAATCATGGGCGTGAATACGTAATTGTACTCTTCGGGAAACTCAATTTTATCCTGGTGTCGACTTGATCCAAATTGGAGTGAATGTGCCAGTCCGTGTGTAGCAAGTGAGAGATATTCGAAACGTGTATTCCCGTGTTTATTTGCAGTTGGTCCGGTTGGAAATAAGTGTTGCAGAGCCAGTGAATTGGGACGCCAATATTTACTTGTGATGTGTTCGTTGCTCGTGTGTCGCAAATGTGTGTTTTCTGAATAATCACGTTACCTGCCGTTCTTAATTCGCGGTGACATGGAAGATTTAATTCGATTGTCCCTATGGACTCATGATTGAATTTGTACATCGTGCCATTTAAGCAGTCTATATATATCGGTGACAGTATATTAGTGATTAAAAACTGGTTCGGGAAAAATTCAGTGATTTTTAAAAGTGAGTCGTTCGTACATTGAAATTGACATGCATCCATCTTTAGTGGCTGATGCCGTGCGAAAAACATTTCTTTGAAGCAAAGTATAGTTTTAGTTACTGGTCTTGCACGCGGAATGCGGTAAATGTGATCCGTGTGTTCTGTTGTGTGTTTTAAGTCAACAATTTGTTGTGTCAGAAAATCAAGTTCCATAATTTTTTCACTAGTGTTCAAATAACACGATCTATTAGGAGACTGAAAGGGAGTCATTATTAAGTGATAAACATGCCAATCTGATGTTTTCTGCAAAATAGGTATTTGGATTATAACAACAAACTGAGAAGTGAGAAGGACTGATGCTACATTTGGTTAAGGGAAGCTGATAATACGCAGTATGATGTGTCGCCAATATTGCTAACTCCAATTCCGTGGATTACAAAATTTTTGTAAGTCATGAAGGTCTTTTAAAAATTTCTCCCCCGGAACGAGTTTAGTTGGAAAGTGATTCGTTTTGCACTGCGAGATGTGTGTTAATATTTCCTGCTCCTGTAAGAGGATATTTAGTAAGCATAAAACAATGGAAAGTGTTAGTTGTTGCGTTAGTGCTAAAAGTTCCGTGTTAAATGAGGTGGCATGTTGTCTCAACGAAAGTGTTATGTTGTTAATGGTGTCTGCAATTTAATGTACTCTACCATCAATTTGTGACGTTGTGTTTCGCACATTGTTTATGATGTCTTTGGTGGTCTGATTGTTTGTATGCGCCGACTTTTGGATATTATTGTCATTCTGTATGATAGTTTCGTCATTTGAAATTAATTTTTCCAAGTTTATATTGGTTAGCGTATTGCAACAACATGTTGACAAGTCGCTGATGAATTGGATGCCTCGACGTTTGCGAATCTGCGGTTCAGTTTCCACGTGGTATTCGGTTACCAGGTGTTGTTGGATATTGTCGATCGTGCGTCTTAATGTTTTCGCATTTTTAGATAAGTATTTAATGTTGAACTGGCACATGTGGTTCTCCCATGTTTGTGTTATGAAAGTTGGCTGTGGCGTTTGCAACGGAATACTATAAATCACTGGTATTGACTCCTCGTATACGATGGCTTGGTGAGCGTCATACCAGTAAATGCCGGAATAAATCCTGAATGCCAGGTAACTGCTGGAAGTGATGGAAAAAGATATTTGGAAAAGAAATGGGAAAAATACACATAACAACACAGTACTTGTCATGATGAGTACTCTCCTGCAAACAACCTTACACGTGAGTTCCTTTTATTATAGATTCTTTCATAACTTACTTAAGAATTTGACATTTTGGAATGGGTGAGGCTGTACGTTCTGTGATCTGGTGTGAGTATTTATCTGTCCGACAGCGGTGAGGGGTGTTACTTGTACGTTTGCCCTAGGTGTTGCGGACGGATGTGTGGTTTGAGCATTGTTTACTATATGTGATTGGCGGTTGTGTGAATTGGAATCTGCTTGAGTGAACCTTCGAGTGTTTCTTAAATAAGCCGGTTTAATATTACATGTATTCACTGTATCCCTAAATTCCTTTCCAGGCCGTCTCATCTCTATGACAACCAAGTTTTTCGAGGGGACCGGGAGTATTTTATAGGGACCGATAAATTTAAATGATAGACCTTTCCTCCGTGCATGGTTTTTCAGCCACATCCATTGATTTTTCTTGTACTGAGAGGGATGAAACCTGTTATTAAAATATTTAGCTTGAACCTGTTGACCTTTACCAATATTCTTTGCTGCTGTGGCTCGAACATTTTCTAAAGTCTGTACCCAGACGGCAGTTCTTACGTCTGGTTTGTTAAGAACTAGGTGTGAAGGTTGGCTTGCATTAACTCCGTGGATGAGATAAAACGGTGTGAACCCCGTTGTTGTATTAGCGGTAGTGTTATAGTTGAAGATAATAAATTCTAAATATTTGTCCCAATTCTGTAGTTCGGACTCCGCGTACATTGTTAGCTGTTGGCCAATGACCTTATTCATGGCCTCAGTTAAATCGTTAGCCTGCGGATTATAAATCGCAGTCCACAGTTTTTTGATTTTTAATTCGTCTAGCAATTATGAAATTACTTCATTATGGAATGACGTGCCGCGATCAGATAATAAATATTTTGGATGTCCAAATCTAAGTACCATTATTTTAATAAACTGTGCGCACGTCTTTGCATCTATGCTTTTGACTGGCGTAGCTGTTACATAGGGTGTTGTATGTTCGGTCATAACTAAAATGTACTTATTACCAGCTTTCATGGTCAGAAGGAATCCTTTGGCATCGATTGATCACATAGAAAACATAGGAGAAGGTGGAATGGGCTGCAACTCTCCTGCTGGTTTAGTATTAGCTCGTTAAGCGTGTTGGCAAGTCTCACATGCTTTTATATATTCCTTGACATATTTTTGTATTGTTTCCCAAGTATACGCATGTTTTATTTCATCTATAGTCTTACCAACACCAAAATGTCTGCCTCCAACTAACTCGTCGTGATGGGCCATTATAATTTCTGGCACATAATGCTATGGTACCACTGTTAGATGACGTTCACCTGTTGGCGTACGTAATTTATCATATATTTCCCCGTAAGCTGTCACCCCATACCGGCGAAATAAACGACGAATTCCTGGTGAAACACCATCGGGTTGTGCAAGAGCTTGTTTTAATTGCAAAATAAATGGGTACTCGTGTTACTTTCCTGAAATGCTCTTGGATCAGCGTCTTCGCTGTTGCCGGGCGTCTTGTGTGAATGCCCAGTCGACTTGTGTAATCATTCTTAATCTGATGTTTTGATAGTCCAAAGTTTTGTGGCTTCTTCGCGCCATTATTCTGTCGTGTCTGCAATCGTTCTGGCTTGGCGTTAGTGAACTCTGTGGCCCCTATTCTTAGGTTTTTCTTAGTTAGGAAGTTTGAACGGGACCAATCATAACAAACTGTTTCACTGTGCATAAAAAAATTCTGATGAAAAAAGTTTAAATATTATGTTTTAGAGCATGATTCTAACACTAACAAAAAACTTCCGCCTCTGTGATTCTTCAGGGTGTCTACTGAGATTCCATTTTGGAATTCCGCTACTTTTCCCTGTTCTCCAGGCAGAATGTTACCATTTTCCCTGTTCTCCAGGCAGAATGTTACCATTTTCCCTGTTCTCCAGGCAGAATGTTACCATTTTCCCTGTTCTCCAGGCAGAATGTTACCATTTTCCCTGTTCTCCAGGCAGAATGTTACCATTTTCCCTGTTCTCCAGGCAGAATGTTACCATTTTCCCTGTTCTCCAGGCAGAATGTTACCATTTTCCCTGGCCTATTTTCAGGACAGAAACCTTCGAATATCATATTTTCTCACCACTGACAGAACAAATATGCTTTCAGTGACATAGAATTAAAATTACACTTCAACAGACCACGCCAGCAGGGCCAACATTTTATTCAGCGCATCGGTATTTTTCGCGATACGCGCTATTGACTTCACACAAGTGCCTATTACAAACACACAAATCCTTTATTTTGTACGCATAGGCCCTATGTCACTCGGCAAAGATGTGTTATTGCCAGTTCACAAAACTAATTGAAATTTTAAAACACATATGCTCATATTTACATTACCAACCGTGTATTCGCAAAACTTACCAATTTTACAGAGTAGCAGTTATTTACATTTCCCCTGGCCCAAACGAAAATTCCCTGATATTTCCCTGACTTTTCCCTGTCACATGAAATTCCCTGACATTTCCCTGTATGTCCTGTAGTTGGACATCCTGTTCTTATTTCTCACATAAAACCGTCTCGTGAAACCTTGGGTATTATAATTATTACGTTTTCTTTAAATAGTAACATTTTCTGATTATAGTATTGTTTTGAGTGTTTTTAGCAGTGATGACTGTTACAGGTAGTCGACACTACATTTCTGTTTTTGAAGGAATAGGTCTAAGTGGCGTCTAACTGTCCCAGAAACTATAATTTTCTGCTTGCAATGACGTAAACTCGGCATACAATAAGGTAGTTTCTTCAGTGACAGGCAATGTGTTATGCAGTACATTATTATTTTTTAAACTCAAACTCGTGACAAATCTCCAGACAAGACACAACTTCTGCAAAACCGTTTTTATTTTCCGGGTCGCTGTAATGACAATGACATGAATGGTGTTTGGTAAATTTACTGAACAAGTCACCTACGATTTGTACAAACGTCACTTCAATGGGACAGTTACTTTTTTTCACTAACATGAAAATTTAGTGTAGTACAGAGTGGGTCCGAAAAAAATAGCAAATGTAATATTAACCTTTAAATGACCCAGAATCAAAACCACATGTGTATTGGACTTTTTTGTTTGTCTTGAGCGCCTCTATCGTCTGCTTCAGTTTGGATATCTATGTACGGAACATTCTGTATATCTGGTAATATATTTAATATAATATTATCTATTACATATTATATGTTAATTAATCATTATCAAACGAAATCAATCAACAAAATATATTACATATAAAATGGTTTTAATTAAAAATATTAAAAAACCATGATATTGAATTTTTAAGTTTAATACATGCAGCATAGGCACCTTCGAATGCTTATTATTTTATTATCTATATTATATTTGTTTATTTTTTAATTGTCAGATTCTTCTTTAAGAACTACACGTAACTACATTTGCTGAAGCCTCAGAAATTATATGTATACGATTATGTATATTATTATAAGTTTGTATTAATTGTTATGTTTTATACTTTTATTTAAATGTTGTGAAAATGATGTGGTTTGACATGTAAGAATATGCTGAAGCCATATTTATTTTCATTCATTTTGAAAATTCAAAGTTTTACCTTTGTTTAATCAATGTTAGCGTACTTAAAATTGCATTGTAATTTTTTTTATTCCACAAGCGTATTTTAGCAACATTCTGTCCTAGAACTCCTATTTCATATCTACGTATATAACACAATCGGGCAGTATAACCTAAGGATTAAAGGGAACGCTGGTACTAAAACAGTCAGGCTGGGATTTGTTTCAGTGAGTTTTATCACAAACAAGGATAGACTACAAGTGGTCCAAAACACTCTGATGCTTGTTAACTGCGTCGTCATATCCGTCCCTAAACCTCTAGGAACTTGAAGTGTGGGTAGAAAGATTAGCTAGGATTCGCTGTCACTCATTAGTTTAGAAGCCACTTACCTAGTTCGCTGCGTTCAGGTGACTGACGACTATCTAATGCCGTCGCAATTTGTGCTGCCTTCTCGTTCAGAGGCCTCCTTACACTTCTCGTCCCAGCCCAGTCTTCCGACACTGTTGGATTCCTCGCGTGTCCAGGCC
>NQII01000012.1:1583076-1627044 GCA_002778355.1 Clitarchus hookeri
CTAAAGGCGCTATAGCGAATGCGGCCCATTAAACCCCGAGATGAATTGTATAAAATATCTGAGCACTCCATAACGTATCACTTACATTTCTATTGGTCAAGGTGCATGTTGTGTCTACAAAATGGAACGCTTTACGGGGCCGGAACTGACAGATGTGCTTCTCATCTACGGCGCAGCAGAGGTAAATGGACGAAAAGCGCAAATCATGTATGGTGATCTATTTACGCACAGACAGCAGCCACACCACGCCACATTTGCATCTGTGGAGCGACGTTTGAGTGAAGTGGAAGTGTGGAGTTGACACAACCGAATGCAGGGTGCAGACGGACAGCGAGGACAGGTTTTTAAGGTTTTTAAGGCCCGAAGGCCAGCACACCCTCCACCCTCCCACACTGCAACTGTACTCGGATGAGTAAGACAGTGGACGGCACTTTCTCCTCTTGTCTCATCGGGCCATTCACTTTCCTTATGCCGTTACACGGTATTCTACCGGTTTTCTCATTTAAAACCTGTCCTCCTCGCCAATCTGGGATATTCCGACTTACTTATTTTGAAAGCCTTTACCTGAATACCCCATTATGGGTCATCAGAAATTCGCTCATGCCATTTATTGAAGTCCTCCAGTCTTCTGCCAATTTTAGTAGCGAATGCATTCCATATGTTATGCAAATCTTTGTTTGTCATAAAATTTTGAATTCCCAAGTGAATGCCCTTTTCTTCAGTAACTTCTGCAAGCCAATTCCTTATGTCTTCAGTCTTGAGACATTCAGTGATCACATGTTGGACTGTGTCATCAGTGCCACACACTTCGCACAGCGGGGATTCCACGAGCCGCAAGCTGTGTAACTTTGCTTTAAAGTTCCTGTGGCCAGTATACAACTGCATGCTGCAGTGGTTGGATCTTATCCACTCACAGTTCAGTCTTGTCCTGATATCAGGCAAGAGTTCGTACGTCTGCCTACCTTTTTCTGAATTCATCCATTTCTCTTGCCACTCATTTAAAACTCCATCCATAATCTCTTCTTTCTCTTCTTTTGACAGCCTCCCAGCTCGTGCTCTCTCCGCTGTTTTTCTCCTGCACTTGACCAGCAGGTTAGCAGACAAAACACCAACCACAACAGGGAGCGACTCATTGGGCACAGTCTTATATAGCACTAGCCATGGTCAGCAGCGTTGCTCTTTGAGCACTAACAAGCTTCCTTTTATGCCACGAAAGTTCTGCTCTGTGGTACCACATCACCGCGTCGTACATAATAATGGCCTCAAACACCATCCTGTATATAGTACATAGAGTACTATAACTAAGGCCCCAATTGGTGTTGCCAATTGGTCTAAGTTTTGAAAGACTACCACTGCCTTTCGTAATACATATTCAATGTGCTTAAGGAAGCTCATTTTGTCATCCATGATAACTCCCAGATACTTGAATTCCTGTACGTATTCCACCGAGCTCCCACCAAAGTACACAGTTGGGCGTCTCTTCAATTTCCCTTTGACCATCATGGTTTTGGTTTTCTCAATGGAGAACTTAAGTTTAGTAGTTTTGGACCATCCCCAAGCCCTATCCATCATATCTGCAACCTTAGTTTCTAACTCTTTCCTAGAGTTGCCTGAAACCAATATCAAACCATCATCTGCATACCCAAATACCCAAATACCATACACCCAGGTGGAAGACCGAGTTCCAAAAACCCATCAAAGAGGATGTTCCATAGGACTGGTCCTAAAACCGACCCCTGGGGACATCCCTTGGTAAGTCGTCTCTTGGCAGTGTGCTCCTCCCCCTCTTCATCCAAGGAGTCATCAGGCAGAAGCGTATGAAGCAGGACCTCCATAGACTTTTCTTGGTCTACTATCAGTTTCCGATCAATTTTCATACAAGGCGGCAGTGTGACTCTCTTCACTTTATCTGCTGAAAGTTTGTAGATAAGTCCAAATGGATCTTCATTGCCAGCACATGTGACAAAGTCTTCCCACGATTTTGCCTTCTTTCTCCGTACCCTGCGAAAGTAAGCGTGTTTCTTTTCTTTGTAACCTCGGGGGAATAGCTCACGCTCATTCCCCCAAAGTCTGTGAAGAATTCTCCTCTCCTTTCTCAAAGCCTTCCTTTCCAATTCCAGCTCCCTGTCCCACCATGTTAGGTTAGGAAGACCCTGAGTCGTTTTCTGAAGGTTCTCCTCACACATGTCCTGGATAATTTTCGTCAGTAACCTGACTTTCTCTTCAACCTCTTCAAAGTTTTGTTCTCGGAACACTTGAAGCTTACTCAGCACGACCCGATCGAAAGCCGGCCAGTTTGCCATATTGTGGACGCAGCGTACCTCCTTTTCAGCAACTTGAGGCACTCGCCTTCCACCACCATGTATTTCAATTATAATTAGCCTGTGATCACTTGAGCTCTCATCAACCACTGTCCAGTGATTTACACTATTACAAGCCTTCCTATTCATTACTCTAATGACCATAAATGACTGTGTGTCATGCGCCTGCGAGACAAATGTAGGCAATTCCCCTTCAACATTAGCCACATCCAAGTAATTTGTGAGGATGAACTGACCAACCAGTTCACCCACCTCATCAGTGACCGGGGAATGCCAGTTTTCAGACTTAGCATTGACATCGGCACACATTATCAGTGGCATGTCTCTAAGTGTGTCCACTATTACTTCCCAATGATCCAAATGCATCTGCATTTCATCCCCGAACTGGAAATATGAAGAGACAAGCCAACATTAAATTGTTCCCTTAGTTATTTGCATGCAGACATGATGCGTATTAGAAATACTTGACATCATATTTATGTCTACATTTTTGCTGGTCCCCAACACCCCAGCCCGGGGACGGACGCCATTGGTGTGTACACCGCCCCATAGGCCCACAACATCATCAAATGGTACATATGGCTCCTGAAACAGCACCACATCACTTTCTGCTACACAACGATTCTGTTTAACTCTGCAGGAACCACTGCTGACCTTTGCATATTTAACTGCCCACATCTTAGAATGTTATCACATTCCATAATCTATCCTGGGGAGTTCAACAGACAGGTAGGCCAGGCAATCTCTGGAGTCCACACTGTGATCATGTGGCTGTCTCTTCCTGCGACAATTAATGCAAGTTTCCTTGAACTCCTTGTCGCTTTTCTTCGGGCAGTTGTTATACTCATGTCCTTGTTCTCCACAGCATGAGCAGGTGAACTCCCGTTCCCTGCATTTATTGGCTATATGCGCCCATTGCTGGCATTTGTAACATCTAGAGAGCGAGATGTAATCTCTTACTCTGTAGCTGTCGTATCCCACATAAAGCCGCTCTGTATATATAAGTGCTTTCCTAATTTTGGGGTAGCACTCCAATACCACATTGACCCTGTCTTGTCTGTGCCCCTCTACACAGTCCTATGGCTTATTGTTACAGCTTTCATAAAGCTTTCCAGGCCATAACCTCCACATCCTCCATTTCGGAAGTTCTGCCTTAAAGTAGTCTCAGGCAGATTACCATTATCTTCCTCTCATGGCACATCGTACACCACTACCTTAGGGCCCCTTCTCTTGGGAGCCTCTAGTTTCAAGCTCAATTCCTTGATTTTAGCCTGGTTATTAATAGACTTGAAAGTCTCTTCGTCTCCAGCCTCGATTAGTATTCCTCCATTTCTGATTCCCTTCGTATTTATATACTGTAGGCCCTCATTTTTTGGATTTAACCCCTTTTTTATTATGTTCCTGGTTTCCATGCTAGTTGTCCCCTCCTTATTGGGGTACACTAGAATTACCTTTTTAGCCGGTTTAGGCTTCATGGCTTTGCTGCCCGCAGCCTCCGCATGGCTTTTGATGCCAAGTGTCTCTTGCTTCAATACAACTGGTACAGTCTTAGTGCATGTTTTTGCTCTATATCCTGCCTGCTGTAGACTGCCGATAAGCTTTCCATTTTCAATAAGAACCCTGTCTACATGACCTTGTAGCTGGTTCAGCCTTGGGATCAACCAGTTAGCCTGGGAACTGTTGATTTTGGAGTTCTTGCTTAGAAGCCACTCCATCATCTCTGTCACCAATTCCTTAGTTTCATTATGGGTTTCCTCCACCCTACTTTCGACTCTTAGAATAAAATCATTTCCTGTTAATGAGTCGCTCCCTTCTCCTTCATCTTCACTTGGAGGATCAAATCTCAATCTCCGTACCTGCAACACCTTCACGGCCAATATTTACAGTATGTACAAGGTCATCCAAGGTTTATTCAAGGAGAGATTTAGTATTTACTCCTTCAAATCGTCCCAGGTCAGGAAGATATTAACGAAGGGACTACTTTCTTAGCGGGCTTTGGTTTCCTACTCTCGGTTCCAGCCGCTTGAGCATAACTTTTAATCCCAGGAATTTCTTGTTTTGCAATCTTGAGGGTCTCCTGCCTCATGACTGTTGACTTCTCTAATTGCTTCAGCTTCCCAATTAGCTTACAATTTTACATTACTGTACCATCAATACTGCTTTGTAATTGGATTAATTAGGGGATTATCCTATTTGCTTGGGTAGAGTTGATTTTAGAGCTTTTACTTAAAATCCACTCCATCATTGTGGAGACTAGTTCCCTAGTCTCCTCAAGAATTTTATTCACGTTATACTCCGCATCCTCCAATGAGTCACTTCCCTCTTCTTCAGGTACCTGGAACCTCAACATCCTCTTCACCTTAGATTCTTCCCTCAAAGTAGCAGGAGCAGTTTCCACCTCCATCCTTGTCGTCCTCTGCGCTGACTTGGGGATCACCTCTTCTCCAGTAGCCTCAGGGAAGACCATTCTGGTGGTTTTCAGGGGTTTACTCTTCTTGCCAACCAGAGTAAGGCCCTGAACCTTCCGTGTTGCCGCTCTCAGGTCTGGTTCCTCTTCTGATGTATCGTCTTCAGAGTTCCCGGGAACCTTTGACAGCTCCACATTCTCATGTTAATTCTCTTCCTCAGATTCTCTGCCTTCACTTTCTGCATCCTCATCATAGAACTCATAAATCCATGAACTCACTACTCTTGTTTTAACTCCAGAAATGTAGCCCCAGATCTTTCTATGAGTCCTCTTCTCCATGGGCATCATTTTAAAATGTCCCGAGTCAAAAACTTTATCTTTCAGACGGGACACAACCACTAATGCTTCCTCTTTAGTGGTCCTTTCTCTTTCAAGAAATCTCTCAAGAGCATGTCTTTTTTCTCTCACTGTCAGGGCGTCCTTCAAAATGAACTTTTCCGGTCCGAACGGACTGGGCGGAGACGCCATTGTATATACCATGACGCCTTGCATGCACCCTAAATGCAAGTTTCTCTTATTAAACTAACGTTTGTGCGTGCTCTCACTAGAAAGTCCCCACACTGCACACTACAAAAGTGTTACGCATAACTTGATCATTCTGTCCTTATTACTAGGTGAGCCTGCGAGATCACAGTCTCGACGGGCCTGAGGCCGATGGCCTCAGACAAGCTTCCTTTTTTCTCCCCCTCTTCGCCATCTACAAGGAATCCCACTAGGGGAATTATGGCCACGCACAAACCTAGAAAAGGTTCGGTGGACTAACGACCTCGTGGCCCGTTGATCCACCCGGCCATGAAAAGGCGGGGGGCCAGTACCGCGCTGTCCTCTTCGTCTTCCCTTTCGTTCAGACTCCGAGGGCAGCTTTGAGTTATATTCAGTTCAGTCAAATTCCAATTCAGAGCCCCCAACTCATGCACTCAAGTGAATTCGGCTCGTAATTGCAAAATGCGCAACTCGTTTGCAATAGACTTAAACTCAGGGTGACTCTATTTTCTCTTTGAAAGCATCTCTCAGATATTCGGTTTTAAGGCAAACCATTAACACATGCTGTGCAGTGTCATCAATACCGCAGACCTCACATAGTGGAGATCTCACAAGCCGCAGGCTGTGAAGCTTGGCCTTGAAATTACCATGGCCGGTAATTTACTTCATACTGTAGAAATTGGTTCTTATCCAATTGCAGCGTAGTCTCGTTCTGATGTCAGGAAGGAGCTCAAATGTCTGCCTGCCTTTAGCAGAGTTTGTACACCTGTCTTGCCATTCTACAACCAAGTCCTGGTACACCATTTCCTTATCCTCCTTTGTCAGCCTGCCAACTCGCGATCTCTCCGCCACCAAGCCCCAGTATCTGACCAGCAGGTCCGCAGGCAGCACTCCAGCAATCACCGGGAGAGACTCGTTTGGTACAGTCTTATATGCTCTTGTGACAGTCAGCAGTGCGGCCCTCTGAGCGCTGATGAGTTTCCTTTTGTGCCACGAAAGTTCAGCACGGTGCTGCCACATGACTGCGCCATATGAAATGATGGCCTCAAACACGGCTTTGTATATGGTGCGCAGGGTACCATAGTTTAGACCCCAACTGGTGTTTCGAATCCTTCTGAGTTTTTGGAACACCACCACTGCCTTCCGTGACACATATTCCACATGTTTCAAGAAACTTATCTTATCATCCATGATGACTCCGTGATACCTGAATTCATGCACATATTTTATCGGGCATCCCCGAAGCGCACAGACGGGTACCTTTGCAAATTTCCTTTTGCCAGCATTATTTTGGTCTTCTCCGTGGAAAATTTCAGTTTTGTGTCCTAGGACCATTCCCAGACCTTATCCATTATTAAGGTTGCTTACGTCTCAAGTTCCTTCCTTGAGTTACCAGACACAAGCACCAGGCCATCATCAGCATACCCGAAGACTGTGCACCCCGTAGGGAGTTCCAACTCCAGAAATACGTCGAAAAGGATGTTCCATAGGATCGGTCCTAAGACCGAACCCTGGGGGCATCTCTTCAGTAACTTCTTCTTCACTTGTACATTTTTGTTGGAGTATATGCTTCACCTGTTTGTAAATAAGTCCTGGATGACCCTGCAGATATTAGCAGGGCACTTCTTCATTTTAAGCTTGTACATCACTTCGCTCCAGATATGTCGAGGAAGATGGCCATAATATATTTCATAGGGGACTCCCTTATCTTCTTCTTTGCATCGTACAGAGCGAAGTCTGTCCCCATTCCTCTTCTGAACCCATACTGATATTCGTTTAGCTTTCCTTCTGCTTCTAAGGCCATAGTGAGCCTTAGATTAATCATATTTTCATAGACTTTGCCCAGCGCCGGAACCAATGTCAGTGGCCTATATGATTTGGGATAATTCAGTTCCTTTTTGTTCTCCTTGTGCAGGATCGTCAGGCAACCCATTTTCCAGGGGGAGCGAAACACTCCAGTTTGGAAACAGTCAATCGCTATATCCAATAGGATGTGCTTAATCCGGGAATAACACCTTTTCAGGATCTCAGTTGTTATCCTGTCGATTCCAGGAGCCTTGCCATTTTTCATTTTATATACGATTGCAGTAAGCTCTTCCATACTGAAATCAGGTGCATCCTGTACTTCTGGCACAATAGCCATAGACTGTCTCTTAGCAGAGTGCGCCTCCCCCTCTTCCTCTAGAGAGTCATCAGGAAGGAGCACGTGGTGCAGAGCTTGCATTGATTTTTCCTGATCCAGGATCAGATTTCCATTAATCTTCATACAAGGTGGTGGCACCGTTCTCTTCATCCCACCAAGATAAGTTTCGAAGTCTCTTAGAGGTCTTGCGCAGATTCTCTTCGCACGTCTCCTGGATGATTCGAGTCAATTTCTCAACTCGGTCATCCAGGGTTCTCATGACATCATATGAGCTAAGCTTACCCAGCAGGACCAGGTCGAAGGCCGGCAAATCCGCCATATAATGGATATACCGAACCTCCCTTTCCATTTGTGCAAGGTCATGGACACCACCACCATGTATCTCGAAAGCCTATGGTCAATCGAGCTTTCCTCCATTATAGTCCAGTGCTTTATGTTATTATGTGCTTTCCTATTAGTGACAGTGATGTCCAGGTAGGATTCTGTATCATGGGCCTGAGAGAGGTATATAGGTAGATCACCTTCTATATTCGCCGCGTCCAAATCATTAGCGAGAATGAATTGGCTCACCAACTCTCCCGCCTCATCAGTGACAGGAGAGTGCCATATTTCTGACTGTCCATTCACATCAGCACCAACTATGAGTGGCTTTTCCCTTAAGGTGTTGACAATTACCTCCCATCTATCAAGATGTATCAGCGTATCATCCCCGAACTGGAAATACGAGGAGACCAACCAGCACTCAGTTGTTCCTTTGATTACTTGAATACATATATGGTGTGTGTCAGACACACTTGCCATCATTGTTATATTCAGCTCTTTGTTGGCTCCCAGCACCCCAGCCCGGGGAGTAGCACCACAGGTATAAACTTCGCCCCGCAGGCCCACGACTTTGTCAAATGGCACATATGGTTCTTGAAACAAGACAATGTCAAGCTTCCACTCCTCCACGATCCTGTTCAGCTCAGCCGCTACAGCCTCTGACTGCTGCATATTTAACTGTCCAACTCTTATGGTGTTACACACCATAATTTATTCTGGCTAGCTCGACAGACAGAGCTTTCTGGTACGCCAGACATTCTCTTGAATCCACTCTGTGTTCGTGAACTTGCCCTTTTTGCGACAATTGGTGCATATATATTTGTCACCACTGTCTGCCTTTTTCGGGCAGTTACCAAACTCATGGCCCGTTTCACTAAACGTCGATCACGTGGTTTCTCTTTCCCTACACTTACCAGCAATATGTCTCCAATGCTGGCACTTGTAGCAACGCGAGAGCGAGATGTAATCTCGCACTCGGCAGCTCTCATAACCAACATATATCATGTCCTTATCAATAAGTGCGTTTTGTACACTAGGGTCGCACTGGAGTACCATGTTTACTCTGTCTGCCTCCCTACGGCCAGTTTTGTGGCTTATGGTAACCACCTTTTTAAAGGGTGTGTCCTCCACGTTTGCCATCACGGAAGTTCTGCCGGAAGATTGTTTCCGGCAGTTCCGCATTGTCCTCACCTCGAGGTACATCGTATACCACCACTTTGGGGTCACGTCTCCTTGGCGCCTCCAATTTCAGACCCAGTGACTGTAGCTTAGCAGCATTGTTAATGCTATGCAGGGTCTTCTCATCTCCTGCCTCAACCAGTATTCCACCACCCCTTATGCCTCGAATATTCCTTATTTGGAGGCCTTCTTCTTTGGGGTCAAATCCCTTCTTGAGCATTTCCCTGGTCTTGGTGTTCGATTTCCCTTCTCTTTCCGGGTATACCAAGACAATTTTCTTGGCCGGTTTTGGTTTGAATTTCGCCCCGGCAGCCTGGGCATAACTCCTTATTACAGGGACTTCAGGTTTTTGCAGCCCGGAAGTTTCTTGCCTTAATCCAGTTAATTCAGCCTGTTGGAATCTTCCCATTAACTGACTGTTTTGGATTAGCACTCCATCTATATTTCCCTGGATCTGGCTCAATTTAGGGATCAGCCAGTTTGCATGGGTAGAATTAATCTTGGAGCTTTTTCTCATTATCCATTTAAGCATTTTCTCCATCAGTTCCTTTGTTTCTTCATGCACCTTCATGATGCTAGCCTTATCCTCAGCCATCGAGTCTCTCCCGGTTTCCTCCAGTTGTTGGAACCTGTGTTTCCTCTTGGCCTTTACAGCACTTGGTGCAGATTCATCCTCCACTGATCTCATGGAGGACCCGGGGGCTGCTTCCACCTCTTGCGTATCCGGGAAGACCAGTCTCGAGGGCTTCAGATGCTTGCATCTCTTCCCCACCAGGGTAAATTCTTGTATTTTCCTTGTAGCTGCTTTTAGGTCTGCTTCCTCTTCTGACGAAGAGGATGCCTCTTCACATCCCCCAGATCCATCCTCCTCGCCTTCCACGCCAGTTGAAAGAGCATCTCCTTCATCCTCCGAGTCCTTTAACTGAATTTCACCATCGTAGACTTCCTGGACCCAGGAATCCACGATAGAGGCCTTAACCCCCTTGATATTTTCCCAGATCTTGCGGTGAATCCTCTTTTTTCCGACTGACATTGGGAATTTCCCCCGATTAAAGTTGGGGTCCCTCAGTCTTTCCAAAGCTGCCAATGCCACTTCACTTGGGATGAACTCCCTTTTCAGAAAGCCTGTCAGGCCTTTCCTTTTCTCTTTCAGTGAAGGGGATCCTTCAATTGCCGTCATCCCCAGGGCCTCCATGATGCCCAGTTTTGGTTGTCCAGAAGGGCTACTGGAAGACGCCATGGTGCTCCTGCGCCAGCAGGACCCGCACGGCGGCTCTTCTCTCTTCATCTGTACAAGTATCTTGTTGTTAGTGTACTTTCACTATTACACTGAAACACTATACACAAGTCTCTAATGTGTGCTCACTTATGTAAGTCCCCACACAGTTACACACAGTTTATATTGCAGTTAATATTAACAGTTCCCAAAATCCTTACACTAGGCTAAGCCTCAGGGCTGTTCCTGTTGAGCCTGAGGCCTTAGGCCTCAGACCGGCTTGTTCCCTTTTCTCCCGCTTTACCGTTCACGAGGAATCTCACTCGGAGAATTATGGCCACGCACAGGCTGTCAGCCCGGTGGACTTATCACCTCGCGACCCGTTACTCCACCCGGCCGCGCAGAGGTGGGGAGACAGTGTACCACGCTGTCCTCTTCGTCTTCCCAGTAATCTGATCGGAGTCGTAGGGCAGCTGAGCAACTTCTTTCAATCCTTTCAATTCACCTGCGGAACCACTTCGCAGTAGGCTTAGCTCAGGGCGTCACTATCCGGTGTGGTACCCTGAGAAAACTTGGACAGCGAGGACATAAGTAAAGTAAAACAAACTCTAACCCTCTTAGCCAGTTAGGCCTTCCGGGTCTACTAATTTCCTACTATCTGATTTTATAGTTAATATTCAATAAACTTGATTAATTATTGTTTTCTTGTACATAATTCTTCACCTTAAAAAACGCACTACCAAGGCAATGCTTAAACTTGTTTTTTTTTTAATTCATATTTAATTATAACTTTACAACACATTAAAAGATTTGCATTATCAAAAAGTCAGAAGAAAAAAAACTTTTAAAATCATTCAAGATAAAAATTTTTATACACTTGAGAATCTCCAAACAGGAGGAGCAGTGACTATTTGCCTGGCAAGCCAGTTGACGAGGGGAGCCACGGGGAGGCTATCACCCAGACCTTTGCTCCTCCTGTGGTACATAATATTGTTTACAATTATATTATCAATTATTAAAATACAATTTACAGTTTATGATATCGATTATTAAAATACAAATAAAATACAAAACACAAGTGTATGAGATGCGAGATATAAAAGACCATTTGCTACTACCCATTAAGACAAATTTTTTGCTGTTCCCTGACAGCCTTGCCAGCATGTGTGGCGCTACCGGGGCCCTTGCCCAGTGAACTGGGCGCCCCTCTGGCCTCGCCTGTCAGGGCCATCAGCTACTGGACTTGTCCTCCCCCATTTACAACCCTATCGTAGACTAATCTCTCAGATCATCATTAATGGTTTTTGTTATTTTATAGACTAAATGAACAAAACTTTCTATTACATCATATATGTTATCATCATAAGTATTATATTTTATAAGTGGCCATTGTTCATCCTTAACTTGTAAGTTTTGAGGTATGTTGAGAATAACCCACGTGTGAGTAAGCGTACTATTCCAAAAGTACTCAGCAGACGCCACCGCACCATTGGTCGAGTGCTTCATGAGCAATTACTGCATCCGTTCCATGTGCAACATGTGCATGCCGTGGGTCCTGCGGATTATCCTCGACGCGTGGAGTTTGCAGCATGGTTTCTGGAACAACGCAGAACACACCCTGACTTCGACAGATACACTCTCTTCTCTGACGAGGCTTCCTTTCAATGTGATGGTATATAGAATTGTCCAAATATCCACGGGCGGATGTCAATCCTCACACCCTTTTCGTCCACGGTGATCAACCGCGATTAAGTGTCAACGTCTATGCGGGCGAAATACATAACATGTTGGTTGGCCCGTACCTGTTACCACTTCGTCTCACCGGCAATGTGTACGCTGCATTTCTGCGGGAAACTCTGCTGACATTACTAGAAGAGATCCCGTTACAAACAAGAGCGGCCGTGTGGTTCCAGCACGACGGCGCCCCACAGTTCGCGACGTGCGCGCGATTACCTGAATCTCGTATTCCCTGGAAGATGGATAGGCCATGGGGGTTCTGTTCCATGGCCTGCACGATCCCCTGATATGAATACATTGAACTATTTCTTCTGGGGTTACATGCGCAGCCTGGTGTACGAAACCGCGGTGAAATCCGATCCGAAGACGACCTCGTCGCCCGCATCGTTGCAGCTGTCGGGATTATTCGGGACAATGAGGGCGTTTTCTAACGTGTCCGACAATCGCTGGTGAGGCGATGCGAACTGTGCGTCGAACATGGGGGTCGTACCATCGAGCCTTTCCTACAAATGTGTTTGTGATACATGTTTCTACAATAAACCCTATGGAATGCCACAGCTTTTGTTGTCAAATGCAATGCGATACCTGATACCACCTAAATGTGATGCACTGTAACAGCATTTCTCTACGCTGCTGCACCAAATGTTTCAAAGTTCAAAAGCTCGCAAAGTACAAAACAACAGAGGTACAGTTCCAGGTTCGTAGGCAATACGAATGTCTTTACGTCCTGCGTGGAATCACACACCGACTGCTGCCACAAACAAACAGTTGTGTAAGTTTATTAATGTATGGTACGTGTTGTTTGCAGCAAGTGTTAACATTGTCCACCACCGTCGGTTATGCAGTGGCCATACATGCATGTTGGTAGTATTGCCTGCACACTAGGCGCTGTATCGCTGCAGCGGAATCTAGTGTAACCTTTGCGTGTGTTTAAAACAAAAGCGGTGGGTCCTAGGCAGTTGCAACAAGGGAACCAACTTCGTTTTGTAGGTCATGCTGCTCAATAAACCAGCATCAAACGTTCATAATTCCCAACGGTAACAACGTTTCCGGCAATAAGAGTGTGGCCACCCCTGTTAAATTAATACCAGGGAGTGTTATTCATGTGCGTTTGCCCTTAGGTTGAACATTCCGATAACATAAAACAATGTTTCACGAATTGTACTTTCATCTCATCTGGTTCCCGATATTTCCCAAAAATACTTTCCAAAATCACAATTTTCGGGCACTTCTTCGCACTTGATAGTTTAGATGTAAAGTGTCCTATATATTTGCAACTTTATTTTGTATCAAGAATTACCTACGATGTTTGTCGGCCGAATTCAGCCCCAACCTGTATATAGACACACACACACTACTATTATTACAAGCACATAAAACCTACACCTGAAATAGTGTAAATTGAGATTAATTCGTGAAAAACAGTGAAAATGACCCCACTGGCAATCAGCGATAAATTATTCATCACTATCTTGGCTGAATTTCATTGAGCTAAACGCACGTTGTGGGAATTGCTTGCGATCCGGTTCATAGCGTTGAAAAATCGCGGATACATTTGGACAGCGATAACCTATATTGAAACCACTGTAATTTGGTTACGAAACGCTGAAGTAACTCCATTTTCAATGTGGTTTGGCTTCTGTACTTCGCAAAGCATTTCGAAAACGTGAAATATTTTCGCATGGCGAAAATTTTCTGTCTGCATGCCGTTGGGATAGCCACATTATACTTAACAAAGGCCGCCTGTGATTAGTTGAAGAAGAAAAATGTCTATAGCGATCAGCATGCTCTTTGCATGTTTTAAGTGGAGTTTTGACACCAAAATAAATTTCGCAAAAATTTTTAAAAATTATAAATTTTGTTTATTTTGCTAATATAAATAACAAATAATTTTCACGTAAAAGGTTGTGTACAAGCAAGTTCGACGTCGTGTCTACAGACGCTATCTCCCAGTTTGGTTGACTTATTACCGATTCACTCTTTGAAAACAGCTATCTGACTTTCGGTAAATATTATTCCACAGACTAATATCTCTAACTGGTGTTTAAATTCTAAGTAACTTCGAGTGCATTGCGTCTTAAATAAATTCATCATTAGGCTTACTTGAAAACTCTGGGTTTTGGGTAGACAGCCATAAAACCATTTTTTCGTCCATTCTGACGTTTTTGATGTATGCAAATATAAATTTATGATTTTAATAATTTGCTTAAATAATTGGTTTTGTTGGCAGTGTATTGACAAGTCAGTCAATCCAGTTGGAAAACAGGGCCGTGGGATTTTTACTTTTGTTTGGGGCACATACAGTTCGACATCGTCCATTTAATATTTTTTGTGGAAAAAATATTAACGTATACCATTACTGTAAATCAATATTTGTGTATAAATTCTGAATAGCAAAAACACTGAGGCGGAAAATTCAAGTAAAATCCGTCAATGTATTGAAGATAAACTGTGGTTAAGGAATGGAGAGTTCGACGTATGTATACTAACAATGCGTATAGGTATTAGATCGTTTACACACTTAAGAAGCGCTCTAAAATTTGTCTTAAAAACAACGTGTTAAGTTAAAAAATTATTCTGTTCCTAACTAAACCCTTGTACGGTCTTGAAAAACAACTTCAGACCTTTAGGCCGTACATAGTTTTCAGCTTAGGCTTATCCATATTTAAAGATACCATCTCAATTGTAGTTTTAGTTATTTCAGGCACATGCAAAATGTAATTTTAGGCGTTGCAACTAAAACAATTTTTCGTTAGGAACTTTTACTATTATCAGTATAATGCTGCCATGAGCCGGACCAATAAAAAACATGCATAGGCTGTTCACAGTAAAATGAGCACTTTTGAAAGCCCTGCTTGATATCTACGTGTATGCACTTTGTGTATTCTTCCGCCGTATGAAAAATTGACATTGTCATGGTCCTCATCACGTAATTCATGCGCCGGTTACATAAAACGTTAAAATTGTTAGGTAAGTAAATATTATACACATCTGCTCATATTTACACTTCGATGCATTGAAAAAGTAGAAAGCGAAATAAATAATTTCAGTTATCACAAATGATTACCTTACACCTTTTATTCGACGTTAAGATATGGTACTTTTTTCGATCCATTGTTACCAACTTTACTGGGCAAATGTCACTCAGTGCGTCCGTTAAAATATATGCATTCAGGGGCTGTTACTTTTTCCTAGGGTTCATTTCAAAAGTGCTCACTTTATCGTGAACAGCTTTTATATGTGTTTTATATTATTTACAGCAGAAATTTATGCGGCTACGGAATAAAGTCTCAACAACGAATGACGTTTTTTTTGCCACGAGAGGTCTTCCCTTTTTGGATACCGCTTTCTACTGCGAAAAACGTGCATCACGAAGTTCACTTGATGTTCAACTACCATGTTTGAAAGGGTTCATCTGATAACACCATAGATGTCACAAAAGTATATTTTAGTTTCACATACGTCATTGGACCTCCGGTCGTGAAACACGGCCTGCAGTAGTCTGAAACAACAGTACACATCCAACAACCGGAGCGGCTTAACTCCGTAAGGGCCAGACAAACATGAGAATGAGCTCTGACTGTGGCATCAACCAATCAAAAAATGACATCTGTTAGCGTAAATAGAGTATTGTGAAGCATGGTGCTGCTCTGTAGCGCGAAAGGAGAGGTTCGCTTGTATTTAAATTGCATACGTATGTAGGCTTATATACATAAGTTTTTTTTATACAAGTGCATATACCAAACAATTTCTTATCGCCCCACGAATTTTGTCACAGCTAAAATTATACGAAATTAACGATGCCATTAAAAACTTATGTTTAAGCTTACCTCCACAACAGAAGGGAAAACATCGACCTGGAGAACAAAGGAAAATATAACCGGTATGCCAAAGTAAGGTAAAAAGTGCTAAGGGTGTAGGTCGCCTATGTAGGCCACCGATCGGTGTGCAGAGCTCCAGCAGAAAACGTTTTATTAAAAAACCGTCCAACGTGTCTGAGTGAGGTCTGCTTACGAATAGCATTTAAGAAACGTTACGCGTCTGTATACGTTTTCCAGTTCCTCCATTTCTGTCTAAAGCATGGTTTTTTGATAGTGAAAATGGCTCAAACGGGTGTTTTCGCGGTCATTTTTAGGTATGAATATTCCGGTATAAACCATTAAAATAGGAATAGGGACGTGGATCAAACCTTTATTTTTATTATTACGTCATAAAATGTTAAAGACTCCGCTGAAAGTCTCATAGAGGCGCGTTATCAACGGCAAGACTGCACTGCACGTCCAGTTCAGTGCTTAGCGTGTAGAGACGACGAGGGAGTTGATGCGCATGTCTCGGTCGCCCCTAGCGGTCCCACACTTTTAGGCCTTAGGCGTGCAAAATTCATTCAACCAGGCGGCCACCTTAAGGTCATTCGGAGTCCGAAATGTTTATGCAATATTTGAATAGTGCTCGCAACGCGATGAGGTTTGTTGGATTTTTATTGGTTCGGCCATTTTTTATTGTCTGCTACATGGACTCCTGCGGCGTAGGTTTGTGTTGCGTGGCGATGCGAAGTCCCCGTCCCCGTTTTCATGTTGCATACATAATATTTCGTGAAATGTTTATTTTGGTTAGGATCACACTATGGATTCCGGGAAATTTAAAGAACTACTCAAGAGTTGTCGATATATATACTTATTCGCCATTAATTTAATGTATTTTAAACACTTTAAACTTGAAAAATTGAGAATTGAGCCAAATCAGTGAAAACAGTGAAAATTGAGCAACTGATAATCGGTGCCAGATAACTATTTAATAAAGTGGCTGAATTTTACTCATTAATTTGTGATTCCCCACTGAATGACAAGCATTCCTCCACTTCTATAAATCACTTGTTCGCCGTTAATTTGCTTGATTCGCCGGTCAGCAGTAGCTTATCAACTGGCATTTAGTGAACGTTATTTCACTGATTGATATCACTGACTCGCACTAAGAGTGAATGTTACTTTAATGGACTGTTCATGCTACTCGTGTTACGTTCGTTATATCATGTGAGCATTTTAAAATTATGCTAATTTTCGCGCTTTTCATTGCATATGTCTGGAGGCTTATTTGCGCAGTTTCAGTTGAACTCCATGTTTGCCAGTAAATTGCATTTACATTGATTTCATGCTTCATTCATAATTACCCGTTATAGCCGTTACTCTCGGTTTCCTTTATCCCCTGTGTGACCAGAACAAATTTGGTAACACATCGGTGGTGGGATATCAGTGCATCTTTTGTTTCAGGGTTTTTTCATGGTCTCAGAAAATGACTAGAATGTACTCTGTCTCATCAATATATATATGAATCTGTGATTATAATCAATGGAATTATTTTACTGAATCTTTAGTTAATGAGCTGTTATATACAGGCAAGCACAATTCACTATAGTCAATAGAAATCACTGTTTAATCATTGAATACCAACGACTAGAATGATCAACAAAATTTTGCACTAAGAAAAATAATTGCTTCAGTATACAAAATATATTTTTTTTATGTAGCGTTCGTTTCAGGTAAACGATATTTTGCTGGTAAAACCAAGCCTCAGTTCCTCCAAATGAATGACATTTGTTCACAAAATCAAATAATTTATTTAAAACAACTTTGTTTGTACCAAACAAACATTTTGTTGTTTAAGTATATTAAAGAAATATTTCGGGCAAGGGAACAAAGTTAATTTGTCAACAAAATTACATGTTTCCTCTGAGATAACAGCCAATAGAATATTGGTTTGTATAGGGACAAAAATATAATTAGCTGCCCCAACAAAAAATTTTGTTGAGTAAACAAGACTCGAGAAGCAACAAAATTAATTTTGTTAATCTAACAAAATACACGCTAGAATTGAATTAACAGAACTTCTGTGTTCGGCCAAAATAAATGGAAATGTCAGCAAAATATTTGGTTGAATCATGAGCTATTTATTTGGCCACACATTTAATTGCCTTTGTTCGGAAACACAGCTCGGAGTAGGTTTGTATTTTTTGTCACATTTAGGATAGTAAATGTTTGTTAGTACATTTATTGATGCTTAGTAATGGTATAAGCATCCTTATGTAACAAGTTGAACAGGAGACTGAAAAGTAAAGCTGGAAAACTTAAAATTTTCGTTTTCGCACGTTGCTCAGTATTTGAAATGTATGCAATTACAAACATTTAGCTGGGGTTACTAAGACGTCTCAATATGCTGCATTTGCTCTGGGTTCGAATTTCCATCCACCTTAACATTTTTTTGTATTGTACAAAACTGTTTAATATAAGTAGAGCATAACAAATCTTTAGTTGCACCAACCAAACCTTGTTTGGGCATCCATAAATAACTACAAAATAATTTGGTTTCAACAACAAAATATATAATTGCCCCTTTACAAACAGTTAATTTGGTTGCGCCAAACAAACTTTGTTTGATTCAACAAAACCTTTTTCTCAGTGTTTACTGTTTCAGTTTGAGTAGTTTCGGCAGATATGCAGTAAAATGCGCTTATTTAACGCAGTTTTAACTGTTTCAATTTTAGAGTGAACGAACCATGCATATTACCTGACACGAGTACAGTTAAACATGGCAAAAAAATTGTTTATAACATATTCCGCTAATTATATCTTTATCAAAAAAATGTTCACATACAATTAGGTTTGGGAAAGGAGATGCTACTAAAACGGAAGTTTTTCTACATACAATGCATACTACCATAGGTCATTTGTAACAACATAGAAGACACCTGAAGCACTGAGATCCTGAATTCTTGACTCAATCTTCCCACTAACGAAGAGAAGATTGACTAATATGGATGCTTTCATTTTATACGAAGAGTATGATTTTCTAGCATTCAGTATGCAGAAACATTTCGCTTCAAAAAATTTCAAATATAATAGTTTCAGTTCTCGTAGGAAATTTCAAGTAACAATGAATGGAATATGTCTTAATGTTTTAAGCCGTAAATTATTTATGTGTTACAAATGTGAGAATTATGTAAATGGTGTATAGGTTTGATAATCACTTATTCAGTTTGGAATAATTTTCTGTTGACATATTTCAAAATTTGTTATTGTAAATAATAGGAAACTCTTCAAGGGCACTGCATTGAACCTTCCTACATACTTTCCATCAAAAAAATAATTGGGTCACCGCTGAAAGTCCCATAGGTACACACTGCATGACGAGAACACTGCGCGCCAGTTGATAGCCTTGCGCTTAGCGGCGATGGCGCACTTGATACGCGTGGCAGAGTCGCCCTTATCGCTCCCGCGCTTCTCGGGCCCCAAACGCGGAGAAAAGCGCTTGAGCAACTTTCCGCGTTTGAGGGCGCGAAGCACAGGAGCGATAAGGGCGACACTGCCACTCGAGTCAAGTGCGCTATCGCCGCTACGCGCGACGCTCTGAACCGGGGTGCGGTGTTCTCGTCATGCAGCATGGGCCTATAATGGTATTGGTGGAAAGCGTGTGGCGAAGTGCAATGCAGGCTCGCATCGCAGAGTTGCTCGCGTACGGCTGTTTCAAGATACCACGGTATGAAAGAGCTGTTTTTTTTAACTATGCTGGAAGGCTCCACAATAATATTTACAGCATGCATGATTTCTTCAAGTACCATTCCTTCCTCGTCACGAGTCAAGTTCATTCTACTCGGGTTGGGAAGTTCAATGCTTTTAGTTTGGCAGCTAACTTTTTTCGCCACTAGGTAAGCGGTAGCTTCGCTGTACCGGATATACCCATTTTCTACGTTAAAATAAATACTTGCAATAATTATCAATATCACATACTGAGGAGCCAAAATAACTGGTGCACAGGCCTAATATCGAGTAGGGCCCCCCGAGCACGCAGAAGTGCCGCAAGACGACGTGGCATGGACTCGACTAATGTCTGAAGGTATGCAGGAGGCAATTCACACCATGAATCCCGCAGGGCAGTCCATAAATCCAATCTGCGCCAGTTTGAGAAAGGGTTGCACGTCTGTCACGTTTAATGATTCTCGTCAGTCGTCGTTTGTCCCGTTCTTTCACGATCTTTTTCCGGCCGCAGCGATGTCGAAGATGTGATGTTTTGCCGGATTCCCGATATTCACGGTACACTCGTGAAATGGTCGTACGCGAACATCCAAATGTTATCTCTACCTCAGAGATGCTATGTCCCATCTCTCGTGCGCCGACTATAATACCATGTTCAAACTCACTTAAATATTGATAACCTGCCATTGTAGCAGCAGTAACCGATTTAGCTGCGGACCGCATCGCGTTACTCTGATTGGTTCCATTCCTCTCTTATTTGCATACGCATGCCTATTCCAGTATTTTTGGCTCTTCAGTGTATAAAATAACTCAGTAACAAAAATCTTTCTTTGTTATTATCCGCGTAGCTTGAAATTATAATGATATGTGACCTCTTTGGAACACTGCGTACCTAGCGGCGGAAATTTTGCCTGCGCCAAACTCTTTCACAAGAAAACTGGTTTTTGTTCCCAACCTGAGTAGAACTAACCTTATCTCGGGTATGTTTTATTTCTGTAAGTAAACATGTTGGAGACACGATTAATGGTTCCCTAAGAAAAATCGTTTTTCAAATAAGTTACAGTGCAGTTCTAGGCAGGTGACCGCCTTAACATGTTCATTCACCGTCGCCACGATCGTGAACACGTTTCACATGAAATATATTTGTGACCGGTAGTTATTATAATTGATAATTAATTCAGTAAGAATGCAAGCAGTGCTATAAGACGGAATTAACATAAATATGGCAAGAATCTGCACACCATACTGTGTTCCATCAGTAACCGATCAAATTAATACGTGAATTAACTGCTCATCATTCCCTTAAAAATGGAAGATTGCAAAAATTATCTTCATAGCGAAAATCAAACACCCAACTGAATAAAAAGACGTTGGCTATATCTTTAGATTACCTGAATTCTCGAAATTCCTTGAAAAAGTATTCCACGTACAGTTAGCAGATTACCTAAATGTGAATGATTTGCAATATGATAAATAATTATTAAAATTACGACTCAAGTAGTGGTTAGATAGGGCTACGGGGAATTCCGCCCATATTACAGTACAAACACTACTCTTCTGGAGATAACGGTGATTATATACACAGCATTGATTAATCACAATTAACTTCGATAACGTATTAGACTTTTCGAAAGTTTTTGACACCATAAATCACAAAAGGTTGTCAGAAAAATTATCCAGTATCGGCTTATCTATGTCTGCCTTAAAGTGGTTCAGAAACAATTTAAATAATCTTTCCCAGTTTGTAGAAGTATATACGTGTGAAGCAATAAAGAGCTAGGCTACTAAAATGATTGCGTCTGGGGTACTCAATGATCTATCTTATGACTGATTTTATTTTCTATGTACAAACGGGATATTCCACTTTGCTTAAAGGTATCTCAAATGTCACCAATGTGCAGATGACATGCAACGGTATATTACGGGTTCTCCAGATGAATTATTACAGACAAGGGAAAAAATAAACGAGGATCTAGAGAGAATTTACAAGTGGTGTAGCGAAAACAGCCTTAAACTGGACCCATACAAAAGCTCCCACATGAAAATTGGAACCGGGCATGTCATTTAAACATTACAAGTTTGAGTAATCAAAATAAATAATGATGTAATTCCAGATGTCACAACGGCTAAGAGCTTAGGTATACAACTCGTTTCAAATCTAAACTGGACTAAATATATTTCAGGGTTGGTGCAAACAAGCTGATATCGGCTAAAGTACCTCCAAAAATTTTAAAACATTCTACCGACAAAATCAAAACTTAAGGTTAGTAACTCGTTAGTTACATCTCCCTTCAATTATTGCTCTGGTATATTTATAGGAATCGAGAAATCTCTCGAGTACAGAATTCAGAAACAACAGCACGCATGCCAACGTTATGCCTACAATTTGAAAAAAAGACAGCAGGTAACAGAATACTTGCAACTCTCTGGCTGGTTGGCCATTGAAAACAGAAGACTGCTCCAACTTGCCAGACAGGTTGGTAAAATTGTTCAGCACGAGCAACCGATATACCTCTTTGAGAAGTTAATAGAGCTAACACCTAAACATGGACATTTCACTCGTCACAAAACCTAATTAACGGTCCCCATACCCAATCGTTCTTATTTTAAAAATTCATTGACGTACTTAGTGAGCAAAGTGTGGAATGATTGGCCGCCAGAAATAAAACCCCGCCGTAAGATATTCAAGTCCGCTGTAAGGCCATCGACCTTTAATCTACGCAAGTTTGTAATTTGCATTGAAAAACATTAAAACCCAAATTTTAAAAGAGTTGCATAATTTGAAAATAATTATGTCATAATCGTAGATTAACCCCATTTGTTTAAAAAAAAAGGTCAAGAATTTTATGTAATTTTTTTTCCAGTGCTGTTGTTATTTTTGTTTTTATGTTACACATATTAATATAAATATTAGATTAATTACATTAGTTTCTAGTAGTTTATTTGAAAATGTTATATTATACCGGCCTATGGCTGAACTTAAGTGAAAAAAATATATACAAATTAATAAATAAATACTGTACACAGCAAGGCACCAGTGTCCATTATTCCTTGTGACCAATTTGATTTGTGGAATTTTCTACAACTCTCTGGCATGAGTGGCTAGGCGCGTTCTACAACGGATACGTGAGAAAACTGGGCAACTCCCAACNTTTTCTACAACTCTCTGGCATGAGTGGCTAGGCGCGTTCTACAACGGATACGTGAGAAAACTGGGCAACTCCCAACCCCTCCGTGTCCGTGAATCCGTGTAGCCAATAGGAATCGAGTATTTGGTTCGTTGATATTTGCATTCGTGGCAAATAAGGGCTTGGATTTTCCGTGGCTATTATCATTGTTTTATCATCGTATTATCATTATAATTTAATAAACACGTGCACATGGTTTTCAACTAGTATTTACGCCGTGTTAAAGACTGAAAAAAACATAGAAAATGAGATGTGTACATTATAAAACCTATATCAATAATTTTCAACAGCAAAGTATTTTTTTATTCGTGAGTTGCAGGACTGTATGTTTCTTCGTTTTGTAGAATAGTTAAAAAAATTCATCCGGATTCGTCCGCTTGTTCCGTGTGCTTGTTCCGGGTCAATTTTCTTATGAATCCGTGCATTGTAAACCGGGCCTTAATGCCGATATCATCGAGCCCACAGTACGTTGTTCACTGATTGCAAGGCGAGTGCGGGGCATACCANTTTCTACAACTCTCTGGCATGAGTGGCTAGGCGCGTTCTACAACGGATACGTGAGAAAACTGGGCAACTCCCAACTCCTCCGTGTCAGTGAATCCGTGTAGCCAATAGGAATCGAGTATTTGGTTGGTTGATATTTGCATTCGTGGCAAATAAGGGCTTGGATTTTCCGTGGCTATTATCATTGTTTTATCGTCGTATTATCATTATAATTTAATAAACACGTGCACATGGTTTTCAACTAGTATTTACGCCGTGTTATNGATTTTCCGTGGCTATTATCATTGTTTTATCGTCGTATTATCATTATAATTTAATAAACACGTGCACATGGTTTTCAACTAGTATTTACGCCGTGTTATAGACTGTAAAAAACATAGAAAATTAGATGTGTACATTATAAAACCTATATCAATAATTTTCAACAGCAAAGTATTTTTTTATTCGTGAGTTGCAGGACTGTATGTTTCTTCGTTTTGTAGAATAGTTAAAAAATTCATCCCGAATCGTCCGCTTTTTCCGTGTGCTTGTTCCGGGTCAATTTTCTTATGAATCCGTGCATTGTAGACCGGGCCTTAATGCCGATATCATCGAGCCCACAGTACGTTGTTCACTGATTGCAAGGCGAGTGCGGGGCATACCANACCGGGCCTTAATGCCGATATCATCGAGCCCACAGTACGTTGTTCACTGATTGCAAGGCGAGTGCGGGGCATACCAAGAAATTGCGTGATTGCAACACTTGGAACACAGAAATTAAGGCGCCTGTTTTGCGTTGCAGTGTTTGAAATACGTGTTTTGTTACTAAACCACTAAACGTGTCCCCATTAAACAAATTCACGAAAAGAAAACACACTTCATGCGAGGTACGTGTGATACTCAAAATACATCATTCTCATTATAAATGCTATTTCCGAGCCCTCCGCCATAGCTAAAAACGGCTTTTTTAAGGTGCTGGTTCTCATGATATACTGGTCAGAAACGTGCGAAACTATTATAGGTACCAGCACACTGACCCATGCTGCAGGCTTTCCACGGACTAAATAATAGGGTCACCGCTGAAAGTCCCGTGGCTGCACGCAGCACGACAGAATAACTGCACGCCAGTTCAGCGCCTTGCGCGTAGGAGCGATCGGGCACAAGGCGCGCGTGTCATTGTCACCCTTAATGCGTGACCGAGCGGGCTGAGCTGGCGTCGGCCGGAAGGACGACGTCGACGAAGCGCGTCCTATATCGCACATCGCGTTACGGCAGCGGGGCGGGCTATCAGGTAGACGAGATGCTCCGCCGGCCGGCAAGATACGCGACGCGAGTCGTGAGAACGGGAACGCAGCGGACGGCGTCGGACCACAAGGTCACGGCGTGCTGATGGCGGGGAAACCAGACGCGCATGCGCACAGCGCGTCCGCCCCTGACTCCTGTGCGTGGCGCAGCAGCTTCGCCGGAAGTCTGAGCCAGCGGCGATCACGTGGCCGCGCGTGACATGCCGGCAGCAGGATCTCTTCCTTCCCCCTCCCCATCCTTCTAGAAACTTCTACCTTTCCCTCGCTTATCGCCCCACTTGCCCAGTGTTCCCTAGCGATGGGTCAAGTCGAACTATTCTCGAAATCGATTTTTATTCGAGTAGNATCGCCCCACTTGCCCAGTGTTCCCTAGCGATGGGTCAAGTCGAACTATTCTCGAAATCGATTTTTATTCGAGTAGTCTCTTTGAAATCGAGTAAGTCATCCGGACTCCGAAATATTAGGGTTTTCTTCTCCGTTCGCGCTTTTAAATACGGGCAAATCGCATAACAAATTTTCCAGAAATATTCTTTATAATATTTTAATAACGTGAATATACTATTTTTACTTTAGCCTGTTAAACTAATTTGCACATAGGAAATGTTTCTAAAATCAGGCAATTGTCAATAATACATCCATCTTCATAATAATGCTTATAATCCAAGCTTCACATAAAAAACGTTTTTTAAGAAGTATGTTTACAATAAGCTACNCATCTTCATAATAATGCTTATAATCCAAGCTTCACATAAAAAACGTTTTTTAAGAAGTATGTTTACAATAAGCTACACGTACCATAACCTAATCATAAACATTATATCCAAATTGCAGCCATGTATACTACTTAAGTGCTTATAGCCCAAGTTTCTCTTTAAAAACAAGTTTATAGAAGTATGCCATAACATAATAATGNTATACTACTTAAGTGCTTATAGCCCAAGTTTCTCTTTAAAAACAAGTTTATAGAAGTATGCCATAACATAATAATGTGTGTAGAAGTTTTTCTCTGGCAAGATGATGTGAGCAATTGCTCTTTAGTTTTGAGGCAAAGCCGAGAGCGAGTAAGAACTCATAGTGTTTTAAGACACACAAAGCGTAAGTTAACTCTGAGAGTAACATTTTGGATCATCGTCCGAGTGGGCAAAACAATTAAGTGGTCTGTGGATAATATAGTGGATTTTTTTTAACCGTAGCAATTTTCAGGAAAGAAAAATGCATATTACGATAGTAGATGGAGTGTTTAAAAATGTAATAAAAATTAGCATTCGGTAAAACTGTAAATATTCATATCGTACATTTCTAACTGCTGTTCATGCAAGGTCCATTCGCGGTTTCTTCACACTTTTTGAATCACACCTTTGAAAAATCACCCCATATACAATGTGTCTGTTTGTTTTGTTTATATGTCGTGTATCACAAACATTTTATACTTTTGTTAACATTAAAGTATCTTATTTTGGTTAAATTTAACTTTTACTTTTAAATTGCATATCTGAAAACGTGGTGAGCAATATCATAACCTCTTTTACGGTGAAAATGGGGGTTATTTTTAGATAAAACTTTGTGACCCTGCGGTGTGAGCGATTTTTAAGACATCTCATCAATCAGCACGTCGGAATCAACAAAAAACGTCTTCTTGGAACACTCTCTTAGGTGAGCAGTTTTCGAGAAATCCATGCGTAACTCTCAAAACAAAATGCNAAAAACGTCTTCTTGGAACACTCTCTTAGGTGAGCAGTTTTCGAGAAATCCATGCGTAACTCT
Organism: Clitarchus hookeri; assembly: GCA_002778355.1. Classification (NCBI taxonomy): domain Eukaryota; kingdom Metazoa; phylum Arthropoda; class Insecta; order Phasmatodea; family Phasmatidae; genus Clitarchus; species Clitarchus hookeri. The sequence continues at coordinate 1,609,209 of NQII01000012.1, forward strand.
CAAAACAAAATGGGTGTTGCCTGACAGGTAGGCAACACATAATCTCGAAACTACATTTTAAAATAGGATTTTATCTGGGCGCACAGCCTCCTTAAAAATGACTTTAGGGGCGAGAAATGTACATACGTTTTCGTCTTATATTTTCGGAGTTCGTCGGTGTTGTTCAAAAAGACCTGGTAGATGGGTACAGATATGCGAGTCAGCAGTATAAAAATGTAACCTTTACTGTAGTAATTTGGCTGTCGCCGCAGGTACTATGTTAACAGAAATAATTAGACAAAACTAACTTTTTTTTTCTTCAATTTTTCGTGCAGTTTATTATACGCTACACATTGGTGTATCACTAACACATTATCCTAGATATGTAAACGCATTCATTTATGCACGTGTATCGGTAAATACATTTCTCGGAGGAAAAACGTAAATGAGAAAGCGAATGAAAGTGATGGAGATCAGGGCGGCACTACCTGGAGCTTTGCGCCGACAAGCGCGGGAGAGGTAAGGGTGAAAATGCCACGCGCATCAAGAGCGACATCGCCGCTAAGCGCAAGGTTCTGAGTTCTGAATTGGCGTCTCTTGGATCTGTCTTCCAGCAAATTATATCACGTGGATCCATTTCGACCAAAACTCGTAAACGTCGGGTTACCAGCATTATGGCGCTTACGGAAAAAAAAAACACTACTCTAAAAGTCATTTTCCTGCTTTAGCTGCTATACCTTGCAGACCTAATCTGTACGTAGAGGTCAAAATAATATAACTCTTCTCCACTGACTACGTTGTGACCCCATGAATCATCGTCCTTATCCACATCATAGTTCACACTTAAAATATTATGATGCACTTTACGTTGATAGTAAGACCTTCTGGTGCGAGATTGCCTTCGTGGCATGTTCTCGTCGTTCTGCGAGTACCTGTGTACTTTCACCGGTGACGTAATCGCTATATTGGTGGAAAGTCTCTGGACGCAGCGCTTTCAAGAAGCCATTCTTAACTATTTTGGAGTGCTCTGAATCTGGACNTCTTCAATTTTTCGTGCAGTTTATTATACGCTACACATTGGTGTATCACTAACACATTATCCTAGATATGTAAACACATTCATTTATGCACGTGTATCGGTAAATACATTTCTCGGAGGGAAAACGTAAATGAGAAAGCGAATGAAAGTGATGGAGATCAGGGCGGCACTACCTGGAGCTTTGCGCCGACAAGCGCGGGAGAGGTAAGGGTGGAAATGCCACGCGCATCAAGAACGACATCGCCGCTAAGCGCAAGGTTCTGAGTTCTGAATTGGCGTCTCTTGGATCTGTCTTCCAGCAAATTATATCACGTGGATCCATTTCGACCAAAACTCGTAAACGTCGGGTTACCAGCATTATGGCGCTTACGGAAAAAAAAAACACTACTCTAAAAGTCATTTTCCTGCTTTAGCTGCTATACCTTGCAGACCTAATCTGTACGTAGAGGTCAAAATAATATAACTCTTCTCCACTGACTACGTTGTGACCCCATGAATCATCGTCCTTATCCACATCATAGTTCACACTTAAAATATTACGATGCACTTTACGTTGATAGTAAGACCTTCTGGTGCGAGATTGCCTTCGTGGCATGCTCTCGTCGTTCTGCGAGTACCTGTGTACTTTCACCGGTGATGTAATCGCTTTATTGGTGGAAAGTCTCTGGACGCAGCGCTTTCAAGAAGCCATTCTTAACTATTTTGGAGTGCTCTGAATCTGGACNTATTGGTGGAAAGTCTCTGGACGCAGCGCTTTCAAGAAGCCATTCTTAACTATTTTGGAGTGCTCTGAATCTGGACTTTGTGATGTTCGTGTCGCCATGAAAGCACTCGACAGCCCTCGTCTGAAATGTGTTCTTTTCGTAGACAAGCGCATTGGATTCCCGTTTAGTTTCGTGGGGAAACGCGTATTTTGAACACACCTTGACCCAGTTCAAGCGCCAGGAAAGCGGGAACTCCAACCGCACACGCCAGCAAGCAAAATGGCGTCGCCGGCCGTCAATATGGCGGACGTCGTCCACCAATCAGCGCCCGGAGGAAACTTTGCCAGACTGCAACCCGGCCAATGGGGAATATTCAATTGCGTGTAACAGTATATCAGACCTAATGCTGGCTTACACAGCTTTGCACGGCCAATGAGGGACAGTGTACGAAATTGCTATTCAATTACTTTCCCCACCGGACCACTTACGAGTTAAGCCAATTCTTGCCAGGGCACACTCACTCATTACAATATTACAAAGTTGTGGCTCAGTTAGCCGCTTTACTTCCGTTAAGATGCGTAAAACGCAATGGCATTTTTAGGCTAATGATAGTTACCGTTGGCGATAAATTAAGAAACTGTGCATTCAAAAGTATTCATTTTAACAAAAAAATTCTGATAAAATATTTGGTTAGTATGTTAGTCTTACGAGACAAGCGGTCTGCATGTGGGCCGCGGACCACTNAAAAATTCTGATAAAATATTTGGTTAGTATGTTAGTCTTACGAGACAAGCGGTCTGCATGTGGGCCGCGGACCACTAGTTGAGAACCCTGGTGTATACCAATGAGTGTATTAGAATGAAGAGATTTGGGCGGTTCTTTACATCGAGGAGAGCCAATGACGGTGAGGTGAGGTGAGTAACGAGCGGCGCCGTAATGCAAGGGTGGGGGAAACGGGATGCCCCCGAGAAAATCCGCTGACCAGCGGCATCGTCCGGCATGATTTCCACATGCGAAAATCCTGAAGTGTCCCCACCGGGAATCGAACCAGGCTCGCGTAGGTGGGAAGATAGTAGTCTGACTACTACAACACCGCTGTCCCCTGTGCGTCAACGAGAAAGGAACCGCTGCTCACCGAGAGAAATTTTTGGCCCAACCAACAACAGTTTTTTTTGTATATGGGCAAACATTATATTTGGTAACCCCAACAAAATATTTTGATGAGTAACCAAATCTTGAAAAGCAACAAAGTGCTCACTTGATTAAACAACAACAATGTGATAAGCCAAAATAAAATTAGCCTGTCAACAAACTATTCTGTTGATTCAACTGAATGTAATTGCTTGGCCCCTATTTTGAATGTTTTCGTTCGAGAATACAACTTGAGAGTTTGTTTGAAAATTTTTGTGACAGGACAGTTAGTGTATTTATTGATAATAATTGTATGAAATCCCCAAACAATAACTTTATAACAGGATACTAAAATGAAAAGATGTAAAACTTGAAATATCTAGTTACGTATGTTGTCCTGTATTTAAATGTTGTGCACTTAAAACATTCCAACTTCTTCAATAGTCACATAGGTGCCACGGTGGCTCAGCGGTTAGCCTGCTCGCCTCCCACCAAGGTCACTGGATTTTCGCATGTGGGAATCATGCCGGACGATTCTGTTGGTCGGCGGGTTTTCTCGGGGATGTCCCATTTCCCCTGCCATTTCATTCCGGCGCCACTCCATACTCACCTCAATCACCCTCGCCTTCTCTCGAGACCTCGCTGTTAAGAGCCGCTCAAATCTCTTCACTCATTTAGCAGTCGCTTTATCCGGCATTGCTACGGCGTAGCGTGTGGTTGCAAATGGTCCTGGTTCGAAACTTTGTCGTGTTATCACTGATTTTACAATAACCGAAAGCGTCAGATGCACGTAGAGTCAAACTAATATGACAGTTTTCAACAATCAAGTACGAAAATAAAATTATTTGGTTTCAACAACGATTGCGCCAAAACAAACTTCGTTTTGTCTCGGTGCGGCATTCCGCTTCTGGATACTTGGCACTCAGCGTTAAAAATTTTTGCATTAGAACTATTTCTTTCTAGGCTTTACCAATCCACCTATTTTCTACATGATTTATTAATATTAATTATAAATTAAATATTATAATATATAGAGAAAGTAAAAGTAAATGTTCAATTAAAAAAAAAGTGATTTTATGTTAACACAAGTATAAAAAGCTGTCATACACGACATATACAACAAAATTCGTCATATATGGGATGATTTATAAAATTGATGATTCAAAAGTGTAAAGAAACCGATAATAAACAATAGCGTGTGAACAACATCTTCATGAGTTCGGCATGTTGTACAATCAGGTGTAGTTCTCCATTGGAAATCACTTAAGTAGACAAGAAAACTGGTGAAACTGCGTGGCGATTCCTTTGATGTGAGCGCACCCGTTCTCTGGTTGGCCGCGCGATCATCCGGAAACTGGCATTCAATCTGATTGGCTAATGCATATTGCGAGATTTTCCCATATTGGTTGCACTGCCGGTAGGCAATTAGATCACCAGGCGCTGATTGTTGAACGGCAATCCGACATGTTGCCAGTTAGTAACGCCATTTTGTTGTCGTGATGTTAAGAGCTGCCGCTAGTAGCATCAAGCACAAGATTTGTTTTCCATTGGCTGCGAAACGTGATCAGGGGCCGCGGTGGGGTAGTGGTTAGACTAACATCCTCCCGCCTAGGCGAACCGGGTTCTATAAACACAGTGTATATATTTCACCGGAGTCGAAAGTTAATGTATCAGGCTACTATAACATAGATATATTTATTGACTATTATTCCAAATGACAGCTCTTCAAAAAGTGCTCACTTTACCGTGAAACAGCCAAATACGTAATACATGGGGTGATATTTCAAAGTTTTGATTGAAAAAAGTGTTGGAGATGCCGCGAGTTGACTGTAGAGGAGTGAGCTGGGGTAGACGGAAAGGGACGCGTCAAGGTCAACGCGAAACGACAGAAAGACAACTCGGCACTGCGGAGTGGAATTCGCCTAGCGTCGCGCGATCCGCCCGCGAATAATCTGCGAAGCACTGCCTTGCATTTCCGGCCAGGGGCGTCCAACACAACCTTGGCCTCCGTTCTGCAACTTCGCCGATTATTATTGTTACTACTTCACCACTGAGGAGAAACGATTGTTTTTAACAACTCCTTCATGTATCGACCCATTTCCAGTCCCAGAGTATAATCCATTCACGGTTACTCACAACTTTTCCGAAGCCCTTCGTAAGTCCTACTTCCAAGAATATCCCTCCGCTCTACGCAAACAAAGTTTATAACAGTCTAGAAGACTGTATAAAAATTACACCAAAGGGACAACGCGCCGCATTCGTGCGCACCCTGTGTAATAATATTTTGCATCAAATCTGTTACTTACTAGTAGGGCCAGTGACTTTTCGCGTAAAAATCGGAGCACACAGTAGACTTCAATACTATATACACACCTCAGCTGTTGTTATACCTCCATTAGCTGCTGGTGCCGTGTCTGTATTTGACCAAGTCCGCCAGGATTAAGTAGCTCCGACAATGAACCTTCGTGATTCGTGCCCAAACTATTAACACGGGCCAGAACATTTTATACCCAATCATAGAACCTGGACGATCTTACAATGCTTTGAACTCTATCTTGTCTCGAAATCTTTTCGCGAAATATCACTGCCCCTACTTACTAGGCATTACAAACTCGCCAATTTTCTCACTCTTTTTAAATTCATAATAAATATAAATTAAATAAACTAATTTATAAAATAAATATAAATAAAATTTTAATAAAACCAAAGTTAAGTTACTTTAGTTAACACAAGTATAAAACGTGTCATATATGATGTCATTTCTCAAAGGTTTAATTCAAAAAATGTGAAGAAACCTTGAATAGACTATACTTGACGATTGCAAGTGACGCCAACAGCAATTAACGCGTGAATATACATCGTGAGTGAAGGGATTTGGTGGCTCGTAACCAGCGAGGTCTTGAGAGCCAACAAGGGTGAAGCGAGGTGTGTATGGAGCAGCGCCGGATTGAAGGGGCGGGGGAACGGGAGATCCCCGAGAATACCCGCCGACCAGCGGCACCGTCCGACACGATTACCACATGTGAAAATCTCAGGACGACCCCACTGGGAATCGAACCCGGATCGCCTTGGTGGGAGGTGAATAGTCTAGCCACTACATCACTGGAACCCCTTCCAGGTTTGTTATTGGCTCGGAGTTCACCTGGTCGTGTCTAATAAACTGTGTTCCAATTGCAAACATAACAGAAATACATATGCATTTGAGGTCTAACTTGTCCTAAAATGTAAAGTGACGTGTAGGATCGAGATCAATCAATATTATACGAACATTAAACTTGAGATCTTTTGCAGTCCTCTGCGTACTGGATTCTCAGCTGTTTGCTGACGGCTGCATAGAAGGTTGGCTGTTCGTGATATGNCTTTTGCAGTCCTCTGCGTACTGGATTCTCAGCTGTTTGCTGACGGCTGCATAGAAGGTTGGCTGTTCGTGATATGCTGAGCGCTTTTGAAAGCCCTGCTTAGATTCCACTTGCACACTCGCTGCGTATTCTCCCACCATATTTGTAGTGCATTCACGGTACTTCCCACTTTTCTGAAGCCCTGCTTTCGGGATANCTTTTGCAGTCCTCTGCGTACTGGATTCTCAGCTGTTTGCTGACGGCTGCATAGAAGGTTGGCTGTTCGTGATATACTGAGCGCTTTTGAAAGCCCGGCTTAGATTCCACTTGCACACGCGCTGCGTATTCTCCCACCATATTTGTAGTGCATTCACGGTACTTCCCACTTTTCTGAAGCCCTGCTTTCGGGATANCGCTGCGTATTCTCCCACCATATTTGTAGTGCATTCACGGTACTTCCCACTTTTCTGAAGCCCTGCTTTCGGGATATTCCTCCGCCTCGTGCACACAAAGCTTAGCCGAGCCTAGACTACGCACCGCATTCGTGCGCACTAAATATAATAATAGTTTCCATGGTAACTATTTGTCACCAGGCAATACCAACACACCTATTTTTTTCACTCATTTTATTCCAAATAATTATAGAAAAAATATTGTCATTTGTAGGTAAAATATAAACAAAATGTCAGTGTAACCAATAATAAGGTACTTTCATGTTAACGCAAGTATAAGACGCTTTTGATGCATGGCGTTTATAGGGAACAACCAATCACTTCGTACATGGGGTGATTTTTCAAAGGTTTGATTCTAAAAGTGTGAAGAAGCCGCGAGTATAAAATTAATGGACGTAATCACATTATTCATGCATTGGTCAAGTCAAACTGTAAAAATTTTCAGAAAGCTACTTTTTTTTTATTTACTAATCCTTACACTTAAATGCATTAAAAAAAAGCGGAAAGCGAACGAAATCACATCAGTACTCAGAAGGTTGATAGTCAATTACGTGACAAATTAATAGTAACCTCTACGCGCAAGGCACTGGGGTAGCATGCATTCTTTATCAAGGCAAGAGCACTCTTCGAGACAGTGAGTGACTACCCTGTTAATCTACGTCATAGAAATATTGCGTACTTGGCGTGCTTAGAGTTAGGGCCAGTGACTTTTCGCGTGAAAAAAAATCAGAGCACACAGTAGATTTCAATACCATATACACACCTCAGCTGTTGTTACACCTCCGTTGGCTGCTGGTGCCGTGTCCGTCTTTGACCAAGCCACTCAAGGCTAAGTAACTCCGACACTGAACCTTTGTGATTCGTGCGCAAACGGTTAACACGGGTCAGAAATTTTTTTAGCCAATCAAAGAAGCTGGACGACCCTACAGTGCCTTGGACTGTATCTTGTCTCGGAATCTTTTCGCAAAATATCACTGCNAATCAAAGAAGCTGGACGACCCTACAGTGCCTTGGACTGTATCTTGTCTCGGAATCTTTTCGCAAAATATCACTGCCCCTAGTCATAAGTCACCGCTTTGTACTATGTATTCTAGCAAATTCATTATAAGATACGAAATTACTATAATTTAAAATGAACTCTAATATAATCAAAAAGCTGGACGACCCTACTGTGCTTTGGACTGTATCGTGTCTCAAAATCTTATAGTACAGAAAATACGGTCTGCAGGAGTTTTCGCAACGGAAATTCACCGGAAAACAGCGGTGTATGGCTCTTTTAACACATGCGAAACTTCACGGTAACCTCGAAGAGAATCGAACCCAATTCTCCGTGCACTATGCTGTAATTTTTTTTTTCTTCAATACGTTTTTCCAAACTAGTTGTCGAAGATATTTTTGTAACATTACAAANACTATGCTGTAATTTTTTTTTTCTTCAATACGTTTTTCCAAACTAGTTGTCGAAGATATTTTTGTAACATTACAAATAAACTAGAGTAACTAAATTTCACAAAACCGTAGTACGGAACGTGTAAAACTAATATCGATATTTCAAAAGGAGCGATTATAGACTTCAAAATTTATTACGACAATTTAGCTGCACAAAGAGTATTGTATGTTTTGTAAACTAATGTGTTTAAAATGTACAACATTAAATGTGTATAGTTGCAAGAAAATCTTTGGTAGTTTTCAAATAATTGCTTCCAACCTGTTCACATAGTTTTACTGTATGCATTTTTTTTAAATTATGTACAAGTATTTCGTTGGAATATATTTTCCAAGTATATTATTTTAACTCTTCAAGTAAATTACAGCAATTTTTTAATAAAAAAAACCTTATTTTAAAATGTGTAAAAACTGACTTTGAATTTTAGTAAGCATGTATTGAAATCTTCAAGTTTGTTGTATGCATGGAGACGCACAAACAATTTTGTGTGTTTCATAAAATAATGCGTCGTGAAAATTACAGCAGTTCACTTCTAGTTTTACAAGTAAAAACTGTCAATAAGTTACAACATAATTAATTTTTAAACGTACAAACGTTTAAAGTAGCCTGTGTGGTGGGGATGACCTCACTACGCATAGAAAACAGTTATTGACGACCTCCGATTATGTGAACTCCACAGAATTTCAACGATAAAACGCGGCCTTACCTGTTTTGCAGAAATTATTCGTTTCCGTGTCATAATGCCAGTTTCAGAGGTATTATTGAAAATATTAGATTTAGGAATTTTTTTATTTTCTAGTTGTTTAATACATTTTTATCTAACTTGCACTGTGTGTGTTATTTCCTGTATGCAAAAATACAGGAATTTATTGATAAAATATCAATTTTCTCTGAAATTTTTAAAACTAGCAGATAACACACAATTAAAATTCAGCTCAATAATATTCAACAACTCGAAGAATGTAAATTTTATATAACAGTCCACTGTCAGTAATTACTCTGAATCCGAAATTATGACGTGAAAACGAAGGCTTACTGGAAAAGAGGTAAAGACGAGGGTTATATGTCTTTCCCCCTCCACGAGCCTTACCTTACGATCCAGGTTACTCGTTCTCGATAAAGGAAATAAGTATTAATAATTGCTATAGGCTGCTGACGGTCAAAAAAACACATTTTAAATGCCTGTTTAAGATTTGCTTGCATGCACATTGTGTATTTTTTCGACATATTTAAAATTTACATTATCTCTGGTCCTGTTACTCTATTGATGCGAATGTAAAATTATTGTAAAAACACATATTTTACAAATTTGCATATTCTCACATTAAATGCATTAAAAAATTTTACACGAAATAAATAATTTCAGCATTCACAAATGTTTTCTCAGCACTTTTAATTCAAAACGATGATATGTAATTACTAAAGACCTGAAGAATTCACGGATTCATTTTAAGACAAGCTATAATTCAAAACACGTGCGTTAATATAACTTTTAGCTATTGGTCCATAAGGTGTTTTGACACCTCCTGGAGAACGGTGTCCAATTGTCGCCTTTCACTGTGACAGTAGACAACCAATGTGCACTTGGTATCGGCATATTTCTTCATAAAACTGTAGAGCCTAGCTTGCAGGTCATTGAACTCGCGAATTTCTCAGGTCTCTAGTAATTACTTTCTCTCCGTCACTACGAACTTTACTGTGCGTATGCAAATCAGTGTGCCCGTTAAAATGTACGCGGGTAGAGAGCTGGTTTCATAAGTGCACAATTAATCATGAACAGTCTACACCAATATTCGTAATTATTCCATAAATACCCGACTGTGTCATGAAGCGTTGTCAATCGACGCGTACAGCCAGTTGTTATGGAAGCGAGAAAGTCTTAATTACTCTACAAATAAATAAATAAACATTTACACTGAAGAGCCAAAAAAAAAAAACTTGTACACCTGCCTAATNGCAGAAGTGCCGCAAGACGACGTGGCATGGACTCGACTAATGTCTGAAGGTATGCAGGAAGCAATTCATACCATGGATTCTGCAGGGCAGTCCACGAATCCAATCTGCGCCAATTTGAAAAAGGGTTGCATGTCTGTCACGTTTAATGATTCTCGTCAGTCGTCGTTTGCCCCGTTCTTTCACGATCTTTTTCCGGCCTCAGCGATGTCGAAGATGTGATGTTTTACCGGATTCCCGATATTCACGNACGATCTTTTTCCGGCCTCAGCGATGTCGAAGATGTGATGTTTTACCGGATTCCCGATATTCACGGTACACTCGTAAAATGGTTGTACGCGAACATCCAAATGTTATCGCTACCTCGGAGATGCTATGTCCCATCTCTTGTGCGCCGACTATAACACCACGTTCAAACTCACTTAAATCTTGATAACCTGCCATTGTAGCAGCAGTAACTGATCTAGCTGCCGACCGCATCGCGTTACCCTGATTGGTTGCATACCTCTGTTATTTGCATACGCACGCCTATACCAGTTTTTTTGGCTCTTCAGTGTAGTTGCTGTCACCATTATTCTACATGTTTCACTCGGGACATACAAGCAGATATTCATCTGAAACACTCTCGAAACGCCAGTTAACCAGTTTGAGTTAACTTGGCACACAATAATTAATACAATTGCAATTTACTTCTGAAATTCTATACCTAATAGATAGAGACCGGAAAAATTTGTGAGTTCAATGACCCGCAGCCTAGACTCTACAGTCTTATGTACAAATATGCCGATATCAACTGCAGGTTAGTTGTCTGCTGTCGCAGTGGAAGGCGACGATTGGGCCAGCCTTCTCCAGCAGGTGTCAAACACCGTGTGAACCAATGGCTGAAGTTTTATAAACACACGTGTTTCGAATTCTAACTTGTCCCGAAACGAATCCGTGAATGTTTCAGGTCTCTAGAATTGAACAATAACTCTCGCATGCATTACCATACACTAGTAATTTCCTAGTTCGACAGTGACTACGCATTTTGGCTGTGCAATAATTTCGTCTCCTGGCACGTACTTAGTTCTCCTTATCAGATTTGTCCAACTACCCCCAAACCTCATCCTAAAGCAAGGACGTGTTCTGTGCCCATTACTCACATGGGGATCCAGGCCACAGGCTAGAAGGCGGGCGAGTCACTGGTTTGGGGAAAACATTTAAAATCGAAGGTCCTCTCCAATTTAGCTGCACGGATTTTGACGACTCGAAATGTTGAAAACACGCGTGATCCCATTAAATATTATAATACTTATTTTTAAAAACCCTTTGTATATATTGAACATGTTGGTTTTAATTGTGTTTATTTCGACCACCTTAATTATTTCAGATGCTGTAGAATACATGCGGGTAGAATTTCCTTCTGATATTGGTGGTAGTAATATTACTACAGAAGGCAAATTATTGCATTAAGCAGATTGGTTTTGTTAAGCACTACAAATAGAAGCAAACGTTTGGCATTAGTCAGGTTTTTTTCAGCGATTTTTGTACAGGCCCCTTCCATTCTGTGACGTGATATTTTGGAATTATTCTAATATTTAAGTGATTCTGGCACAGGTGATTATTATACAAGAGAGAGGACGACTTCTGTTATGTTTCTTTTAGGCAGGTTTTAACATGGAATGGGAACACACGTGTTTCCAGAAGGTCGATTCGTCAAATGTGTGACAAATAAGTAGTAGCTTTTACGCGCAAGCGACTGGCTCTCTACGAGAACTTGAGTGATTTCCCTATTGTTCTATGACCTTGTTAATAGGTGCACTGGGCATGCTTAAAGTAACAAAATAAAACACCTTCTGCCGGAGATTTTGTGCCGAAAATTGATTTTTAAAACGCGACGTTCGTTCACTTGCAATTTTTTTAATAATTAAACGCAAATACGAAACTAAACTAGTCTTCAAAATTTCAATGTTTCTCAGATGCTATTTGCAAGCAGGCATGACTCGTACACTGTAAAATTTTTTAAACTATTTTACTAAGTAATTTTTTTTTNCAGATGCTATTTGCAAGCAGGCATGACTCGTACACTGTAAAATTTTTTAAACTATTTTACTAAGTAATTTTTTTTTATTTACAAAACTTTGTAAATATGAAATATTAAATTGTGTAAAACGTCTTATTTACAACGTTACTGTAGCCGTATTTGTAATACAAATCAAAAATTACTTGTAACGATCAGGAATCCGCGAAGTCAAAGTTACAAGCTATTAAGCCTACATTCTCTGAAACTCATTTCACTTAAAACAAATTAATGTGTTAACGAATGACGTGCTACTAAGTAATAATCATTGAATTGAGGGAAAATATTTTATTTTAACGTATTTTGGAGTGTAAAATACTTCATTGCTTTTTACTATACTTTCGAAACTCATACCTCCACGCTATTGTATGTTTTATACTTAGAGGCCTGAAACATTCGTGAGGTCATTTACCTGATGGCTAGACTCTGCAGACTTATGTAAAAATGTGCTGATATCAACTGCACATTGGTTGTCTGCTGTCACAGTGGAAAGCGACAATTGGACACCGTTCTCCAGGAGTTGTCAAACACCGTGTGNCACATTGGTTGTCTGCTGTCACAGTGGAAAGCGACAATTGGACACCGTTCTCCAGGAGTTGTCAAACACCGTGTGTACCAATGGTTAAAGGTATATAAACGCATGTGTTTTGAATTCTAGCTTGTCCCAACATGAATCCGCGAATTCTTCAGGTCTCTATTTATACCTGCCCAGTTATTTTTGTAACCAACCGAACCGGCTATGACAATAATAATTTATTATAATTTGTTAGTTTGTAATGCCGGTAATTATCATTTCCCTGCAAAGTTCATAAAGCTATATATTTCACAAATATGCAACTTTTCAATCTACCTGCAGACTTCATATCCTTCGGAAATGCAGAAATTGCCTTAACTAATTATCTCAGTCATTTAAAGGAAGTAAGTATTGTTGACCGAATTAATAAATTATAAGTNCAGAAATTGCCTTAACTAATTATCTCAGTCATTTAAAGGAAGTAAGTATTGTTGACCGAATTAATAAATTATAAGTAAAATTCATGCGATATAAACCAGATATTGTGGGTTCTAATCTTGGCGATTACGAGTTTTTTTTCTTTAATTCAAATTATTTTTCCTTATGTACTATTTTGTAATTACAGTTGTTTTGGAGTGCATTAAAAATATTTTTTACTTCCACTTCTCGAGTGGGTAAGTTGAAATATAAGCCTTAATTTGTAATATTACAAAAACATGTTATGCAATTTTACAACAAATCTTTTTTTAGCGAAACAAAAACTATTTTTAGCAATTGACTTCCAAGAACCATTGCAAACGTACAAAATTGTTAACAGTGTACGCTTGGTTGTTTTGAATAAAAGTTAGGTGTCCTTAACGATCGTTCCTGAGATACCACACGTGTCCTGTAGGAAAGAGACTTGTGAAACGCTGCACGCGTGCCTCGTTATCTGTGTCTCTCGAAGATATGATTTATCACGTCAGAAAGAAACTAAGATAACGCTATTAAATTCCACAATGACGACTCTTGCACATGAGGCCCACTGATAATACTTATATTTGAAGTGACGGGTAGCGTTGACGTTACATGGAAGAGTGATCGCGATTTTACTATACGTTATACTGAGCTAATATTACCGACTGGAAGTTTCCCATGAATTCATTCGAGTGCAAGCTGGACTTGGCGTGTCCGAGGTCCGAGGGGCAGTGATATTTCGCGAAAAGATTTCGAGACAAGATACAGTTCAAAGCACTGTAGGGTCGTCCCGTTTCTTTGATTGGCTAAAACATGTTCTGGACCGTGTCAACCGTTTGCGCACGGATCACTAAGGTTCGGTGTCGGAGTTACTTAGTCCTGAGTGGCTTGGTCAAAGACGGACACGGCACCAGCAGCCAATGTAGATATAACAACAGCTGAGGTGTTTATATAGTATTGAAGTATACTGTGTGCTCCGATTTTTACGCGAAAAGTCACTGGCCCTATCTATTGGCGTGGGAGCGCCGCATTTGCTATTGTACAAGCTTCTGCAAGGCCTGGTTGGTGCACGAGCAGGTCGCTATGCGAGCCGGCATGGAAGATTCCTATCATAGTGCATGTACGGTCACTTTTAACTTTTCTGAAGCCCTGCTAAGTTCTACTTCCACAATATTCCTCCGCCTCCTACAAATGAAGCTTATCCGTGACTAGAAAATTACACCAAAAGGACAGTGCACCGCATTCGTGCGCACTCGCTGTTATAATATTCTTCATAAGGACTATTTCTTACTAGTAGAGACCTGAAAAATTCGCGAGTTCAATGACCTGAAGGCTAGACTCTGCAGACTTATGTACAAATGTGCTGATATCAACGGCACATTGGTTGTCTGCTGTCACAGTGGAAAGCGACAATTGGACACCGTTCTCCAGGAGTTGTCAAACACCGTGTGGAACAATCATATGAACGCACGTGTTTTGAATTCTAGCTTGTCCCAAAATGAATCCGCGAATTCTTCAGGTCTCTACTTACTAGGCATTACCAACACACCTGCTTGTTTCTGTTTTTATTCATACTAATTATAAATAAAGTTTTATTATTTATAGATTAAATATAAGTAGGGCCACTGACTTTTCGCGAAAAAATTTCCGAGCACACAGTAGACTTCAATACTATTTACACACCTCGACTGCTGTCTTACCTTCAATTGCTTGCTGCTGTCGTTTCCGCATATGACCCCAGCCACTCAGGATTCCGTAACTCCGACACTGAAACTCCGTGATTCGTGCGCCAACGGCAAGCACTGACCAGGACATGTTTCAGCCGATCAAAAACGCAGGACGACCTCACGGTACTTTGAATCGTATCTTGTCTCGGATTCTTTTCGCGAAATATCGCTGCCCCTAAATACAAGCGAAAGTGTAATTTAACCAGAAGTAAGGTACTTTTATGTTAGCAGAGATATAAAACGCTCGTGTAACAAGCTGTATTTAGGAAATAACTATACACGTCGTGCATGGAGCTGTTTTTCAAATGTTTCACTCAAAAAGTGTGAAGAAGTCGCTAGTCGACTACACACGACAGTGGTTGGCGTACTAGCATTTGACACACTCAGTGGGTGCGTTGCACACCCACTGTAGTAAGTATGAACCCCCCCGCTCGTAGAACTGCAGCTAGCCAGTAACTTGTGTAGGCCTATTAAGAAAAATAGCACATATTAATATGGCTTTTTTACGGTTGCCAGTTACATCAATTTAATGTTTCCTGTTGTCGTTTCATGAATTTTTTTAAACAATAACGTAAAGTGTCGAAAGTATTCTTTCCTTAATTTTGACATAAATTTTAACAGTTCGCAAAATGGAGTTTTTTTTTCTTAATTGACAGAGCTGTTATCCGCGTCTAACACTTTAGAAGAAAAGGCGTCCGACAGAGGTTCGAACTTAAGTCCGAAAGTAACGCTTCAATCCTCGTAACGCGACTTTCCACGGCGCTGCCAACTAAAGTACGCCAAACTGTCGGGACTGGAAAATTTCACGCATTCATTGTAGGACAAGATAGACTTCAAACGTGCACTTTTATGTTGTGTTTACAATTGGACCACAGTTGATTAGTAGGGCCAGTGACTTTTCACGTAAAAATCGGAGCACACAGTAGACTTCAATACTATATACACACCTCAGCTGTTGTTATACCTCCATTAGCTGCTGGTGCCGTGACCGTCTTTGACCACGCCACTCAGGACCAAGTAACTCCGACGCTGAACCTTCGTGATTCGTGCGCAAACGGTTAACACGGACCAGAACACTTTTTAGCCAATCAAAGAAGCTGGACGACCCTACAGTGCTTTGGACTCTATCTTGTCTCGAAATCTTTTCGCGAAATATCACTGCCCCTAGCTATGAGGCAGAACGTTCTCGATTGGATTGCAAACAACTTAGCTGCGTCAAAAACTTGTTGATCCAATCATGAAATAATTAGAGACCGGAAAAAAAACTCGCGAGTTCGATGAAGTGCAGGCTAGACTCTACAGTCTTATGTACAAATATGCCGACGTCAACTGCACATTGGTTGCTTGCTGTCACAGTGGAAGGTGACGATTGGACCAGCATTCTCCACGAAGTGTCAAATACGGCGAGGGCCAATGGATTAAGTTACATAAACGCATGTGTTTTCAATTCTAGCTTGTCCTAAAATGAATCCGCGAATTCTTCAGGTCTCTAGAAATAATTAATCAGTTAGAGAGTGTTATAGAAGATATGTTGGTTCAAGAAATGTTCGCTTTTTTCCATCATATCTCTGCCTATTACTAGAGGCAGTGGAATTTCGCGAAAAGATTTCGAGACAAGATAGAGTCCAAAGCACTGTAGGGTCGTCCAGCTTCTTTGATTGGCTAAAAATTGTTCTGGACCGTGTTAACCGTTTACGCACGAATCACGAAGGTTCGGTGTCGGAGTTACTTAGTCCTGAGTGGCTTGGTCAAAGACGGAAACGGCACCAGCAGCCAATGGATGTATAACAACAGCTGAGGTGTGTATATGGTATTGAAGTCTACTGTGTGCTCCGATTTTTACGCGAAAAGTCACTGGCCCTACCTATTACCAAACCTGGCAAAAAAAACCTGGCCGTGCAAGGAGACAAATTCCACGACGGGCGCTATACTACGCGATATAACGACAGCTGGGGCAGACGTTGCACGAGATTGTACAGAATCTGGCACCGCGCAAGATGTCCTTAAGGGCGACCTAGGTGCGCACCTCGAATGTCTGAACGCATTTACGCGCAATGCACTGAACTGGCGGGTAGTCATCTTCTCGTTGACTCGCCTGATAAAACTTTCAGTGCTGTTCCTATAGTTTTATGGTGTGTAAATAATGACAAAGTAACGCTGCGTGTCGCTATGGTATGTCGTATTCCCACCTTGCTTCACCGTAATAGGCTCTCAAGACCTCGAAGATAAGAGCCAGCCAAATCTTTCTCCACTCCTGCCTATTATGGTAACTGCGTAAAGTGTGGTTTTGTTTTTACCATTTTGATAATTTTTTCTTCTTGAATAAACTTAATACGATAAAAACAGAATGGTACGGGTCCGGATAATTACTTTTTATCTTTTCTTGAAAATGGTTTTATTCCCGGAATATATAGAGTATGTACTGAGGTACGAGTAAACGCGAAAACAACGATTTCCCAGATAATATGTCCGAACTACTAACTTTTAAGAGCGTTCATCAGACTAAATATTTTCTACAGTTTTATAACATTACTATAGACCTGAAAAATTCGCGAGTTCAATGACGTGATGGCTAGACTCTACAGACGTATGTACGAATGTGCTGATATCAACAGCACATTGGTTGTCTGCTGTCACAGTGGAAAGCGACAATTGGACACCGTTGTCCAGGAGGTGTCAAACACCGCGTGGACCAATAGCTTAAGTCATATAAACGCATGTGTTTTGAATTCTAGCCTATCGTAAAATGAATCCGCGAATTCTCCAGATCTCTAAATATTACGTAATATTTTGTTGTGACGTCGTGGGCGTCGACACTAGTAATTAGAAAAAAAAGGGGGGGGGGGGAATTCCCCACCCCAAGCGAACCGCTAGAGCAGGCAAGTAAAGGAGAACTTTTCCTCGGTGTTAAATAAACTATAGATGGGTCTGTAATATGATGTAATTTGTAGTTTGTCTGTATTTCCGCACAGTCCGTGTTTAACGTCCATGCACATTTCCTAAAAGATTTTTGTCTACAAACATTGCACCCTCGTTT